>VWPU01004253.1:0-79625 GCA_013398955.1 Callaeas wilsoni | reverse complement strand
AGCGCCCGGGGGCGGCGGGGGGCATTGCTCCGGGGAGGGAGGGCGAGCATCACTCCGAGTCCCCAACAGGTGAGCATCCCCCGGGCACCCGGTGCATCCATGAGTGAGCATCACCCCGGGCCCGGGGGGACCGGAGCGTCCCACGGGGGAGAGCCCCGCTGTCCCCCTGCCACCTCGCAGCCTGTGGCACCCGGCCCATGCCACCCTGCCCCGCCACCCGTGGGCAGCCAGCGAGTCCCCAGGTGGGTGCATCCCTGGGCTGGGAGTGCCCGCATGCTGCCGTGACAGCCGAGCGGCGGTGCCTTGGTGGGGGGCCTAGGGGAGCAGCAGGGCTACTGCTGTGTCCCCATCACCGCGTCCCCACCACCGCCGTTGCCCTGGGGACCCACATCTTGGCCCTGTGGCCCCACACTTTTGGCCCTGTGGCCCCGGGGCTGAGCGCAGGCAGGGTTCTCTGCCCCATGCTGTGTGCCCAGCATGTCCCCAGGGATGGAGTTGCAGGGGCTTTGGGGAGTTCAGTGCTTGCAGTCACAAGAGGTGGGGGGGTGATGCAGTGGGCAGGGAGAGTCAGGGACCGTGGGGACATCACCCACCCTTGTGCCCCCCAGCAGCCTGGCAGCACCGCAGCCACCATCCCAGTGATGCCTTTTTGCCCTGCAGCTGCTGGTGGTTTGGGTTTGGGGTGGGAGATGGGGCTGGAGGTTGTCCGGTGGGGTTGGAGGGGGCCGCAGGGCAGTGACAAGGACTTTTCTGGGTGACGTGAAGGAGGCCTGCAGGCTGGAGGGGTCTACAAGCGCCCCCCAGACCGAGCACAAAGCGCAGGCACCAGCTCGCCTTGCTCCATGACCGTGCGGAAATGCAGCCGGCGGCAACACCTCTGGTCTCAGCTGTGCCACCAGGCCCCGGGGACACCGAGCCCTGGCAGCCTTTCCACGGCTCCGAGCAGGGGAGCAGCTTGGCCTCCCCACGGGGATTTCCCGTGTCACAGCCCAGCCGCCCCCTGCCCACCAGTGCCTTCGTGTCGGGGGGCGTCCCCCGGGGTGTCCCCGGGGCTGCCACTGCCTGTCCCCCGCAGACATCATGGCTGACAAGGAGGGGGTGACGCTATCGCTGGAGGAGGAGGAGGAGGATGCCGACGTGGCCCTGGCGTACAAGACGCCGGAGAAGAAGAGCCTGCAGGAGATCCAGGAGCTGGACCCAGGAGATGAGAGCCTGCGGAAGTACAAGCAGGCGCTGCTGGGTGCCATCCCTGCTGCCGTGGGTAAGGCTGGGGGCCGCAGTCGGGTTTGGGCACCGCGGCACCCCGGCAGCCCAGCCGGGGGCTGCAGCCTCAGCGGGCGCAGGGAGCTCGGGCGCGCTCCAGCAGGGAGCGTCCCGTGGGGCATCCCCGGCAGGGAGGGCACATCCCGGCTGGAATCGCCCGTGGGTGCTCCCTGTGCCCCCCACCTGCGCAGAGACCCCGGCATTCCCTGCCGACAGAGTGCCGGTGCCCGGGGACCCCAGTTGCCTTGGTTACGGGATCACCGCCGCAGTTTCCATAGGAACGGCTACAGGGAACCGGGAAATTCATGGGGATGACGGAGAAGAGAGAGTGGCGGGGGCGGGGGGGAGGGACACCGGGGTAGCACGGCTGCCGGTGACCAGACGGTGCCCCCCGCTCCCCACGGCCCCCACAGCAGCCCCCCAGGCTGGTGCTGGTCTGCACTGGGGGCCCCTGGGGTTCTCCACGGGCCCAGCACCCCAGTGTCCATCCATGAATGCACTGGGGAGGGTGCAAACTGGGGAAGGTGTGTGTGTGCAAAGCATGGGGTGCATGAGGGGTGCACCGTGGTGTCCGTGAAAGCTGGGGTTGTGCAGGTTGGGCTGGTGGGGTGAATTAGACCAGTGCCCACCTCAAGGAATGCCTTGGCTGCACATGCTGCATCCTCCTCCTTTACTTCCCCTTGTCCTGCTCCTGAGCCAGGGAACGGTACACCCTGCGAAATACCCGTGTCTGGGTCCTTTAAACATGATCTTACCCCAAAAGGCACTGATGCCAATGATGGGGTGACCTGAGATGCCCCTGCTCTCCTGTACTCTGCCTGGCTGCCTGGCACTCACTTGCTCTAACACCCCCACCATGGACACTGTGGCCCTTCCCACCATTCCAGGGCCATGGGCAGCCCCTTGGCTCGCTGGCATGGAGCTGATGGTGGACTGGGCATGGTGGGTAAGGTCTGGACCCTGCTGCTTGTCCATAGATGCCAGTGTGCCCAACGTGCAGGTGACAAGACTGACACTGATGTGCGAGCAGGCGCCGGGGCCCATCACCATGGACCTGACAGGTGAGCCCTGGGGACATCTGGGGGAGGAGGAGGAGGAGGAGGACGAGGAGGAAGGGGTACCAGGCTGATGGACCATCTGCCTGTGCAGGAGACCTGGAGGAGCTGAGAGGCCGGGCCTTTGTGCTGAAGGAAGGGGTGGACTACAGGGTGAAGGTGTCTTTCAAGGTGAGGCGAGTGTGTGGTGCCCTGTGCCCACTGGCTGGGCATGGCCCTGCTGCCCTCATGCCACGGGGTCCCTGTCCCAAGGGGTCCTTGTTAGTCTGGGTCCCTGCCCTCACATCCTGGATTCCCTGCCCCAAGTGGTCTCTGATCCCCATGGGTCCCTTTTCCCACATGTCCCTGCCCCACAGGGTCCCTCTTGCCACCCATGGGTCCCTGCCTGCCCCAGGGTCCCTGATGTGGGACATCTGCTTCCCACCCTTTACCCCTGGGGTCTGTGCCCCTCTGGGGGTCTCTGCCCACCCTGAATTCCCCAGCCTCCTGGGTCCTTGCTGTCCCCAAGGTGACTGCCACCCCAGGGTGCCTGCCCCTCTTGATGGTTCCTGCCACCCCAGAATCCTTGCCAGAGATCCCAGAAATGCTGCCTATCCCAGGGTTTCCTGGAGGTCCCTGCCCCTCCTGAGGGCGGATCCCTGCCGTCTCTGAGTCCCTGCCCCTCCTGGAGTTTTCTGCCACCCTGGAGTCCCTGCCACCTTTGATGATGCTGAATTCTGACAAGGGGCTGGGCACTGGAAGAGGTGGATGTCAGGATGGGTACCCAAGGCCAGGGGTCCCCATGCCATGGGGCAGTCCCCATGTCCCCCCGTGCCTTCTGCCCGCAGGTGAACAGGGAGATCGTCTGCGGGCTGCGGTGCCTGCACCTCACCTACCGCCGGGGCCGGCCCGGTGAGTGGGGCTGGGGGCTGAGGGACCGGGGTTGGGGGGTCCCCACGCTACCCTGGCCCCACTCACCTGTCCCTCCTCTCCTCTCCTCTCCTCTCCTGTCGTCGCCCAGTGGATCGCGACGTTTTCATGGTGGGCAGCTACGCGCCGCGGGCCGAGGAGTATGAGGTGGTGACGCCGGCGGAGGAGGCGCCGCGGGGATGGCTGGCACGGGGCTCCTACCGCGTCCGCTCCCTCGTCACCGACGATGACAAGACGGAGCACCTCTCCTGGGAGTGGGGCCTCTGCATAAAGAAGGCCTGGGAGGACTGACCCCGCTCCCCCGTACCCCGAGTCCCCCCGCCAGCTCGGGGACGCGGTGCCGCCATCCCGGGGGACCCCTCGCCGGCACCGCCGCGCTTGCCCCAGTCGCGTGAAGGGTTGAGGGGGGTCCCTTAGCGAGTGAGAGCCCGTGGTCGTGGTCTTCGCAACCAAAGTTATTTTTAATTGCTCTTTTTTTTTAAATCTCGACGCCCGCCTGGTCCTCACGGCGTCCCCATCGCTGGGGCCGGGGCTGTGACCCCGCCGTGGTGGTGCCGTGCCCGGTACGCGCCCGGTCGGAGGCTGTGCTCTTCCATCGCCATTAAACCCTACAGACTGGTCTCTTACTGGTGTGTCTGTGCCCCCACCGCCTATGCCTGTCCTCCTGCTCCCTGTCCCCCGCGGCCCTGTCCCCATCCCGCTGGCGGGGCCAGGTCTCCCTGCGGCGACGAGCGTCTGGAAAACAGCCACCTGGTCCCGCTGCCTTATCGGCGGGGCCGGGCAGCCAGTAGCGGAGGGCCACGAGCCCCAGGGGACCGGCACAACCCGCCCCCAGGTCCCTTATCTTCGTCCTCCTCCCTGGACAACATCTTCAGCGCGGCACCATGCGCGGCTGCGGGTCCCGGCTGGTTTGGCTGCTGGTGCTGTCGCTGGCCTGGCTGGGCCCGGCTTTGGGGGGCGAGGATGAGGTTGAAGAGGTGATAGAAGAGGAGGAAGAGGAGAAGAAAGAGGATGAAGTGCTCTCAGATGAGATCAAGGAGGAGGACAATGTCCTGGTGCTCCATGAGCACAACTTTGCCCGTGCCCTGAGTGAGCACCAGCTGCTGCTGGTGGAGTTCTGTGAGTGCCCCCACTGTGGGCAGAGGTGCTGGCAGGGGCAAATGTGGGGTAGGGAATATTGGCGGGGGGGGATCGGCCGTGGCTGAGTGTGGGCAGAACAGACACATGGACACAGGTACAGGATGGAAGGTAGGTGGGATGGGTCAGAGGGACAAGAGCACAGGCCATGCGACTGGGCATGGGATGGGGACAGACACACGGAGCAGGGACACAGGCAGAGGCATGGGGTGAGGGGTGAGCAGCACAGACACGGGACACAGGACTCATGGTGTGGGTGTGGGACTGGGGCACAAGCTGGGGCCCAATGGGCTCACACAGCCGTTGGGCTGTCCCCACACCTGTCCCCATTATCAATGCTGTCCCCTACCCACAGACGCGCCGTGGTGTGGGCACTGCCAGCGGCTGGCTCCTGCCTTTGCCCAGGCAGCCACCGAGCTGAGGAATGAGTCCAGCCCGGCCCGGCTGGGCAAGGTGGATGCCACGGCACAGACAGCCCTGGCCACTGAGTTTGGCATCACCTCCTACCCCACTCTCAAGCTCTTCCGTGATGGCAACCGCACCCACCCTCTGGAATACACCGGTAGGGCTGCAGCACCACGCAGTGTCCCTGGCACCCATCGAGGGGGACACTGCCATGGGGCTGGGACAGGTGGCAGGGGCTCATGGTCGAGGGTGGCATTGTCTTTGTGGAGGTCACAGGGTGGTGGTGGTGAGAGGGGTGGCAATGTCCCGGTGGTGAGAGTGGACAGGTGACAGAGTGCTGATGATGTATGAGGTGGTGATGGTGGGCAGTGCCATGGTGGTGGTGGTGGCGAGTGGCTGAGGTTGGTGGCACAGGGAGGGGTGTCAGCCTGGTGAGGGGTGTCAGGTGATGTCGGGGGCCCCGCTCCATGTGCCAGGCCGCACGGACAGCCAGAGCATGGTGCGCTGGATGCAGCGCCGGGCCGGCCCCAGCGCCACGCTGCTGCAGGACACCGACACCATCGCCGCCTTCGTCGACTCCCAGGACTTGGTGGTCGTTGGCTTCTTCAAGGTGGGCTGGGGCAGGTCGGGGCTGGACCATGGCTGTGGCTGTGGCTGTGGCGCTGATGGGTGGCCGTGCAGGACCTGAGGGGTGAGGCAGCCCAGGCGTTCTTTGAGGTGGCTGCCGAGATGCTGGACATGACGTTCGGCGTGGCAGAGGCAGCTGAGCTCTTCCAGGCGTACGGGCTGTCAGCTGACACCGTCTGCCTGTTCAAGAAGGTGAGGGGGTGGCAGGGCAGTGGTGGGGCCGTCCTGTCCTCCCCTCGGCCCTCACAGGCCCCTTCCCTGGCAGTTTGATGACAGACAGACAAACTTCCCTGTGGACCCGGCACAGGGGCTGGACACGGCCGAGCTCACCCGGCTGCTCCACGCCCACAGCCTGCAGCTGGTGATGGAATTCACCAATGAGGTACAGCCCGTCCCCAGTCCTGTCACTGTCCTGTGAGGGCCATGGCTGCCCTGCCCTCATCCTCCTCCTCCTCCCCAGACATCCCACCAGATCTTCGGTGCCAAGATCCCCCATCACATGCTGCTCTTCCTCAACAAGTCCTCACCGGAGCAGCTGTCGCTGCAGGACAGCTTCAGGGCAGCTGCTGGTGGCTTCCGGGGTGAGGTGAGGTGGGCCCATGGTAGGGACACGGAGGGTGGCTGTGCGACTCCCCAGCCTCAATGTCCCCTGTTCCCTGCCCAGGTGCTCTTTGTGGTGGTGGATGTGACCGGGCATGGCGCCGGCGTCCTGCCCTTCTTTGGCATGACCGCTGCTGATGCCCCCACCCTACGCCTCGTCAAGATGAAGAACAATCACAAGTACCGGATGGAGCAGGACAACTTCTCGGATTCGGCCATTCGCACCTTCGTCCGGGCGGTGCTGGACGGCAAGGTGAAGGTGAGGCATGCAGCATGGTGCCAGCCAGCACTGATGGATTCTGCCCTGTGGTGAGAGATGGGCTGTTGGCTCCCAAGCCTAACGATGACAGTTGTGTGGTGAACACCAGGGACCTGTTTGCTGATACTTCTGCTGCAAGGATTGAGGATTTGGGGGTTTGTTATGGGCAAGGGGGCAGGAGACTGCTGCTGTGGAGACACATAGAGCTGGGATGGCAGCAGAGGGGAAGATGTGGTCTGAAAGGCAGCACAGGAACATACCCCTGCCCCAGCCTGCACTGTGCCCCACGGGCCACTGGCAGTGCTCAGCTCAGGTTGGGGCTGTCCTGACTGTCCCCACAGCCTCACCTGCTGAGTGCAGAGCCCCCCGAGGACTGGGACACGCGGCCCGTTAAAGTCCTGGTGGGGAAGACCTTCGAGCAGGTGGCGTTCGATGAGACCAAGAACGTCTTCGTCAAGTTCTGTAAGTGCTGGGGCCACCCATGGCCCTGCCTGAGCTCTGCCACAGGGCTCGGCCCCTCCACAACAGCCCCAGCCCTGTCACAGACCCCTTGGCAATGCGCCCACCCCGCAGACGCGCCGTGGTGCCCCCACTGCCAGGCCATGGCGGCCGCCTGGGAGGAGCTGGCCGAGCGCTACAAGGACCGTGAGGACATCGTCATCGCCGAGATGGACTCCACGGCCAACGAGCTGGAGAACATCACCATCCACGGCTACCCCACCCTGCACTACTTCCCCGCGGGGCCGGGCAGGAAGGTAGGTATGGGCACTCCTGGGGTCACCAGCACCTGGGTGATGGTGGCACCCTCAGCACCCTCCTCTCCCATGGCTCCAGATGGTTGAGTATAAGAGCACCCGGGATGTGGAGACCTTCTCCAAGTTCCTGGAAAATGGAGGGACACTGCCTGAGGAGCCTCCGGTGAGTGAGGTCAGGGAACAGGCCCCTGTCCAGGGCAGTCCCAAGCCCCTGCTGGGCGAGGGGATGGATCCTGCAGGATGGGGACGGGGACAGGGTCAGGCAGGGACTGTGTGTCCATCTGTGCCTCACTGCTGCCTTCTCCAGGTGACCAAGACCCCTGGGAACAGCACGGGCGAGGAGGATCCGAGTGCGCAGGGGACAGATGAATCCCGGGATGAGCTGTGAGCCCTGTCCCTCAGGCATGTGCTATAAACCACCTGGAAACAATGTGGGCTCTGGTCTGTGTCTGTCTCCGTGTGCTGGGAGCACGCATCTGTCTTGGGGACCCAGCAGGGCTGATAATGGGCAGAGGCTCTCTGTCCCCCTGGGAAAGCTGTGCCATAGCACTCATCCTGGCAACCTTGCAATGGCACTCGGTGGCCAAGGAGCTCTCCATGCTTGTGCTGGACTGGTGGGGTTCAGGTGACGGGGGATCAGCTGGGGTCTCTCCTTCATGACATAGCAGACCCAGGGAATCCCCACAAGCTGCTGTCACAGCCAAGGAGGCAACGTGGGGTTCTACAGGCACATAAACCTGGCTTGTAGCCTCTGGCAAGTCCAGCACTGTCCCCTCTCTGCTGAGCCATTTCTTCAGGGGCAACATGTTGGTCCCTGGGGCCAGGATGTGCTCGGCCACCCCTCCAGGGAGCCCAGAGCAGCCCCAGCCCTGCCCTGTGCCCAGACCCTCTGCCAGACCTGCCCCATCCTCTGTCCATCCCAGAGGCTGCTGAGGGCCCGGGTCTGCTCCACGGGGAAGGAAAAAAAGCAGCAGGCAGTGGGATGTGGGGTTTTATTTCATTTTATCCAAGTACCTTTGAATAGATCATTGTACAAGTCAGCACATGAGAATGCAGAGGAAATGCCGGGGCTGCACGGCCGCTGTACATATTTACAGGGACCCCCCGAAAAAAAGGGGGGGAGACGGAAATGCCGGGCACGCCAACAACCTCACCAGACACACCACCATCAGAACTTCAAAAAACCAGGGAGTAAAACCCCTCGTTACACTGTTCCCGGGCTGAAAACATTTGCAGATTTTGCTGGACTTCACATAGTGTATGAGGCAAGTCCAGAACCGTGTTTTAAAGGCACTCGGTGACATGTACAACAGGCGGAGTCGATCCCGGCGCGGTGCCATGGGGTCCCGGCAGCTCCACCACTGCTGGGGCTGGGAATGGTGCTGAGCAGGACCAGCGCCACCGTGGATCCCCTGGGCTTTGGGCTCACCCCGTTTCTGTGGGTGGGCAAGAGCTCTCTAAAGGAGCTGGCACAGAGCTGTGGCCATGCCGGAGCAGCAGGGCCTGGGCTGGGCGAGGGCAGGACGGGGGGAGCACCGGAACGGCCCCGGCTTCCTTGCGGCCGAGTAAGCCCAGGAGGCTTCCCAGGGCTGCTTGCTGGCCCTGCATGAGCATCAACGAGCCCTCTGGTGCAGTGCCCTCCTGCTGCCTCTCCTGAGACACAGAAGCTAACAAAAGCTGCAGGACTCATAAAAAGACATACTTTATCTTCGGCTTTAATGTCTCATTAGTTCCCTCCCCATTACGGCTCTCCTAAAGAGAGCCCTGCCCACAGCCGGAGCCTGGGCATGTCTGCACCAGGCACACAGGTGCCAGCCCTCTGCAGAACTGCAGCACCCTCCCGGGAAGCAATCCCTTCTCCATGGGGACACAGGGGACACACAGGACTGTGCAGGCTGTGGGATGCCAGCACCCAGCCTGCCACCCTGGCTCCAAGCTGGTTCTCGCTCTGTGGGAAGCCCCCAGTCCCCACAGGCACTGACCCTTCTGTCCCTCGGGGATTTACTTGGCCGCAAGGAAGCTCAGGAGGAGAAAAAAAGACCCATCCTACCAGGTCCAGCAGCTGAGCCTGCCAAGGAGGCCACAGATTACTCCTTCCAAAAGGCTCAATGATCTTCACAGCCCCTTTGGAGCTGGGCTGCCCCTTCCACGCTGGTGGGGTGAGGGCAGCTCTACCCCACGGTGCTCCAGAGCCATCCATGCCGGGAAAATGGGGCAGGGTGCCGGGAAAGTGCGGAGCAGCCGGAGTCTGATGGATGGCTGTACACTTTGGGTGAGTTCTGCAGTACCTGTATGTTTTACATTTACATAAGAGCACTGTGACATTGGAAATATTTTCCTTTTATTACAATATATCAAAAATATGCAGCTTTAGTAAACAAGGTCATATTACACTTTCTAATGCACTGTACAATGCTACATTACACTTATATTCGGTATGGAGAGGGAGCCCAGGCTCCCACTGGCAGGTTTGTGGGGTGAAAGGGCATCCACTGGCATCCTGGAGCTTGCCCAGATCCGTGCTGGAAAGCGGAGCTGCCGCCCTCCGCTCTGGGCTCTCCTGGTGCCCGTGGTGGCAGCACCGCCAGCGTCCGCCCCAGGCCTTCTCCTCCGGTCCCAGAGTCCTTCACAGTCCCGTCCTCACTGCCCTGGAGCCTAATCAATCTTCTCCACCTTCCCAATGATCTTCTCTTCGAAGATGGGCAGGATGGTGTCATCCTCCCGCACCTCCTCGAAGACCACACCACAGTCGAACTCATCGCTCACTTTCTTAAAGTAATACCTGCAAAAAACAGAATCGTGGAGGGGGGGACAGGGAAAAAAAAGCAGGTGAGTGGTCATAGGGCACCACGATCCCCAAACCTGGGTACAACCTTTCCATGGCTCTGAGCTCGTGGAGCACAGGAAACTGCTCCCCCAGACACACTCCTGCCCCTGCCCTCAACAGTGAACACAAAAAGTGGTCAGGATCCATGTTAGCACGGTCAGGAGCTCCAGCCCTGAATCCAAGCCCATTCACAGCTCTCCCAAAAGCAGTGGCTGAGGAATCTGTGTTGCTGGAGCATTTCCAGGCAGGCTTTCACATGGCAGCTCCTGGTTGGAAGTGGGAACTCCACGCCCCACCTCTGGCTGCTTTTGGACCCTGGCAAGACCCTATCTCCCTGTCCTCACCAAAAGGAACTTTGAGAGGAGCCAAAACAGCTCTGAATTTAGAGGGTCCCCACAGCACCACTGAGCCCTGACTGATGCTGCTCCACACCTGCTCAGGAACCCACAGGGCAGCTCAGCAGCTCCTGCTGGAGGTGCAAACCATGATGCAGGACATTCCTCCTACAAAACCCAGCCTCCCTCGCCCCTGCTAACCTGCCTCTTCACCAGCCAAGGCGCCCTGGCCATGCTGCCACATCCCCACCACAGCACAGCCTGAGGAAGCCCTCCTGACCTACCTCCACCAACCCTCCCCTTTGTGGGGGCAACGCCACTGTGTCCTGGCAGTGGCATCTGCCAGGGGTCACCAACAGCTGCTGGCAGCTTCCCACAGGTGGGGAGCAGCCCTTACCTGTAGTTCCCTTTCTTGGTCAGCAGCTCCTTGAACTGTCCCAGCGTCACCACGCGCCCCTTGACGAGGGTGCGGTAGGGGATGGGCTCCCCGCAGAAGTAATAAGCGACCACGATGTTCTCGCAGGGCTGGGACGCGCCACTGCCCGGCCTCTTCTGGGGCTTCAACCTGCTGTGCAGAGACACAAGGGACCTGCTCAGTGCCAGCCCACGGGGCTCAGAACCATCATGCTGGGTACCTGGCAGGGCTCGGGGCTGCCGGCTGGATGGGCTGGTGGAAATGCAGCGCGGTCCCTGAGCACCGCCTGCTCCTGCCAGCAGCTCTCCTGGGACGCAGACACGTGCTGAGACTGGCCAAGGAGCACTTGGAAAGGCTCAACGAGGCCTGGACACAGCCACGAGGAGGGTGCAGGTTCTAACTCAGTCCCTTTGTGCTGTGTCCAGGCTTTGAGAGGGCACGGCCCTCCTCACGGCATGGTTTGGGGAGTCATTGGCAGAGCACCCCAGGCCAAGGCAGCAGCCCCAGGCCATCATCATCACCACCACCATCTCCCCATGCTCCTGGTACACACCGTCCCTCAGGGCACCATCGTGCAGACACTGCTCACACTGCTTGGGATTATTGCCACCATGGCCAGAACAGCCCAGCACGGCTTTCCACTGGCCCACATCTGCAGGCAGCATGTTCCTGCACCCCACAGCTCCCCTGGGCACCTCTCCCAGCATACGTGGAGGTCTGAGGGGATGGAGGTCCCTCCACTGCCTGTCCTGTCCATGCAGGGTGCCAAGGCAGCTGCCATCCCCAAAACCTCAGTGACTTTACACCTCCTGTGTTTTCTCAGCTCTCAGAATGTTGGTCTGGTCTTTGCTTCTAGCCCACACACCGGGTTCAGCTATGTGGTGCCATCACTAGACTGAAACTGTCAGCCCAGGCCTCACCCCATTTTCAGAGACAGACAAAAGCAACGATATTTCAGCTCAGGGTACTTTGGCCTTCTGCAGAGCCTTTCATCTGGGGTGCTGAAAACGCTGCACAAACATTGGAGCAGCCTACACAAATTGGTACCTTGGCATGCATGGTCTGAGCCAGAGGCAGCCTTCCCTTTCAAAGTCACATAAAAGACGATTGGCAGCTTTAAAAAAAAATATTTTAAAAGCACACAGGATAAAAAAAGATGATTTTGTATTTACATGACTGGAAAGTTGCTGTAAAAACCCTAGAATCTGCCAAGCACATGAGGTAATCGCAGTTTTGGAAATGACTCTGACCTTAACCTTTAAACAGTGGCTGGCGGGCAGAGCACCTTTTCATGGTGTGCCCACATAAACACTGGCACTGCAAACCAACACCAGACACAGCCTTTCCACCTCTTCCTACAGGCATGAGAGGTCTAAAGTTCAGCTGAACAATCTTCCAGGTGCCTGCTCTGCCTGGGAGACCTTAGGAGAAGATGCAGCATTCTGAGAAACAAGGGTCTGCTCCCAGTGCCAGCAGAGCTCTTGGAGCCTCTCCCATCCCTGTATCAAAATACAGGATGCCCTTTAGCTAGAAAAACATTAAGGAATTGAGTCATCCTTGGAAAAAAAAATATGAGGCATTTAAAGGAAAAATGGGTCATAAATTCAGGCAAATTCTGTGAATCCTCTGAGCCAGAAGTTAATTGAAGGGGTTTGGAAAACCTCAAAGTCCCTAAGCTTCTCTTAATCCTGCTAGAGCCAAGTCATGACTAAGAGAGGGCTGCTGTGTGCCTGGGGACACGGCGACGAGCCTGGCGCAGGAGCAGAGCTGCTTCCTCAGGGCTGCTCTTCTCCTTTGCCTGGGGAGATGGAGAGGGCAGGACACCCCTGAGCTCTGCTGTGGCAGAAGCAAGAGGGGCACTGTGCCAGTGGCTGGGAGTGTCCTCCCTCCTGCTGCACACTTCACACCTGAAAGGCCACTCCTGAACCTGCTCAGCCTGGCTCCAGCGAGATGTGCCCTGAAAATGATGCCTGAAGTGATGCCCAAAAATGATCTTGACAGGCAGAGAGGAGAGATTGACTGGCTTTTAGTTCCCTAAGCCTTCCCTTTTTCCTTTTTTGAAAATGGGGGCTATGCTTTCCCTTTTCCAATCAGTGGGAACTTGTCCAGACTGCCATGACTTCTCAAACATGATGGATAGTGACTGAGACATTTCATCCACTTCAGTGCCCTCGGGCCCTGTGGATGGATTTCATCAGGTGCCACGGACTTGTGCACCTTCAGGTTCTTTGGATGGTCTCAAACCTCATCTTCTCCTACTTCGGGTGGTTCTTTTTTCTCCCCGTCCCTGCTGTTCTCTGTGACTCAGGTGCTGTCGTTGGAGCACTCACTGGTGAAGACCAAAGCAAAAAGGCCATGGAGTACCTCAGCCTTGTGCACGCCCCAGGTAACCAGCTGTCCCATTTCCTCCCACACAGGGCCTACATTTTCCCCAGTCTTCTTTTTATCACCAATGTACCAAGAGAAGCTTTTCCTGTTGCTTTCATTCTAACAGCAGAACTCACACACCCCCCAAACTGGAGCCATAGACCTCTAGCAGGCTAAAGCAGAGCTGATGAATATGGAATCGCTGAAAATGTAATTTTCCAAGAGGTCCTCTCAGGAGAATGAAACAACACAACTGTCTCCACTTTCGTCACTGCCAAGAGATCCCCTGAGACCTCAGCTTGCACATAAAGGCCACCAGACCGACTCCGAGCCCTGCCTCATTAAATTTTCCACCTGCACCCATCTCCTGGGTGTCAGTGTGACCCAGAAATACTGCCAGGTACCACACCCTGCCCCTCCTGAGATCACCTCCCATTGCTGTGTTTGTCACAAGCACAAAACATCACCCAGCAGAGAAACAGCAGCACTCATCCCCCTCACTGCATCTGCATCCCAGTCCTGACCCTCAGCTGTGCATCTCACCAGTGCTGTGACAGGGAACCCACGTCTGGCTTGCAGCACCAATCCACCCTTGCTGTGATGCAGAGGTGTCCAGCTTGCTCCAACTCAACCCTGGGGCTGGAGAGCTTTGGAAAAGCCCAAAATGCACCCAGCAGATGTTACCTCAGCGGGTGTCCCAGCCACCAGCTCTGCTCCTCTTCCAATCTTGGCCCAACGCAATTAATTCCAAACTGAGATCATGCTAAATGTTCTCCCTGTTTGCAAAAATCCTTTCTCTGAGGAGCTGGCATTAATTACTTCAATCCAGCTGTGAAATTGTGAGACTGAGCTACAGGAAACGGCTCAAAACCTGTCTGTCCATGGAAAAACCTGATGGCCACTGGGACACCAATGCTGGGCACTGGTGTGCTGCTGGGTCTGCAGGTCATTAGCACTGGATGGCCAATCCTGCATTGCTTGCCAGCAGCAGCCAGGTCGCTATCTCAGAGATCAGGGTCATTCCAAATGCTGCGAAATAAGGAGAAAAATGCTTTTTCTGGAGGAATATTTACAATTCCCAGTACAGTCACTGCAGGTACCTCTGATTTACAGTGGGGCAGTGCTGGGGTGGGAGCAGGGCTGTTGGCAGTGGGCAGTTTGGTGGGGAAGGCCACAGCTGGGAGGGCTGTGCCAGAGGGGAGTGGCTGGAGAGCTGGGTAACCGTGCTGGCAAGGCCAGGCTGGCTGTAGGAAGCTGGCACAGTGTGCCCTCCACCCACAGCCAGCTCAGCTGCAGCCTCAAGGACACCTCCCGGCTCACCTCCACCTCTCTGTGCTTCCCCAAGGCTATTGACAAACCTGGGACACTGGCTCCAATTTCCCAGAGCTCTTCAAAGCTCCTGACTAAAATAAATGGTGTTTTCATGGGAGCTCCTCTCTCAGTTTCAATTCGCATTGAGCTGTGGGATCTATTTCCAGGCAGGCTCCTGGGCTAACCAGAGCAGAGGCTCTCTAAAAAGCTGCCAGCTCAGGTGCACTTCAGCTCGAGCACCCAATCCTACCAAAATTCAGCAGAGCGATTTCAACATTCAGAAATCTTTGGCTCCCTGAGGACCACTGCATCCATTTTTGCTTGCTACTGGACATAGACACATCTACTTTCCATCAGCTGTTCCCTACTGGTGAGTGTGTCTCTGGTTTTCCAGGCATGGGCCAGAGCTGGGGGATCCCTGCATCACTGGGAGAAGAGCCAGACCTCATGGAGAGGCAGTGGAAGCAGAGCAGCCCAGCACTGGGACTGCTCAGCCCATGCTGCTGCTGGCATGCCTGGCATTTACCACATACCATGGGCCTCCTCCGTAAGCCACTCTTCAAATACAGGCCAAATTATTGTCAGAATATTAATTGCACAGCCCAGGCTGCTGTTTCCAAAGTGTGTACAGACATTTCTGGGGAAGGTGCATGAATTTAGTACAACTATAAATGACTCTACTAATAAACCCTATCCAATTACACACACTGAAAGGTAGATCACATAAACTTGGCTTAACCTGGCTTGGGAAAGCCCTCTAATTACCTGGCTTTCAATCAGTGCTCTGACATGAATACACAGAAGTCTGCTACATGGTCACTGCAAGCAAAAATAACTGGAGCCTGTCAATTAAGAGCTTCTTTTTAAAATTACATTTGTGTTTCTACGAGTCAGACCGCAAAGTTTCAAGTTTTCAGAGGACAGCTGGAGAGCTGTGAAAGGTTTTTAATGGACAAAGTGCTTTTAGCTGTTAACAGTAATTATCTAGCACTTCCAAAATGCTTTTCACCAGACAGCTCCATGTGCCTTGCAAATGATGTCCCCTGAAAGATAAAACAGAGCAGGAAAATGAGCTCTGCAACAACCATTAAGCTGAGTCACAGAAAGATGCAGTGACTTGGATATGGCCACGCAGAGCCAGAGCTGCTGCAGGAGGGCTCCAGCACAGAGCTCTCATCCAGAGGCCACCAGCGAGACGGAGATAAAGAGCAAAGAGAGATTTGTCTTCTGCACTTAATTCTGCTGCATTCTGATGAATTCTGCTCCTGCACCAAGCCCTGAAGTCATTGTGTGACTGTGAATGAGTGGAGAGCCAGCGAGTACCGGGGAGAGAGCTCTCCCAGCCCTGCCCTTTCTAGACGTGCTCCCTCTGCCCAGCCCCTTCCCACCCTGCCAGCAGCACTTCCAGCCTCTCCATCCACAGATCACGAGCCCAAGGCCTCAAGGTGGGTTTTGGCATTTGCACCACCATGTCAGAGGGACTGAAGCAGATTTCTCTGACCTCTCTGCAAGCTGGAGACCAGAGCAGAGGACACGGACATTCCTCAGAGCAGTCTCTCCCAGCCCTCCCACACACAATCAGATCTTATCATCATACCTTTGCTTAAGGGGGAGTTTTCCAGCCCTTTTTTCCTCCTCTTCCAACCTCCTGCGAGCTTCCTCCAGCTGGGTGAGAGGGTTGGGGGCTGGGTTGGGTGGCATGGTAGGATCTTGAATGAAGGGGTGAGAAGGCTGGACGACGTTTCGGAGCTGGGCGCTGACCCACGGGTGCACCGTAACAGGTCGCTCAATGGAGAGGGGCCGGACCATGTCGTGGGACAGCTGCTTCTTAGCACCTGAAGAGCTACACACAAACACAAAGGTTTTACACGGACCAGCTTTATGCTCTGCACAGGCACACAGGCATTCCCAGATGGACCTGCTGCTGGACACAGGCATCACTGGGAAGCTCCTCACAGCATGGCTTTCAAGGGAGAGGGGTGCAACATCAAAATCTAAAGAAGATTTTGAGCAAGTCCTGAGACATCAGGGTGAGCAGCCCAGCCCTGAAATTAACCCCAAATATGAGTGTGAGGGTCCTTATCAATCCCATACATAAAAATAAACTCAGGAAAAGGCAGCTCCATCTTTTGTAGCATTCTCCCACAGGATGCCCTCCCCTGCCTACCATGTGCCACCTTATCCACCTTGGAACCACAGCAGCAATTTCTAAGATTCCCCTGGGGCTGCAACCTCCTGCCATGGCCATGAGTCCTCCTTCAGAAACAACAGCCCTCATAGCCCCCAAGTAATCCTCAGTCTCCTAAGGGTCTAAACCCTTGTGTGGTGGATTCCTGCCTTCCCAAAATGTCTGGGAGGAAGGCAGCCTGCTGACACATCTCCCTTGTGCAGGGGATGCGATACAAGAATGTGGTTATCCCTCGCTCTGCCAGCCCTTACCCATGGTTTGTTTTCTTATGCCTGCTGATCTCCTTCTCTCCTTCTATGATCCACTGAAGGATCTTCTGGTTTTTCTCCACATCTTCAGGAGATCCTGGCATCTCATAGTTGGCACCATCACTTTTCCCTGAATCGGTCTTCTTAACATTCCTTTTTGAGAGCAGACTTGCTTTCCCACTGCAAGAACAAAGCTTGGGACATTAGTGCTTTGCTTATGCCAACCACCAGAGGGGCAGAGGATGGACACATCTATCTCCAGACATTTTCCACAGCTCCCTGCTCTATCAAAGCTCAAACCAACTGTGCCACAGTTCAGGCTAAGAGTAAGACTGCCTAGACCTGGGCACAGCAGCTTCTCTGCCCAACAACCTGTGGGGAAAGGGAGGTTCTCCTCTGGCCAAATGAGCCCCGGCAAGATCTCCTGCCATGAGAAGGGTTGTGTTAAATTCTCAGCTCTTTGCTCAGGACAGGAGGCTGTCTCTTCATGCCTGACCACTGCTTGAAACTTGAGTCCTTCCTATCACCCTCAGATTCACTGATACCCCAAACTCTGACTTGCAATGCCCAGAGTTTGCTTCTTACCCTCATTTGAACGAGGCTTCACCTCATGGTGGAAGATCCCATCCTAGCAGGGTGGGCTGCCTCCCATGGGGGAGCCCAGCCACCTCAACCACAATAGCCAGAGGCATGCCAGGCAGTAGCCAACACTCTGGCTGCACCTGTGGCTGCAGCAGAGGCTCCTCCTGCAGGAATGCCATGGCACACCCAGCCACGTGCCCAGCCAAGCAGCCCCACGCTCAGGAGGCCATGCAGAATTCCCCTGTGCTGGCCTGCAATTCCATGAGGCTCCCACTGTCCTAATCATCCCCTGCTTGACTGCACAGGACCTCACCCCTGCACATTCACTAATACACACAGGCAAAACAACCTGAACATCACACAGGAACAACAGTCTCTTGGATAGCTTTGCTGATTTTTCTTGGAAAAAGCCTGGAGAGGCATTGCTGCAGATCTACAAAGGTAGGGCAAGCTGACAACTTCTCTTCTTCTCCCAACATGAGCACTATTGGGTATCAAATGCAACTCTGCAGCAGCAGGTTCAGTGCAAACAAAACAAATGCTGTTTTCTGCAGGTTGTCACTGACCCACAGACACAGTCATGGGGGGCTGGGGGAACAGCACACCAGCTGGGTTCAACAAAGAGTCAGAGAAGCCACCACAAGAGACTGCTGGCTGCCAAACAAGACCATTTGGATGCAAACCCTTGTCTTGTGAAGCTTCTAATTCAGGGACTGCCAGGAACTGGGAGTTTGTGCCAGAGGAAGGACAGCTCTGAGTGTGTCCTTTTAAAATCTCATTAAATATATGCTGTAGCTGCTGCTAGAAGGAAGTCTCGTGTCTAGATGGGGCTTTGGGTTGGCCCAGCATGGCCATGCTCATCTCTGTTGAAGCAACAACCCTTTCCCCATAGAAACATCGTGAATTTAAGTGCTTCTCCCTCCTGAAGAGCAGTTTGCTTCGGCTGCGTCTGCACTCTGCCTCCCTCCTGCCACCCCAGAAAGCTGATCCTGCCTGCTGCAGACCCAGCCAACCTGCCTTCACTAACTGTCCCACCCCTGGTACACTGCAAAGAAATGTCCCAAAGCCTCAGCCTTGGGGAGCCAGACACACTCAGGGTGAGCACAGCTTTCTTTCCCTGTGGCTGCTCCATCCCCATCCCTCACCGTGGTCAGCCCCAAGCTGCACTCCTGCCTTTGCAGTCACCCAGCAAAAGAATCAGCAACACCCACCACAGAAAAGGAGCTCCCCCCTCCACCTGCAGCATGGAAGGGATGGAGGAATTCAAATGGCCAAGGAAAGATGGACAACTCCCTGTAAGGCAGCAAAATGGCTTTTCTGGGCAAAGGGTGCCCTACCCTGGAGAACACCCCCTTGGAACAGGCTGCAAGGGCAGCATGCAGTGTCCATTGCTTTGTTAGGAAGAGAAAGGAGCCCTTCTGGTGAATGGGTTCAGCTTTGCAACAAATAAGGTGGGGGTCTTTTGTCCTCTCATAAACACCTTAAGAGATCTGTTTCTGTTACTCAGACCTCGAGACAGCCCCAACATCCAACTCCTGGTGCATGGAGAAGTAGACCAGCACCTGCAATCTCTAAGCATCTCCACTGCTTTAAGGAGCAGAAAACCTACTTTATAACCAAGGCCAATAAAAATCCTGGTTAGAGGGTGCCTTTCAGCACCAGATCACAGAGATAAAAAGGATTCTATAAGAGTTATCAGGGCACACCCATTTCTGAAGAGGAAGAGCCCTCAAACCACGTTCCAGCATAAGCTCTCACTAGAAAAGGTTCAACTGCTGTTTCCCTGATATGCTACAGCCTGTTTATGGAAGAGCTTCCTCGAGAAGCCACGGCTTTGGGAATCCCACTGGGTGCTCCTTGACTCACCTGTAGCCTAAAGAGTCCATGGGGACAGGGGCCATGCCCAAGTTTTCACTGTAGTTTCGTGACTTTGTTGCATAGTTATGTGAATCTACATTCCAAGCAAAGCTGTTCTGCACTCGCTGCGTGGCCTCAGCCTCGATCTGCTCTTTTGGTTTCATCATGCTGTGGTGATGGATGTGGTGGTAGACATGTTTATGGTGGTATAAGTTAGCTGCATCCAGTTTCATTCCTGATTTTGTCGCGTGCTTGCCATGCCCCGGTGGAATTGTTCCTAGTGTCCCTGACAGCTTTCCTAAGTGGCCGCTTTCCGGGGACCTTGGCTTAGGAGAGTGACGGCCGGGTCCTGGAGATTGGCAGCCTGGAGTTTTCATCACACGCTGCACATGTTCATCCAGGATGCTTTCGGGGTTTTCTTCGTGGGCATCTCTCATCTGCATCCCAGCACAGCCCATCTCAGCATAACGAGGAGCAAAGTGATGGAAGGCTTGGGCAGAAGGCATCTTGTGGCTCATGACCGAGGGACCAGAAGAGATATCTGCATCCTCACCTTCTTCTTCCTGCAAGAAACACAGGGACAATCAGAGAGTGACAGCAGAGTGGTGGAAGGGGTCCCTAGTCCCACCTTCTGCTTGCAGCAGGACTGCTGCTAACTCTCACATAAGGCCTGGTTTAGTGCAGTCAGCTCTTGAAAAACTTTTAAGATGATGGAGATCCACCACCCCTCTGGAGACCTGTCCCAGACTGATGGGAAATTCCTAATGCTCAAGCCAAGCCTGTGCCTGAGACTTGAGTCTGGGTGCCACCGAGCAGAGCAGCTCAGGTCTCCGCATCTGCTTCTTGAGCCACCATTAGCAACGTTCTCCACACACCACCCAAGGAGCTCTGCCAGGCAGCCCACACATCACAACCAGGCTTACAAACACAGCTGACAAGCCTAACGACTCAGCTGGAGCAGGCACAGCCTCACTCCAAGTCCCTTGAAGGTGGTTCTGCAACAACCAGCAGCAGAAACATAACTTACCACAGTGTACCTTCAGCTTCCTACGTGCCTTTGGTAAGGCACTGCTTCAAAGCCCATCAGATAAAGCCCAGAGCTACAGGATATGCAGCAAATCAGTTCTGAGTCAGGTGAGACCAGAGAGGTTTTCTCGCCCAAATGACTATTTCACAAGGCAAAGCCAAGAGAAGGCTTGTAACAGAAGGGAGCAAGTGAAGGTCGACAGCTGCATGAATGGTTTTGGAAATCAAACATTGATTTCTCCCGGGCATGCTAAGGCTGGAGTGAAACACTTGGTGCAGATAAAGAAACAGGCTGGAACTAACTGCTTGTTCTTGCAGTTCACACTGGTCTAGGACACGCTGTTAGTGACTCTTAAATCCTTGCCAGGAAGAATTAGACTCCTCCATGCTGACAGCCACAGTTTTGATGCTGACAAACTACTTTACGCTCCAACATAAACTCAGGTATTTACGAAGTTTCTTTATTGGAAGTCAGGATTCCTATTTGTTTTAATTACATAAGCAGGATTCCAGTGAGTCCTTTAATCCCGCTCTTTTCCTCCTTTGGCACAGTAAAGCAATCAGTTGCAGCACAGGGTATATCTGTGCCCTGCCAGATAAATGCATCTACTGGAAAACACTGACTCCCATCAGCTTTGCCTGTCAGATGTCATCATCCATCACTTGCTAACCAGCCTCAAGCTTCAGCTGCCAACCACACAGTAAGAAAGCAAATAACAGACTTCCTCCCACTGTCCCACCTGGGGGTTCAGGCCTGAAGCAGGGACAATGCCAGGCTTTCAAAGTGCCAAAGGTGTGAGTGCTGTAAGCCTGGGCGTGTGACATGATGCTGGTGTCTGGTGGGGACACAGCACTTTCTAACAGATCAGTCTGAAGAGCTTCAGAGGCACCTTTCATCTACAGCCACAAGCCACAGCTCGCCAGCCACCAGCCCTGGGCACCGGGCTCAGGGACGAGGATCCGTGAGGGATGTACTGACTGTGTCCCTGCCACTGAGGAGCATTTATCAGCAGTTTGTGATACCCAAAGACACCCTCAGCACTTGGGAGGCTTTAGGAGCTGGTACCTCCCAGGTTTAAACACCAGCTGATGTGCAGGGCAGCATCTGACCCTGGCACAGATTCCTGAGGAATGGCAGCATGTCCTTTCTGCTCAGCCCAGAGCTCTGGCAGCACTGTCACACCTGAGCAGGGCGGCATGAGAGTGAGAACCCAGGCTGGTCCACCCAAATGGGTGCCTGGGATTTGGGAAATCCTCTGGCTGCCTAGAACTCCATTTTGCAGGTAATGTGGACTTCTGCTTCAAGACTGAGATCAGGATGGGCTAGCGGGAGAAAAGGCTCTCTCAGTTATGTTGGCTCAGCTCATCTGTGTCACTGAGCAGATCTGGACCACAAGCAGGACCACAGGCAGGAGCAGTTGCTGCTGGGGTGTGTCCATGGGGACCTGCCTTACCACCCTCAGCACTGGTCTGAGCCTCACATCACGTAGGAACACCCCAACAGTGAGACAACAGCAGTGAATGAAGGAATTGGGGTGCTTATCCCAAGCTGTTGTCTCTCCTTGAGCAGGGCAAAGGTTTGAGTCAAGGTTGCAGGAACCAGTTTTCCTGAATCTTTTCACTGCACTCAGTCTGCAGTGAAAAAAACAACATACATGGTGTGGGCTCTGGAGCTGTGTTTTGGGACCTCGCTGTGGTGAGATGGGCAAGGCCCAGCAATGAGCTGGGCAAGGCCTGCAAATGAGGCTGGTGGAGATCTGGGCATAGCTTGACAGTGAGCTGGGCAAGACCTGGCACTGGGCAAAGCTTGGCAGTGAGCTGGGTGAAGCTTGGCAGTGAGCTGGGCAAGGCCTGGCAAGAAGCTGGGAAGAGTTTGTCAAGGAGCTGGGCACAGCTGGGCAGTGATGTTGGCACAGCCGGGCAGTGATGCTGGCACGGCCGGGCAGTGATGCTGGCACAGCTGGGCAGTGATGCTGGCACAGCTGGGCAGTGATGTTGGCACGGCCGGGCAGTGACGCTGGCACAGCCGGGCAGTGATGCTGGCACAGCCGGGCAGTGATGCTGGCACAGCCGGGCAGTGATGCTGGCACAGCCGGGCAGTGATGCTGGCACGGCCGGGCAGTGATCTGGGCGGGCAGGTGACACTCCGGGCGGGCAGGGAGCCCCGGTGCCATCACCACTAGATGGTGCTTTGTTGACATAATATTGTCAGAAAGCTCTTCCACCAGCTCCCGCAGGCAGCGGCAGCCAGAGATGCAGCTCCAACTTTGCTGACTGTCTGCTGAGCTATTTTTACTCTCCAGCAAGGCTGGGGGTGCCCTTCCCTTTGAATTAGGAGCTGAGAGCTGCACTGATGAGCCACAGGCAGGCGATACCCTGCTGCAAACCTCCTCCTCTGCCTTCTCCCAGTCCCACCCATCAGGCTGCTGCTGGCTGGGAAGGGAGAACAGCTCTGCTAAGCACGAGTGCCTCTTCGATCATCATGCAAATGATTTCCCTCCCTAGTCGGGCAGTGTTTCATATTCAAATAGTGAGAATCTCAGCGGTGGCTTTGCTTCTCCCTGGCTTATTTTTCATTTGCTCAATTCAGACAGAGTGGTCTGTATGATCCAATACTGATCCCTGTGACTGCAGATTCCATGTGTGGACATGAGGCTGAGGTGTCTCAAAAACTAATATGGGAACATGCGCATCCTCTAATCCTCTGCCATGTTTCTCAAAATAATTAATGAATTCAGCATTTGCTTTTTTGTAAAGCAGAAACCTGACAGCCTTTTCAGTAAAAGGTATTTGGCTTCAAATCAGATGCCTCCTCTCGATGTTACTGCATGATGTGGCTTTGAAAGGGAACCTGCAGGCTGCTTGTTAGGGGGGAGAAAAATTCTTTTCCCCTGGCTTTTGCAAAATATTTCCAGCTTCTCTGTTAGGCTGGTAACTGCCCAGTGTGACTAACGCTCCTGGTTTCCCTGTGCTGCTGTGCAGCGAGCCATGCAGACCTGGGAAGAGGTTACCCTGCAGTCCTGGTGTTCAGGTCACAGAAAAAAGCCCTGTGATCTATCAGAATCCCAGTTCTCCCTCTTGCTGATACCAGCAGCTCCTGCACCTTAAGTGCTGACCTAAAAAAGCTACAATTGCTTACTCTGAGTTTTTCCTGAATGGCTAATGCCAGATGCCAGCCAGTCAATGAAATACATTCTGGAGACAGCAAAGAGGTTTAATATATAGCATTAGTGGGAGTCCTGGGCTTAAAAATAGATTAAGTCACACAAAAATGTGTTTAAACAGACTTAAATATATTCTCTGGCACATAGGTATTTGCTGATTTTATGGTATTGCTACTGGCAGCTTCTTCAAGGAGGTAGAGGGCTGGGATAATGTAATTTGGTACAGGTGGGGGCTGCAAGGGAGCCACGGGAGGAGGAGGAAGAGGAGGAGGAGGAGGAGTGTTCTAGGACTGTGTTAGCAGAAAATGCTGCTGATTACACTGTCTTTGTCTAGAAAGCAATAGCCACCAGACAGCAGAACAGTGCAATTCCAGAAGAACAGGAATCTAATCCCAAAATAGCACCTGGCTGGATGCAGAGGTGTAGGGAGTTTGCTGGAAAACACCTGAAGCTGGAGGGGACCTTGCATATCCTTCTGCCTTTCTCAGTTCTCTGCATTTGAAATGCAGATGCAGTTTAAAGCCAACACTACAACCTACGGCTTTTTCCTGTTTAAAGAGTTACTAGATGAGCATTTTAAAATACTCCAACGGGGCTGAAGGTTCTTTCCTGGAGCCCCAGAAGCTCAACTTCCCTGAAAGCACAGAGCCAGCTGAGCCAGGCACCATCACCTCTGCTTTAAGGGAAGGCTGCAGGTTACGGAGTCCAGAGCCTTCACCTCAGGGCCACGGCAGCTAATAACTGCAGAACCCCAAAACTTTGGCACACAGGACTGTAGCTACACTGAACCAGTGATGCTCAGTAACACCATGGTGTCCTCTGGGATCTCTCCTGTATCCCTGCCATGAGATGTGCAGGTACCCATGAGATGCAGTGGCTCAGAAGAAAAGCTATGGTGTGAATAGTGCTGAACAGGAGTCTCACACAGGTAATGCCAGATGACCAGGACCTCACTCTCTCCCTTTTGGAGCTTGCTGTGCAGCTAAAGGCCTCGCACATTTCCCATGGTTTATCTAACAAATCCTCAGCCTCTGAGGGGCTCCAGCAGTACCAGGGCTCACAGCACTCCATGCCACTGGCTAGGTATCCCAGTGGAGTCAGTGTGTTTATCTGCCCAGGAGAGGGTTTTTCAATGTCATACCCGACCAGTTCCAAAATTTCTAGGGCGTGCTAGGCACTGGTGTGCAGAACCCTTTTGGCTGTGGTAGAAATGGGCTGATAGCAGACACAAACACCACCAAGCATAACATCACCTGCCATCTGGTTACTGTTTGTGGGGGAAACAGGGATCACACAAAAGCTCCTGTGGGAAGGTGAACTCCTCTTACACAATCCCCAGGGATTGCTCACAAACTCAGGAGAGCCAGGGTGCCAAAGAAGGTGATGGAGAGCATCCACAGCCCCTGAGTGATGGCAGAAGTGGGCACTGCTGTGCCATGGCTGGTATCTTACACAGGGAGGGAGCACTGGAGCTCACAGAGCCCTGCATGGATGGGGGTACAGCATTGTGGAAGCTCAGGAGCCTCCAGGAGCCCTCTGCCAGTGATGACCACGGCAGTGGAGCAGGGAACTGGCCACCCCAGCTGCTTCCACAGCAGCCGAAAGCTCCCTGTGGTACAGGGTAAGCAGAATCCCAGGCTGGCAGAGGAGACAAGAAGGTCACTGACCGCTCGAACGCGTTTAAGGCGCTCCTCTAACTTCTCCTCTGCTTCACGTTCCTTCTGTACTTCCTCCAGACGGTTGATCAGCTCTGCAGCAAACTTCTCTGGTTCCACGTGGATATCCTTTGGCATTCGGTAGGTACGCTGCAGGGAGAACACAGCACGGCTTAGCAAAGGATGCATGAAAAATCCCACGTTTCTCTGGGAGCCTTTGATAACTGGAAATGCCGGTCGTTCCGCTGGGAGCCGGGGGAGGACAGGCTGGCAAGCACTCAGGTGCAGCTCAGGATCTGGGGGCTGGAAGCTGAGCCACCTCCTCCATGAGTTCCTCAGCTGGCACCAGCTCCACACACCACGCCATCTAAGGGAAAGGTTTTCTGGAGCTGCAATTCAAAAAGCTCTTTTGGCACCAAATTCCACTCAGGGATGGAAGTGCTTGCTTTTCTCCCAGTGGACACACGGTCAACAGGCATATCCTGCTCTCAAAGGGTGGCAAAAGGATGTACAGACCTTTCAACCTCTCAAACCCACAGTTTATAGCAGTTATGCTTTCAGTTTGCCAGAATGGAGGACTCTGGTCTGGTGCACACTTACTCAGCTTATCCCAGGAGGATCAGTGTATGCCAGTCAATCTCTGCAAATCTAGCCCACAGCCAAAGGTCTCAATTCCCACACAGCATCCTCTCTTGCTGGAGGATCCTACAGGATTGCATCTCAGCTCTTCAGAGCCATGCAATGATTCCCTGCTTGCTTTATCAATACAGCACTCTTACAAGCACAGAGGCGCCATTTTTCTGCCTGCTTTGGGTGAATAAATGAATATTTATGGCAGTTCAAGGACATTCTTGATTCCTTATGCTGAGTTACTTCGTTCCTAAATTCCTGGGTTCTGGGATAAGAAGTTCGTGTAGTGAAGTATGAAGGTATCAGCTGCTGTATTTTCCCCCTCATTTTTATCCTTTCTGTATTATTTTTTTTAAATAATAGAAAAAAGTAAAATGACACAGCAGAGATAAAAAATTTAATTTGGAGGAAAAATAGTTGGAAAATTCAACAGCATAAAACTCTGCATTCAAGTATTTCAATACTGACATGAGAGAAATATACCCTCTGTAGGACCAGAGACAAAATTAAATGTGAAGATGTGAGATAATTCATAGCAAAAGAACAAATGCAGCATCAGAAGCAGACATTGAGCTTGAAAACTTTAAAGGAGGATGAGAGACCACCCGAATTTATCCCAGGCCAGCCAGAAGATCAAAGCAGAACACTAAAATGCTGCTTTGCCTCAAAACCTGACAAAAGTATGCAAATCGCATTGGCTTTTCTGTCTCTGCCAGCTGGAAGGCAGGGAAGAAAACCAGAGGCAGTAAGAACCCACTGATGGCACTGAGGAGCTGAAGACTCTTTCATGACAGCCCAGTTGGGTTGCAGAGGTCCCAGTTAAAGCGCTGCTTGTTTTGTTTGCCAAGAGGTTTATGTCTTCCTGAGCCTGCCAGCAAATCTCAATCCCAGTGACCCATCCGAGCTGGGAACAGCCCCAATCAACCATTCCCTTCATCCCTGCAGCCACTGGAGAGGGCACAACATGTGTGAGGTGATGTCACCACCCTGGGATGACAATGTCTTTAGTGCCACCACGACCTCCAGCACTACAAACCAGTAGCCTGTATCACGAAAAGCTAAACTGCAAAAAAAGATTTTCATCAACAAAAACGATGTTCAGTCTTGAAATATTGGCACAGGGGCCAAAGTAGCATGTTCCACTTTTGTGTAGTCCAGAAATGGGCTCCAGATGCTCTCCAGCACGGGGGAAGATGTGGCAGAGCTGGTTCTTGCTCTGTTACTCCCTGAGGAGCTTCTCAGGATGTCTCCCTGTTCCCCTGCAGAGCCCCAAGGAAGCACCTCTGGCTAAGGGATCCTGCTTCCCTCAGAAACCCCAACCCCATGACTACCACCATCCCTCCTTGTGAGGCCACGCCAGCGATTCCCAAGGAGGGAATTCTCTCCCTTGCCTGACAAGTCCCAGCCTGCTGGGTGACGTGTTCCCTCCCTCCTGCCACCTCAGGATGCCAACTCTCCCTGCGGTTGTTTATAGACGGCAGCACCAAGCCCTGCTCCGTTAGACACTTAATGAGCCTAATAAGAGGCAGCTTGGAGCTCAGCACTTACGGTCTTGGGTCTCCCCAGTGCAGCTACCACAGAAAAGCACAACTGGGAAAGAACCACGCGTTGTTTTCCTAGCCTTTGATGCAAGGCAGCATCCCAAACCAAAGTCTCTCCAGAGCCTGTGGCAGCAGTGGGTGCAAGGGGGCTGAAGTTTGCTAACCTGACTGTCCGAGTCCTGTCACAACGAGGTGGTTCCCTGCAGGCCCAGCAATGCTGAGGATCTGAAGACATTTGGAAACACTGCTGTATCCAGGGAACACAAAATAACATGATTCTGGGTCTTTTACAACTAACAGCTCAGCATGTTTATCCACAGTCTCCCGAAGTCTGGAGGTGGCTGAAGCTCAACTACAGAAATTACAGTAATTGAACCCAAGAATCTTTAGGATGAACTTGTTTTCCTCTCTCGTTGAAAAACTGTCACATCTGCAAAACCCACTCAGCACAACAGCTAGCAGAGGGCCTCAGCAGCCTGTTTGAGGGTGCAAGATGCAGCCCCCTCTGCAAGGATCTCCCTGAGCATCCAAGAGCAATGCAACTGAAATAAACCTTACTTCACCCCATGGATACCAGTTGCCCATGTCCTATGCTGTGCTGGTGGGTACCTGTAAGGGTAACTCAGAGACCTGGGAGCAGGATGATGCTCTGAACATCACCATGAGTCTGACTTTATTCTTAGCTCAAAGGATGAGCTACACAGACTTCCCCAAAACTAGTAGTATTGCAGAATAATGAATGCAAATTCCCTGTGCTGAAACAACACAAGATAACTGCTGAGGGCTCTCTCTGCCTCCCTAGACAGCAAACATGGATTGCACTGACCTGGTTCAAAAGGCTTAAGACAACAAAGTGTTTGAAGCCTTTATCAAATGATGGGCCTGACTTCAGAAGGGAGACAGGGGAAATACGCTCCATCAAAGACCAGCCAGGCTGAGCCTGTGCCCGGAGCAGGATTCTTCAAGGCTTCAGGATTTTGAACCTGCCCCCAGCTTCCCATGGGCATACAGAGCCCTGCCAAGGGGGTTGTAAATAAGCTGCTTATTGTTCTGAAATCAGAAGGGCTCCAAATGCTTTTGTTCCAAGTAAAGGGTGCAGCACTCTCCAAGAGCTGGCTGGTTTTTGAAGATCCAGCCCTTCAGCCTGGACCAGAATGAGGTCTCTGGACGTTCTACATCAGCAATTCAGAAAGGAAGTGCTTCATTTTAAAGAACTGTTTATCTACAGCTGTTTTATCTAATGTTTTATTTAATTACCTATCTACTTTTATTTAATGGCACTAGTTAGATAGGTCTGTCCAGAACCAAACCACGCTGAGCTGGAGAGGCTGCAGAGGACAAAGGATGGGAGGCTGAATGCCAGGTGGACTGGGAAAAATAGAAATTGCTTGAACTGGTCTAGATGGAGCAATCTTTCCTTGTGGGTGCTCTGAAGAAGGATTTCTTGGGGTACCTATCACTAGAACATTGCCTTGACACATGAAGTGTCTGAAGCTCTGGCACCTTTGTGAAGAAGCAGCCTGCTAAGAACATGTGAGACACACAAGCTCTCCAGCAGTTCCACTAGGCAGCTGCTCTCATGTTTTCCCCTTCTTTTCCTGAAGCTGATGGAGCAGGAATTCCATGGATTTTGCTCCGTGAGGCAGATGCAGCTCTTGGGTTTTGATGGATTTCACCTTTCCTGAGAAACATAGGTTTAAGGACCAAGTTGCACATCAGAACACACTGGCATCCGAAATGTGAAAAGGCTGAAAGGGAAGAATCTCACTGCAGTTTGCAGGTTCCCCTTGGGAAGCATCAGCCTCAACTGCTCTGAGATGAAACGGGAAGTTTTTCAACATTACACTGGGTAGAGGTTCCCTAACCAGCTCCAGGGACCTGTGCTTTGGGCTGAGCTGCTTCTGACAGATGTGACTGGGCCAAAGAATTCTGTGCTGGTAAATCTCCCTCTTCTACAAGAGGTTTGATGCCTCCATGATGCCTGAGGGGCTGTTGTTAGATCACAAGTCAGTCTTGGAAATGAAAGGAAGATGACAGGCTAGAGAAGCCAAGAGAAAAGAACTTCTGAACCTCCATGTTTCTTAGATTAATGCATTCCTCTGTGACATAAATTTTTAATGGGTAAATGGTGTTTCCATACCAGAAACACTTGTGGCAGAGCTCACGGATAGCTGGATTTCAGCATCCACTTTAGCAGCATTCAGGGATTAGCAAGGAGTCCTGCTGCAGCAAGGCGTTTGAGGAGAATGGCATAAAACAGCCGATGGGAATTCCGAGCAGGGTCCCAGCTCACAGGAGCAGAAAGCCCATTTAGCTGCAGTTATCTCAGCAGCACGAGACCAGGCTCCTCCTGTGCACTCCTCACTTGTACAGCACAGCAGAGCGGTCACTCACAACCTTCTGTTCCACTCAGGAACACCACGGAAGCCGCCTCGCAGCATCCTTGATTGTGGGGCAGGACAGGAGAGCTCCCGCCTGATGACCAAGCTACAGCAAGAACATCACAAAATGGCTTCTTCATGCAGTTAAACAAACCAACTGAACACCAGGTCTTAATGCTTGAGGTTGAATTGTTCTGAAGTTGCTGTGGAAAAGGAAGATCTCCTGTCCTGTCCTGGGAATGGATGAATGCCAGAGCCAGGTACAGCCCTGCGTGCTCTGGGCTTTCTCCCTTCCTTTGGGAACTTGCCTGCTCTTTCCTTCCTTGGTGCTCCAAGACTCTGCTCAAATCCAAGAGAGAGATGGAAAACCACATGAAAGCGACACTCACTCTCTGTGTAATGTGTTCCTGCCAGAGGCACAAACCAGAGGTCTCACTGCTTGCTGGAGATCCTCCCCCACTGCATTCCTGGGCAGAGCGCCACTTCACAGAACACAACTTTTCCAAACTTAGAGCACTGGTGACTGGGTAAATGTGGAAGATGTGAGCTGTTAAGTGTGGAAGATGCAGATCAGGGCCATCCACACACGTCCTGCTGCTGAGCAGGGTGTCCCACATAGCCAGCACATGCCGTCACTGCTTGAAGGCAGCATGGCTGCTGGGACCAGCGGGCAGCCTCCTCTGAACATATAATCACTGCAGTTTATAGCTTCTGGACTTAACTACAAGTGCTGCTATTAAAAGCAATATAAGTCCTTTCAGAATTTTGCATAATAGCCCCATAACTCATTTGTCAGGGAACGGGAAGCTCTGTAAAGGACTTCTGAAATGACTTTCGGAAGTAGGAGGTTCCCTGTTATCAGTAGGAAAACATGCTGTGCAGTCTGCAGGCACTATCAGCATGGACTCTGGCTATGCTGGAGATAGGAGTTCATAAAGACCTCCACTCAAAGGTTGTGATTTCATCACTGCCACACGTTTGGAAGCAGCTAAACCCAGGTCCCGCCTGATTTAGCCCCAGGCTGCGGGATAGCCCCACCACTGGCTTCAGAAAGCAACACTTGAAGAAACATTTGCACGGCTCCTTGCTAATTTGGGCTGTTTAATTCAAAGAGTGTACAGTTAGACCTGAATTTTAAAGAGTAACTTTATAACATTTCACACTGGTGTTGTCAAAACACATTGTCTAATTACCTTCTCCTTTCTTGGCTGATTGATAAGTGAGGGCAGAGCAGTGCCTCTCTGAAGTCGATGCCAATTCTGTGTCAGTAATTGGCTGGCAGGAGGTGCCAGAGTGTCTGAACTAAACTTTTATTCCCTGGAGAAAGACTAGAACTAACTCGACTTCTTAGTCCTCCGCTCTCATATAAATAAGTGTCAAGATGCCTTTTTCCCTGGGACTTAAAATTAGAGTGCAGAACCTAATAGGAACAGTGGATGTTTCACAAAAAAATCCGTGTGAAGCGTCTGTGTGTAGTTTAGGAGGAATATGTAATTCTAAAAGACTGTGTAGGTAAGTAGGATAATATAAAAATTTATAAGCAGCAGGTGGGCAATTTAAACCTTGTTTTTTACCCCGTTTTTAAAGCTGGTTTCCAAAAAGGTCGATAAAATTTAATGCTAAGTAAAACTAATTAGCCTGCAAGGAACTGCTGCTGGAATGACACTTATTCAGTTCAACAAAAGAAATGTTTGGCAGATGGAAGTTCGTTAAAGTAGGGCTCACTATACATATTTAATGCTCCATACTCTGAGTTTATAACCTGCAGTTCATCGAGGCATTGCCAGTGCACACCATCAACAGAAAGCCACTATTATTTTTATCCAAAAGGTAAAGCCACTGACAAGCTTTGAAGTCAGAGAATATTCAGTCAGTAGTTCCCACTGTTGGGGAACAGCAACAACAATAACAACAAAAAATAAAGGCCAAGCTTTCAAACTTCAACTCTAACAAAGCCATGCTTACAGTAAAAACGGCATCAAGTGAAATAAAAAGGCACCCAGCCAGCCTTTTCAACAGCAACCACACTGTGAAAGCAACTGTGTGAAAAGAGAGGTGACTGAGCAAGGATGGCTCTGAGCGTCCACAGCCAGGGCTTTTATTGTCAACCCAGTGATCAAAGCACAGGAGACCCTCTTAAATCTAAGGAAAATAATCTAATTTAAAAGGCAAAACAAAGAGTGGTGGTTTTGGTGTGGGTTTTTTTTCTTTTAAATCAGATTAAAACAAGGGTGTATTTCTGCTGGTATTGTGCTGCTTTGAGCAGGCAGGGTGGGAACAGCTGCGTCAAGTTTGAGGGCACTTCTGGAAAAAGCAGATGGAGGCTTTTTCTCTCCCTGTTTGATTTGTGCTGGAGTCCAGCTGTCCAAGGGGGAAAGAAGCACCTTTATTCCCTACTAGATATTAAATGTCACCTGTAACTTGTCACAAAAAGAAAACAATAATAAGAGCTGCAGATGGTGATGCAGAGCCCTAGCAGTCCTAGAGCAGAGCCTAGAGCCCTAGCAGATGTGATGAGCACATCATCTTCCAGAGGCTGTTTGCTTACCTGGAGCAACCAGGGAGACAGTGCCAGATAAATGAAATACTTACTCCTGCACATTTTTTTTTCTCCTGCCTCATGCCCCCAGGTGAGCTTGCTGAGTCCTTGAGAACAGGTTACAGCTCCTTTGGCTGTTCAGAGCAGAAATACTGATGAGGACCGTTGCACTTTTCCCCAACTGACCCTGGCTGAGAGCTACATCAGCCTTCATGTCCAACAGCCTCCTACACCTTCCACAGACACCTCCAGCTCACCCGAGGGCATGGAACTGCTTGCAGATGAATGCCAGCTGGTGCTTCCATTCTCATCCAGGAGAAACAATCAGCTACTGACTGAATGGTTAAGAAAAATCCTGTGTTTTGGGCAGCCCTGGATGGAGAGTTTGGCAGAAGGCTCCAAGCCTTTTCTTAGCACAATGTATGTCATCTTAAAGCATCCCCAAGTGAATACAGCTCTAAGGGGGATTAAACTCCAGCACAAGCAGAGCAACTGTCTGCTGGAGATCTCACATATTTCGCATATTTACCCCTGGGAAGGAGATAGTGCTACTTACAGGAATGTGAGGTAGTGGCACGCGTCCATTTGCTTTGGCACTTTCTTGCATCTCTCTGCGATGCTGCTTTCGGAGTCTGTACGGTGGGATCCCATCTCTGCCGGAACAAAACAACAACACGCCCTGCTTTAGAGCCTTTCTCTGACACATTATGTTCATTTAAGTCTTGCTGACACAGAGTGGCCGGTAGGAAACCCCTTCATGTTTGCATGCCCATAGTGAGAGGAACCCACGTGGGGAACGATGCTCACGCAGGTCCCCGAACCAAAAAAGCTCTGGCATGGGGGGCCAGGAGGACTTACACAGCATCCACTGGGAGCAGAGCGAGGCAGGGCTCCTGCGACCACTGCTCAAGGCAGAGGGCAGGGACAAGGACTTGGACTGCATCCTGGTACCTGTTATAGTTGGTTGCTTTCTATAAAGAGCCTGTAATGTACACATTAAACCACAGGGCAGGCTAAGAGAGGGGGGAGAAGGAGGAGTGGGAGCTCAGTGAGCTCCAAGAGGAACTTGGTCAGGAACAAGGTATATATTTTTAAGAGAGTGTGACAGCTGCTCAAATGGCTTATCAAAGCAAGGGGGTATAGGCTCCAGTGCTCCCAAGGCGATCTCTAGCTCAGTCTGAAATTCTGGGCAGGATACTGGAGTTGCTGGAGGGAAGAGGCAGCCCCCTCCCCAGAGGAGGCTGGATGAGGTTAGGAAGGGATGTCATGGGCAGTCACACCCAAGTGAACCAGCTCTGCTCGGCTTTGTGCCTGTGCTGAAAGAGGAGGTGACAGAGGTCTCTGCAGAGGAAGGAGACAGTGGCGGCCACAATCCTTGGTACACAGGGGTCAGTGGGTCCGAGGCACCAGGCTTTGCTGAGCACCCCAAATGGCAAAGCATCACTGCCTGAGTGTGTCTTCAGGCAAAGAAAGGAAATGCATTTTCATTCTCACCACTGCTACCACCCTGCTCCCACGCAGGGACCAGGAGAAGATGAGTGGAGCCCAGACATGAAAGGACACAGACCCACCTCCTGGTGACCTCGTGTTATCTGGAGAAAATCAACGAATGCAAAAACAAATGCCAGCCTGGAGCTTGGCAATTTGGAGCTTTTTCATTTTACACACTTCTGTGATTCAGTAGAGGTAGCTGCTTGGGAGGGCCATGCAATGCCACAAAGGGAGGGATTTGGTTTGTCCCAACTACCATGTAACTTCCAGGCACATCTTCTACCAACCCCACCCCCCTCTGAGCGGTGAAAACGAGCCAGTCCTGACACATCTCACAACACGAGATGTTTGCACAGGCCAAATGTCCTTAGCACCTATCACCCGCCCCAGCTGCTTCTCCAGAACATAAACCAAACAGTTTCACACACAGATTTTTAAAGTCAAGGTGCCATTTGGCAAGAGAAACACAATTTACTGTGGTGTTTTGCCTGCAAAGCTCCTGAGTTTCAAGCACCAGCCTGTGTGAGGATGGCCACCATCAGCTTTCATTCCCATTCCCATCATGCTGGCTGCCCTGCTGGCTCCCTGGAAATGCGGGTGCGGGCAGAATTGCCACCACCCTAATTTCATGCAGTAACCCAGGCATTCAAAATGAAACACCATTAAAATAAAATAAAACAAACCCCATGACTAACGACAAGTGCTTTTTAGCAGGAAGACAAACGAGGGAACAGAAAATGAGCCAGGCTAATTACAGCTCTGGCGAGTGGCTGCAGGTAATGCAGGAGGAGGAACAGCATGTTGGGAGCATCATCTCTGCTGTGCCTGCAGTGACATGGCTTGGGAGCAGGACAGATTCCCCACACGTTGCTGTACAGGGATCATGACAGTGTTCATTAGGTGGCTTAATTTTCTTTAATGACGAGAGTCACAATGGTTAAAGAGTTTCACCGCATTGTGACGTGGCCTTTTCTAGACTGGATGACAACAAAACGACTGCAAGCTTTCAGAGGGAAAAATAAAAAACCTGGGGGATTATTTTAGCCATCGCTGGTCGGCATCAATAGTCAACATTTCAGCTTAACCAGTGCACAAAACCCGGGCGCCAGAACACAACTCACACTCTAAAGCCACATGGCCATTCGCAGGGAAAGCGGCATTATGTTAGAAAGTGCAATTTTTCTTTCTTTCTGTCTCTCTCTTTTTTTTTTAATTCTCCCCAGCAGCAGTCCCAGCGGAAAGAGCGACTTTTGTTCCCAGCACAGTAGCGAAAGGCTGATAATGGCCTCTAATCTATCCGGCTTCAAACACATGTTCAGCCCCGCTGTGCTGCCTTTGATGTCATTTTAACTAGATTCCCCAATGCCACCTCTGAACTTGGAACATTCCTTCGTTCAATGTACTGTGCCAACTCAACCAGAGGAAGCAAATTCAAAGATAAGCACTTTAATTTTATCCCAACAAAACCTTATTCAATAGATGGGGGGAAAGCAAGGAAAACCAATACCGTACTTTTGTTTTCCTTTTGTTAGGTAGCTTGCTTTGAGATATTTTCAATAGATAGAGAAATAATATATATATATATATATGAAAAAAAATTTAAACATTTTTTACAGCACATCTACTTTTAAAATAAAACTTTCCCAAACTGTTTTTCCTTGTTTCATCACGTGATTTTCTTTAGCACCAGAAAGCTCAGCGCTGAAATGCAACGAGGGAAGAAGAGTATTTCTATTGTTTATTTAATTATAATGCAACGAGGGAAATGTGAAGGCTTCCTCCCCTCTCCAAACTGACCTGCAAGAGCCTCTGATGAGCAGTGGTTTGGCTGTGGCTCTGCAGTTGGACTCTTCTGACAAGAGGTGTCTTTGCTCCTCTGTAGGCAGGCTTCAAACCCAACCATTATGCCTAAGGCATCAGAACTCATCATTTGGGATCTTTTAAATTAAAAAGCTGCTAAATTTGTTGAAATATAAGAAAACTTGGGGTAATTCCGGACCACTAGCTTTAGTAAAAACAGGAAACAAATACACAGCTAAATTGGTATTTTCTACCAATTACTCTTATCAAAGCACCTCTGTAACAAGAGACTTTTCTCACATAAAGAAGCATGATGGAAAAATCACCAGGCATTTTGGTTAAAGGCCAGTCATCCAAGGAATAGCATTTAATCTGAAAGACTTTTTGAAGGAATAACCACTGTCCTAAACCCCTTTGTTCTGGGGATTGGCCATCCCTACTCTGGAACAGGTTTGACTAGAACTGGGGAGGAAGGAGCATCCCTCTGGCCAAGCCCATGGCACCAAGGGCTTCCCAAGTGCCTGGGGGAAGGCAAAGCTGTCTCACAACTAAGATAAGGCAGGACACATGATAAGACCCAGAGGAAGGAGTATTGTTCAGCTGGAGCACAACACTAGGCTAAAGAGGAGATACAACCTCTTGTTTACCATGTAAGCTCCTGAAGAAATCAAGATAGATATGGACCTAATGTGTTTCTGCATCTGAATTGGAACATCACATGGAGATTTAATGGTTTCAGCTGCTGCCTGCTGCCTTCCTACCTACAGTTGCCTTAAATTGCCTCAAGCATCTCTGTTGTGACAACCCCTCCCACCTGCAGACTCGCCTCCTCACTTGGGAAGACGCTATCCCCAAGAAGGGTTATCTGAGACAGCAAGAGCAGTTTCAGACTGTGCTGGAAACGCTGCTGCAAGTCTGGGGCAGGCTCTGAGCAGCCCACGGGGCCGGCAGAGCCCCAAATCCCTGACTTACCACTGACTCTCCACTGAACATCAGCGGCGAGCGACTCGGCCCCACCTGCGGCCGCGGCATGGCCGGGCCAGCGCTCGCCGGAGCCTCTCACCGTGTCCTCCCCCGACCTTGCCTCCACACAAACCAGCTAAAACAACACAGCTGCCCTGCTGGTTATAAAAACAGGTTTCAGCAGAGAGGACCAGAGCTGTTTTGCCTACAAGGGCAGAGGAATTCCTATGACACAGGAAGACTGAAAAATAATCAGCGGAGCACAGGCATTTAAGAGCAATGTTTTTTAAGCCACTCAAAAAGCAAGCTACTCCAACAACAGGGACTGATAACATACTCATTATATAAATTCAACCCATTACAATAATATTTACCAGAGCTTGGAAAGACATCCTGTTGAAAGCTGGCCTTTTAGGTAAGTGTGCTTGTAACATCACAGTTTTACAATCTGTTCGGTGAGCTGGCTGCTCCCAAAAAATCGCCCCAGCTCAGGAGCTGAGACAGGCAGAGCATCACTCAAGTCTTTGCTAGAGGCTTTGCACGCAGCCACTTCTAAACCCCATGTTGCTGGGATCAATCCAACATCAAAGCTTGGAAGAGAACTGGTGCATTGGAGCACTGCAAACGCTCCGTGCCTGCCTTCTTCACTGGCCTGAGCTGGCCAGCACTGAAGAGCATGCCTTGCTCTCCTGCTTTATTAGCATTCCTCAGGTAGCCAGTGTTTGCATCCCAATTGTCCAGATACATTTTCCTCTGATGGAGGGTCTGATGGAGGTTTGTGCCTTGGATCACACCTCATTCATGTGCTGCCTTGGAGCAGAAGCCAGATTTCTTCATTACTGAGCGTGATTGCTGTGTGTAAACAGCACACAGAGGGAAGAACCTCACTCATCAGCAAACGAGGCTTTTATTGCCATTTTCCTCAGAGGAGGCCTAAATTCAAAGCACTGAGACATGTAAGTCTTGTCAAGCAGCAGGAGTCCCTTCTTTAACTTCATCTGGTTGTTCTTCATTTTTGCTGCCTTGAGCAATTCTGCAAAAATTCCTTTGAAACTCGGGAGGCAGATAGGTTCAGCAGTGCCATGTAAAAACCGAGTAAAATCTGGTGCTGGAGTTTTAAAGCATATAATGAAGAGCAAGTGCTGAAAACAGACTGAGTCTGTGTAAGCCAAAGGTCAAGGCTGTACATCGAGAATCCCAATTTGGGATTCTGCATGCATCCAGTTTGAGAGGCATAGAAAGAAAGATTCACCCTTATGAAGTTCGAAACTTACTTAAAATGAGCCACTAGGATTGGGTGAGTTATTATCAGAAGGCAGTGCACATATTGGTGGTAATTAAAGTCCTAGAAGCAGCCTATGGTGGGCACAGGAGGGATAAAATGCCTAAAGGAAAAAGGAGCATAGGATGGCCAACAAGAAATTATTCTGCCTGTGAAAGAAACAAACTGTGGCTAGTGAAATAAAAATTAGGAGGGTGAAGAACTCTGGCATAAATGATCACAACTTATCACAGGTATAACCATCAGTGCAGCCCCATGAGCCTGCTGGACCAGTGGGAGAGGAAGTGCTAAAAGCTAATTAATTTTGAAGAGCTCTTACATCTGTCTCTCCTGATAACAAGAAGTTACACGACTCTTGCTAGCTTCAGAGCTCTCTTCCATATAAATTGATGAATATGAAGAATTGCAGGAGGATGTGGCAGAGCAGCTGGATTTGTATCAAATGGAACCTTTAATTAGCAGTTGTCTACAGGGTTCTGTCCTGGGGGCATCCTCCTCCTCCCAGGCCCCTTTGGCCAAGGTCTGCCTCCTCCATTTTACAACATGACGTGAATAACGTGCGAGGAGCTGGTGTCAGGGTGCAGAATGGACCCGCAGCTGCTCCTTCATGGCACCAACCCTCTGTGGAGCCAGAGATGAGCAAGCTACTGGCTTAGGAAGGGTGACCACCACAGACACAGAAACCCCGTGGCCACGTTGCACACTCCCTGTGTCCCTGTATGAACTCTGGGCAGGTGGGGAACTGTGGCAGGCCCCATTAACACCACTCATGGCACAGGCTGGAAAGTTTCTCCAGCAAGGTCTGACAGCTCCTGACACTCACAGTGACACTAAACAAGCCTCTTGGAGGACTCCGTGTTTACAGCACTGCCATTAATAAAATCCTCTCCTAATTCTGTAAACCTGTCATCTCTTGCCTGAAGAATCAAAGGGTTTCTACTCCACAGAAAGACACTTTGCATTTGCACTACTAAAAATCAGACCAAACAGTGAATATTTTTCCCCAAATCCTTTTTTCGCTATCACAGAGATGCAGTCACAACAAAATCTCATAACCCCTTTTTTCTTTCTTTGCAGACCATCTTTAAGCAAGGCATCTTGTGGGTGAGATACAGGGTGCTGTCATGAGAGACAGAATGGGAAAATATGCTTGGCTGGTGCTTATCAGCACAAGTTGTGTTAAAGTGCAGTGGTCACCAGACAAACTAGAACTGGTCAGTCACCAATCCTACTGCAGAGGACAGACATCACAGACTGAGCTGTTACTCCATCTGGTGTGCTGTGTCCAGTTCTGAGCTCCTCAGGACAAGAGGGACACAGAGCTCCTGGAGTGAGTCCAGTGGAGGGCAAAAAAGGGACTGGAGCATCTCTCTTACGAGGACAGGCTGAGGGAACTGGGCCTGTTTAGCCTCAAGAAGAGAGGGCTGAGAAGGGACCTCATCAGTGGCCATCAATATCTGCAGACAGGTTTCAGAGGATGGACCAGGATCTGCTCTGTGGTGCTCAGCAACAGAACAAGAGGTAATGGGCAGAAACTGATGCCCAGGAAGTTCCACCTGAACATGAGGAAGAGCTTCTTCCCTGTGTAAAAGATTGTCCAAGGAGGCTGTGGAGTCTTCCTCACTGGAGATATTTCAGAACCATTTGGACACAATTCTGTGAAATCTGCTCTAGGATGACCCTGCTTGAGCAGGGAGGTTGGACCAGATGGTCTCTTCCAACCTTACCCATTCTGTGATTCTGTGAGTTTGGCACCATAAAACCTCAAGAGAAATATCCAGCTAAGTAGAAGGCTCTGTCTAACATTCAGAAGGTAACGTATCCTGAATCAGTTACTACAAAGTCATCCAACATTACCAATTCCTGCACCTGGCTGAAGAAACATTGCAGAAACTCTGACCGAATACCATTTATTTTAGATCACTCAAAGTATTTTATGCTGCAAATGTTCCCAAGACTGGCAAGGCTGAGCAGCCTGCACAGCATCAAAGTAACCGAAAAGAAAGTGGGAATGATCATGACTGAGCTCTATTCAGACATTCTCCCCAACCCCAGCTGTGGCAAAGCCTCTCTCCCAGAACAACCCAACAGCAGCACTGCTGAAGACACATGTGACTGTCCCCCAGGCTGGAGCTACTTACACGCTGCTGTCTGTCAGTGACATGGTGTCAGCGTCGCTGGACATGCTCTGCTGCTCGCTGTCGTTGGCACTGGTGGCTGGTGCCAAAGCATAGCCCGTGTTGACATAGTAGGGGTTAACAGGCTCTCTCCACGAGCCATGCCTGTGAGAGAAAAATGAGAGCCAAGTTAGAAAGACACAACCTTGACCATGCTCTGCATCACCAGGCAGAAGGACTCTGCCTGGAGCCCCAGCCTCAACGACAGGCTATAGAATAAGCTGTGCTCACACTGAGTTGCACTGATAGAGCCATGAACAATTTGACTCATAACTGGAAGCAAAAGGGAATTCATGGAGTAATGAAGATGATACTGTTAGAGATAAGGGAGGGAATGAGACTGTATGGAAGAAGTCCTGTTTCCATCACGGTTTATGGAGTCCATGGGCTAGCTGCTTAGCACTGTTGTTCTATGAGCATCTAAAAGCAATACCTAGATAGTAAGACAGCATTTTTCTTAGTCAAAACAGGCTTCTGCACTTCCAGCAGGGAGGGATGTGTAGCACAGCTCACCCATTCTATGCTTACTTTAACATCCCTCTTTACTCCAACGTGTTTGTAGAGGGAAGGAGGTGAAGTAAGAAACAGCTGTTGCTCATAGCACAGTACCTAAAGCCGACCTCCAGTGTTGCACTGAGGTGCATTGGACACCTGCAAATTCCACCAGGAAGGACCATCTAACCACACCAGCTTTTCCAGTGGACAATCTGCTCATGGATCTATGAAGGCTGGTTTGTACACAAACCATGCCTTGTTATTCAAGTGCCCATGCAGGCCGGCCTCCTTCTCTTCAGCAAAACATCAGGAAGAGAGGCTGCCTGCATGAGCTAACCTGGGAAGTGAAGTGAGCTCCTTGCTCAGGAGGAGACCTGATGGTGAAGCAGCCTGTGAACGAAGCAGGCACAAATTCCTTCACGTTGACTCTGCCACCAGCATAGAAAAGCCACTGCTGCCAACGTGCCTCCAGCTCTGCCACCCTGCAGGACAGACAGGCCGTGCAGGCATCTTGTTCTCCTGCAAGTCATTTTGTAATTTGCCAGAAGAAGGACCAGGCTGAAATGTTCACATCAACCAAGCAGCACTTAATCCCCTGCTCTCCCTGACTGCCCCTCTGCATGAAGAGCAGCATTTTTAAGATATCTTGAAGTTGATGAATTCCTGGGTTTTCCAAGGTCTGAAAATCAGAGTCCTGTTTCAGTTCAGATCACAAAGCTCATCAGCACCATCTTTTATTCAGTAACTCAGTAATCGGCACCTGGTGGATGCGATTTACAATGGGTCCTGTGCAAGCATCTCCATGGAGGGCACATCATGCAACACGTGCTTCCCTGTTTCACAAAGAAAAGGGTTTCTGGTTCTACTGCAGTGGTTAAAGTCCTACAGGCAACAGAAAACAGCCCCTGCCCCAATGAGTTTACATTTAGATAGAACAAGGAAACCCATGAGAAACACACAGATGGAGGGACCAGAGGTGAGAAGGACACCAGCAAAGGGAGAAGCTGGCAGTTTGTGTATATTTGTATGGAGTATAAACGCAGGACACGCACTACACGAACTGGGACTGGCAGAGAGCCCATTTAAGGCAGAGGGTTATGGATGCTGCTGTGTAAAATATGGCACATGGTGTACCAGGATGCAAGCACTAGCAAAGTGTTTTAAAACCTGAATTGGACAGGGCTACAGCCTTCAGCTAATGCATTGCTCACCCAGCTCCTAGTCACCTGCCCTTTGGGTTCTCAGCACACAACCTATTTTCCGTGTAATTCAAGGAGTCATGGATATTCACTGGTCACTAGGAAAAATCGTATTGTTTCAGGTCCATTATGGGGTCAGTTAGAAACAAATTACTCTCCTACTCTCACAAGGAGAAAACTAGTATTTTGTGTGCCACAAACAAACCAAAACTCCAAGCTATTCCTCCTTGGATGATGAAGCTCAGTATAGTTGCAGAATGGTGCAAAGAGAATTCGAAACTGAGCCAGCTGAGGCTTTTCCTGGCTGTTTGGCAGAACGGAGCCTTGTGAGGTTTCTCCACGCTCGGGTACAATATAGAGTCAGTTGGGAATGAGCACAGGGATGCCTTGGGAAGGTGAGTCACCACAGACACCTTCTATCCTGCAAACTTTCTGTCAGTCGCTGCAGATGTGCACTGGAGCAAACGCATTTCTATATTCTATCAGATTTCAGAACAGCTTTCTAGGGCAAGTACTGGAAATAATTTGAACAAGTTCACCCTAAAAAGCAAGGGATAATAAGTGAAAACCTTTCCAGCCCCCTTCAGCCGTTCTCCCCGTGCAGAACGGTCAGTTCTGAACATTAAAGGAGCGCTGTGCAGTGCAACCCTCCTGTCAAATCCAACATGACAGCAGTGTGATGGAGGCTGAGACAACCTCTTAAATTGAGGCAGGAATGATGAATAGCTCAGGCCTTCCCTGAGGGCAAAAAGAAGGATGATTTTTGGACAACCCAATTAAAATATAGCACCAACTTCTCGTGGACCTTTTGCCAGGACTCTCTGGAAGAGGCATGGATTATTCTAGCAGTATATTAAGAAAGCACTCAGATATACAGAATAAAATGCACATGGCAATCCATTTCTCCTTTGTATCTGCTGATATAAAGACAGAGCAGCAGAGAGCACCTGAAGAGGTTGTTGGCTGTGGAACTGTGATGGCTGAAGGAACCAAGAGTGAGCAGATGGGTCCTGGGAGGTCCCTGGCACCTCTGGAGGAGCTGGGATGGCTGGGCTCTCCCACGACACTCCCCAGCTGTGGTCTTCCTACTGAGGATGCAGGTTTGGTCACAACTGTAGCATTTAGCTAAAATTACACAATTAAGCACGTGTACAACAAGGATTACTTCCATTTTAGCTCTGCCTCTAATACATCAATGCAAATGTAAACTTTTGGTAAGCATAAGGAGATGGAAAGGGTATAGGATTTCAAAGCAATCATAACAGGTTACATTACTTTTGAGGAATCCATCTGTATTCAATCCTTCTCCTAATGTTCTCTCTCCCTGACAACTCTCTTCAGCTGGCTCGTATCACTATTTGAATGTTTTGTGCCGTGCCTCTGAAGAACGCTTTCAACATCTATTAGGAGGAAAACATTAAAGGAACATGGAGTCTAACAAAAAAACCTGGTCACTTCTGATCTGGGAGGGGAGGCTGCTTTAAAAGGGATTCAGGCACCCTCAGAGCGATTTGAAATGTCAGCTAAAAACCTCACATACCGAGCTCTACGCACTGATAAGGGCGATAAAAGGAAAGGTGAGCATTTAAAGTTAGACTTCACAAAAATTCCTGCAGCCTTCCAGAATTTTATTTCATTTTTTAAGACAGAAAGAGCAACGAGCGTTTTTGAAACGAACACGGAACACTTCATACATTGCAGAAATAAAGCTCCATGTCTCTTCTGCAGCTCGCAGTTGCTCAACCCTCAAAATAATCACATAGGGAACAATTATAACAGAGATCACAGCGACCCGAGTAAGTCAGCCTGACCAGCTGCCTTTTCTTTGCATAAAGCCCTCCTCTGATCACTGCACCTTCTGGTAATGCTGACAAGGGCCTAAACTGCTGTAGAAAAACAGCAAGAATTTCCTTAAGGCTTCCTTCCACCTGTTCTGGGTTTATTTTGCACATTGTCTTGGCTCCATCCCATCCATTCCCAAATCTCCCATTCCTCTGACCAAGCACTCAGCACTTGGGACATCAGCACCATCAGATCTTGGAGTCTCAATGTAAGCTAGCAGAAAGGTGAAGTCCTCTTCAGTCCTCTTGCTCTATGTGGAGCTCTCACTGTATCCTGAGTCCCTACGGGCATCCTTTTCCTTCCAGCCTGGGAACCCCAGTCTCCCTCACACAACTTCCCCCGATGGCTATTTCAATTTTAAATCAAATATGCAAAGTCCCCAACCTTTGCCAAACATGCTACTCTGCCCTATGCAAAAATCCCAGGGCTGGAGCGCTCTGGGGAAGAATTGCATCACCTTCAGCATCCACAGTGGGAGGAAGAGCTCACTGATCCCGCCTCCAAAGCCAAATTAGTGTGCCACTCCCTTTGGTTCTCACCAGTTATGTACCTCCTTCACTGATGTTCTTCATCAAGCATGGGAAAAAAAACCACTAAGGCAAGAAGAAAACTTCCTTGAAGATGAAAGGCCTCTAGGCAACTAATTTCTGTAGAATTTAAATTTCCACTGGAGGGAATAAGTTGCACAACAGTCTACTGGCAGGTCTGAGAGACATGGTCTTCCCAAGCCTGCTAGCAGTTCCAGCATGGCTGGAACAGCTCCCAGTTTGACAGGGAAGCTGATCAATCCATCAGTTTTCATTGCTACCACATTCTCCAGCTCCAGCACTAAATTTTTATGACATTGACATCTTCTGGAAGAAAATTTTTCCTCAAAAGAATTGAAGCTGTGATAGAATCCAGGCAGGCCTCCTCTTGCAAGGGTGCCCCACCTCCCTGACCTGAGGAAACTCCAAACTCCCTGGTGGCATGGGAAGCTCCTCTAAACCCCTGCACAACCAAGAAAGCAGCTGTTTGAGACACAGTGTTAGCAAATCCAAGAGATAAAAGACTCATGAAGCTGACAACCACAAAACTCTAATGCATTCTCCCTAAACAGCTCTTGCAGAAGTTTTCCTCCCATGCCGTGGTCTGAACCTTTGGTCACCACAGTTTTGGTGAGCAGCTCATTTTTAACATGGGAGAATTCCCATTTTCCAGACACCTTGAGCCATGAGGTAGCTGATAACCACCTGAACTTCATGAGTCACCTTGGAAAGTTCTGAGCTGCAGGAGTTCTGGGGATGTTGGCAAGTCCCACAGAAGGACACCCCAAAATGAGCTCTGCCCAGAAACTCCAGATGTCTCACCACAGCCGATGGCAGGCGGAGGAGCTGAGATGCCCTCCCTCCCACACTGCAGTGAGCAACCTTGCAGAAGGACACAATTCCTTACGGGTGGTGTTTGGGCTGAGGGATGGTGCCCTGAGACCATGGATCAGGGCTGCAACTCAATGGGACCCAACTACTCGTTCTGTGCTCCCACTTTGCTTTTACACACCAACTTCTGAAAAATTAGTTCAAACTTTTGTAGCTTCTGAAGATGACTATTTCCAGGAAACCAGCACTAAGCATTACTCTTATTTGGTGTCTCTGGTCATTTTGCATTCGTGACTGGGAGGATGCAGTTTATTGCTGAGACATCCTTCCAGCTCCTTATTTTGACATGTTCCATTTATTCAGTGTGGGGAAAAAAAACAATTTAAGAAGTTACTTACTTCCATCCAAGAAACAAAGAGTCCTCCCAGAATGACAGGTTGCTGAGTCTCCAGCTGGCCACTTACTTCCAAAACTTACATCTACCACCAAGCAGGTGACTGTCACATCCTTCATGCAGCTCCACATTTCATTATCGCAACCGGTCAATCAAATTAAAAGCTGCACATGTTGGCTTACGATGCACGAGCCGAAGCAAATCCCTTCAGCATGTCTAAATAGCACATGCTGACAAGAGTGTCCCAGCAGCAAGGTCACCTTTAAACAAGGGATTACAACAGCATCCACCACGGAGTCCCACTTACAAGATTACATTAATCCACCACCTGAACAGAAAAGTCTGCTTCCAATCCATGGTACCAACAACTATCACAGAACTCACACCACACACCTTTTCCCAAACTATCATCATGGGAACATTTTGGAGCTAAGAACAAAAAGTCTATGAAGATGCAAAGCTGAAAACCTTCACTCCCAACTGGATTTGATCTGCGCTAAAGACGCAAAGTCGGCTCAAGAGGTTAAAATTGGGGATTTATCTGATAATCTGATTGCAGATTGTTGGGGTTGCTCCACTTAAAACTCTTCCCAATTACTCTGGGTACTCAGACACTGCTGTGCATCTCAACTTTATCACTGCCAATGTCAGGCTAATCACATGTGTTCCAGGCAAGGGCAGCTTCTTCAAAGATCACATCAATTCTGGACAAGTTAATCTGTTCTTTGAGGTCTCCAGATGGCTCTTGCCAAGAAAGTTCACTTCCAGCTCTGCAGCCAGCGAGCGCAGCGGCCCCGGCGCTCTGCAGAGCATTACAAAGGAACCAGATCAAAGTTATGTCTTACAAAAAAATGAAATCTGAAGTTTGAAAAGCAACAGCAGCCTGTCACTTGTAGGCTTAAAGACGACTTCTGCATGCTCCAGCTATCAGGGAATTTATGATTACAGTCTGGCTTTTAAAAGCTGATGAAAAAAATGACGCTCTTTAGCACTCCTTGCCTTTGCAAATCTGTATCTTCTTCCCTGTGTATTCATCCTCCCACGCCAGAGGAAGAAGGGAAATAAATAAAAATGTAACTAAAAGTACAGATAAGGGCTCTTCTTCTCTTTTCCTCTAAGGCATTCAATTCCATTTTAGGACTACATGGAGATTATTTTATGGGGAGCTTCAGCAATTATTGTGAAGTATTAAAGCACAGTTACAAAAGCTAAATCCAAGATTTACCAGTCTGAGTTTCCAGTTTCTAACTCCTTTGCATTTACCAAGGACATGCTACTTCTCAGGCAGGACTAATGTACAAAGGATGCATTAATTGCAACCAGTAATTTAGTACATAGGATACAGCAAGGTGGGGGAGAGACTCTAGGAAGGAAGTTGAAATACAGGAAATAAAATGTTTGCCTTAGGAGGCAAATAAGGACTAGATAGGCTAAATATTGTGGCTGTACTGCCCTATCGCCACCCCAACCTTCTTAGGAAAGGCTTTCAGACAACAGCATGAAACCACTGTGTTCCAAGGAAACTGCAGAACAAGTCCCTCAAGATTTCATCTGACTGTGCATCTCCGAATCAGCCTTCCTAGCTCCTCCTTCCCAATGGAGGCAAGACTGTGCCACTCATCACCCCAGAGTAATACTGGATTTTGTCCACTAGTTACAGATTTAAAATCAAAACTGCAAAATTCTGAGTATGACAAACAATAAAAGCAAGTCCTTCCTAAAAACAATGCATGTCTTCCCTAGAATAAGACCACAAATCTCATTTATTTAACAGCTCAAAGCACAAGATATTCATTAAAATGAAAAAAAAACCCAAACAAACATGGGCAACACAATGTCCGCACAACAATTAACAGGACAATTGGATCATCTTCCTGAAATAAAGCAAATGTTGCAGAACATTCTGTTCCGTATCTAACAATAACAGGTACCTGCCTAGATTAATTTCAATATATTAGTCTGAGTTTATACCATAACATAGTAGTTTTGTTCGGTTTTTAAAATAATGACATGATTCATATGAATCCTTATCTGTCATGAGAGGCTGACAACATTAGGGACATTTTCTATAAAATATCCAGAATATCTGGCTGCATTAATTGCAACTGAACAAGAGCCTCACTGCTTTGGAGCAGCCAGGCTGCATCGGCCATCCAAAAGCTGCTGTAGTGGCTTAAGAAGCTACAAAAGAAGGGCAAACACAGCAGTGTGTGTGCATTTTGGATATCCAGGGTACACTGCTGCCATCCACGAGCCACACTTGCCTCCATGTCCTGGCCTCTGTCAGACAACACATCACAGGAGAACTCTTTTTAATATTTTATTGGAAGGGACAGAATCAAGCTCGTGCAGGGATGTGCTGAACATCCACGCATGTTAACCCCTGAAAAGAGTGGGACCTGAGTCCTCATCCCTGATTTTTTGACCCCCCAAACGTGCTCTCCCTGGGGCACCAAGATCTCTAGCACGGACACAGGTAGAGGGGGCTGATAACGCAGACTCCTTTCCCCTGCCTAAACTGAGAGTTGGGCAAAATTCAGCAAGAGGCTGACTGGCAAAAGCTTTCCACTCTGCTAATTGGCTTCTCAGACTGAAATGACATCTATGTTTAACACAAGTGATTATATATATATACATATATATGTGTGGTTAAGTGGATGAATACACAGAGCAGACATTTCAGACAGCACTTCAGTGCCAGCTCCCTGCTCTCTGCTTTCCTTGGTGACTGTCCCAGGTAAATTGGGGCTGGTGGAGAAGGGAAACGCTTTGCAGAGTGCTGCGGGGGTCTTTGCATGGGCCTCTCTGCTTTTAGCCCCACAGTTTCGCTTCCCTGCGAAGGCAGGCGGGGCAGCCCAGAGATGTAAAGGAGGAAACGCTTCTTCCCAGAAGGGGAAGATGGAATTCCAACACCAGTGAACCTCCCGACGGTTCAGAGCCTTCCATGTCACGCCAAGCGAGGGACCAGCCGGCCCTGCCTGCGGCCCGGGGTGCTGCTCCCTCCGCAGATGGAACAGGCAGCCGAAAGCGTCTCCCGGCATTCCAGCCGCAGGCCGGCTGCGCCGACACCCACGCACCGCGGCTCGCAGCCCAGAGCAACCCCCTCGCCCGCACCGAGAGCGCCTTCGTGGAACAAATTACTTCCAAATGCCTGGCTCTGAGGCACAGGGAAAGAGGGAAGCCCAGGTTTGTACCTGGGTCTGCTCACAACATAAAGAAGGCAGCAGCTCCACTTAAAAACACCACTGCCTGCAAACTATCAAATTAATCCCGGGATTTCAACAGCTTTTCTTCATTATTTTTTGTCTCAACCAAACCACAAATTTACTTAATGACTAAACCAGGCGAGCGAGTACTTTGTTTTCCAGACAGCAGGAACGTTTCTAACGGGATCCAGGTTTTCAGAACACACGTTTACCCAACGTCAGGCAAGGAGGGAGAGGTTCCATTGCCGAGATGCGTTTGATGCTTTTTTTAACTCCCCCAAACCTGCCAGCACCGTGGTTGGGGCATCTCCGAGCCCTGAGTCCGAGGAGAGGCACTGAGCGGGGTGAGGAGGAATACAATAAGAACACTGTGTTCCAGGAATGACTGAATAAAGGCAAGAGCATGCTTTTGGCCAGCAGGATTCAGCACTGTAACTCCGTCTGCCACTTTTCTTCTCTGTCTGAAGCAATGTTGTTTGTCCACGCTTCTCTGAAATGGAAAGTATTTCCTCTTGCCTGCTCGTTCCAAGGAAAGATCTGAGGAGGCCTGGTATAACCAGGCAGAACTGGGGATTCTCCAGTGACTTGACTCTTCTTTGCCAAAATTTCTGCTCAACAAGAAAGGGCTTACAAGAAAGAAATTACGAGCAGATTTCTCTGCAAGTTCAGTAACTTAAGACCAGGGTCTGTAGAATGAGTAAGTTTTTGGACGGAAACAAAAGCATCCAGCTTTGGCCAATGACTCCAGATCATTCCCTGCCTTCCTACATACCTACAGAGCCTCTGGAGTGTTCAAAAACGTAGGACAGGGCAGGGACATCTACAGGTACCTAGACCACACTGGGGAATGGGAGCCACTGGAATCCAAGGGCTAAATAAGACCATGGGCGCTCAGTTCTTCCTCGAACCACCGAAGTTTTTCAGGAGGACATCAACCCCAGCACTGCAACCCATTGTTGTATTGCTTTCAGGGATAAATTTCCCAATATTTCGATCACAACAGTGGTATTGCAGATGGCTGAAATGAAAGTGGAAGACATGCAGCTCAGGGGGCCCTCTGTTTTACAAAGACTACTTGCAGCTTTGACATTAAACCGCTTGCCTGTACCACTGGGCCGTGTAACATAAGCTGAGCTGCACGACCACAGACTTGCTAGCCTCACTTGAATTCCCCTCAAAACAATGGTATGAAACTCAATACTCATTACCAATTTATTGCCGACAAACTTGGAATTTTAATGAAATTACAAATTTGGATGGCAGAAGAAACCAGCTGAGGTAATATTTTGAACGCCTGTGAGGCACCTGATTTAGCGCCTCAAAACCACTCAGGTTTGCTCATGAAGACCTTTGACGAAGCCCTACTAATGATGAGGTGGGCAGAATTAGCAGTAATCCTGCACAAAATAAAAGACTTTATTTCACTGATTAAGGTCTGGCTCACAAGGCACATGAAGAGAAGAGGTCTGCCTCCAAGCAGAGTTGCTCGCTGGTGTCTTAACTCCTACAGAAATGATCCAAGAAACTTCCCCCATTGAACGAGAACCTTTGAGGTGAATGAACTCTGACCTCAGCTGGTAACAAAACCAAAACCATGGAGGGCTGGCAAGACCTGGCAGAGATAAAGCTAAGAGTCAAGATTTAATAGTGCTCCCAGAGGGGAGATTCAGCTGATTAGAAACATCCTAATCTTCTCTCTCAGTGTATATTAAAGGTCAAGAAGTGGGAGCAGATATTGGCAGCACATGAAAAAACAACTCAGTCGAGCAAAAGACCTTCACAAAGATGTTTCATACCTTCACATTAAAAATTCCTGCAAAGTCTTATTTAACTTTACTTCCCTCTAGGGAAGACATTCAAGTTTAAAGTCAAGAGACCATTAGATTGGGACAGAAAAGAAGTACCCCTGCAGAAGACTTCTGCCTCCAATCAGTACTTTATAATGAGCAAGAGTTCATAACATCAGCTGACTGCAACCATGACAGATAAGTAGGTCTCAGAAGTATAGCACCATGAAACAGAGCTCCTCTAGCAGTACTCTGCAGCCTCACAGGCTCCCCAAATGGGGTCATTACAGGATACTTGTTGGATCATGTTAACAAACGGCAGGCTGTATCAACAACAACATACTGGCAAGCTGCAAAAAGCTTTTAAACTTGCTCTATTATTTATTGCCCAGCTCTGAAGAGATGTCAGCATCACAGCTTAAAAGTATAAATCCTAACTCGGTCTCCTGGTCTCTACTGGGAGCTCATAATATGACTTTCCCTTCACAGCTCCAGCTGACCTGGCCAATATAATGCAAGGGCTGGGGCAAGAGGAGGACTGAGTCATGTTGTCCTTCTGACAAGGTCTGTTAGAGGTTGACAGCAATGACAAATCCTCAGAAGAACTGTACTAACAACCACCAGAAGGAATGTAAAATGCAGAAACTGTGTCTAAGGGAGACAGATGCTGTTAAAAAGGGTATTTCCTTTTCTAGAGATACTTCCTTTATTTCTTTTTTAAGAGTTTAGCAGATTAACAGCAAACAACTTACTGTTGTCCCTGGAAAATAGGCATACAGAGGGAAGATGGTCTTGTGAAGCTGCTACAAATAGCCCTCCTTTTAAACAAAGATTAAAGTAACTTTTCCTTAGATGGTGAGCATGAAGTATTCTTTCACAGTCCTAGTTTTGGGACAGTCACCAAACCTTGCATCTCCAGCCAGACCTGGAAGCCAAACCATCAATCGCTGCATCGAGGTCACACAAAGTCATATTTTAAAAGGAAGAATGAAGTCAGTGGATTCAGTTTCCCATTTCTCATGGCTGTTCTTTTACAAATGGATTTAAATTTGGTGTTTGACTGGCAAACCAAGAGCAATGAATTTCAGAGCAGTGAGAAAGATGAAGACCAGCATCCAAATGGAGCCAGGGCAGCTGGGTCAGTAATCCCTGTTTACTGGAAATTCCTTGACTGTAACTCCAAGGCTGGTGTGCTGTGCACGCTCTGCTCCTGAGGGTGACACATCTCCAGAGGCATTCTAAATAATCCAAGGTGCACTTCACCTCATTGAAACACGTATTAAAAGGTAGAGAAAAACAGCTGAAGGACGCAGGGAGGGGGAAAAGAAATTAAAAAGAAAAGAGTTGCTCATAGACAAATTGCACAGGAGCTCACAGGGTCATTTCTGGGACACAGCAATACCAAAGGGTCCAGCTAAACTCCAGACCTGGTGGGAGGTGAAACACCTTTAACTCTTTGGGAGGTTTATACATGTGGTCCATCCCCTTATGAGGTTTGGCCACTGCTCGGGCAAATCCTGTGCTTGTTTTTCCTGGGGGCACTTCACAGCAAGTGAAACTTGACTTCAAGAACTGTGCTGGGGTTTGTTGTTATTTTTGCCTTCAAGATTTTTTCTGTTTTGGTTCTCATCCATTGGAACAGGCAGATATATGGGCTTTTACCTTTATTGCACAAATTCCACAGTATCTTTTCATCTGGTATGCATTATTGTGGTATATATGTGAAGTACCATGTCCACTCCAAGTGCTGTAAAAGAGCTGTTTGAAGCCTTGCTCCATTCCTATTTATTTTTATACAATTAAAAACAGTCGACAGCTCCACATAGGAAGAATAAGTGACAACGCAAGCAATGTGCTTTTTGTTCTAAACAAATTAACTACTGTCAGATAAAAGATGACTGTATTTGGTTTTTTACCTCAGTTTCTTAAAGACACAAGGCTAGATGAGCAAACTCGCTGTGTTCCACTGATGTCTTTTTAATCCCTCCAGAAATTCTGAGTACAAGGTACTTGCTGGCACCCAACCACATTCAACAGGGGAGGGAGGCCCCAGAGACACTGTGATAATTAGTGAAAATGGGGAAGTGTGGAGAGACTCTTGAGTGCTCTGAATAACTGATCTCAGCAGAAAACCTACATGGAGAAAAGATCTTACAATCACTTCACATGCTCCAGCTCCAGCTGACAGCTCCCCAGACACTGAATACAGGACCATTGCAAAAGCCACATTTTTGTAGCCCCAGAGGTGAGAACTTGTTTAATTCTGCATTTTGGATGGCACTGGTTGGGCCCACAATCACACCCAGTTGACATGTGTTGCTGACACCGTTTTCTTCTTCTATAGCAGGAGCAGAGCACTGGAGCTCATCCGACCCACTGCCACACTGCAATCATCCCACGTGCCATAACCAGAAATGAAATTCCATGGATGAAGGGAAAGGCTGTTTTCTGTGTATGGCCTGGAGCACAAGAGCTGTGAAACACTGGAGCCCATCTGTGTGACACAAACCCACCATCTGTTACCGACTGCATATGGGCCACACCACACAGACAGCATTTCACTGACCAGGCAGGTACTACAGGAATGCATCATTGCTCTAGATGTTTTCTCCTTCAGACAGCAGAGAAAGCAATCTCTAAGTTGGAAAAAAAGTATCTTCTACTCAAAAAGGGTCTCTTTTGCTCATGTATCACTTACTATCTTTTACTCCTCTCTGCAGAACTTCATCTGCTCAAGGCACAGGATAAATGGATTCACATCCTTATTTTTCCCCCTCTTTGTACTTTTACATCACCCAAATCTCACGTTGAATGCATCATTACTCACTTTGCTGGAGATTCCTCTTTGCAATTTCCACAAGTGTATCTTCTATTTATTTGCGCTGCTGTTCTGGAGGAAGGAAAAGCCATTATCCTCTTACGCACAAAAAGCCAACTGAAATGCCGAAATTGTCACAACTTTCTTAAGATGTGGGTGCTCAATGTGAAATGCTCTGGGCCTAACACTCAGTGTTTTTTAAGACTTCTGCCGTGATGCAGGCTCAGCACATCAGCAAGTCTGATCTGGGTCTCAAGTAGAAAAGAAGGACAGAAAGACAGAAAGACAGAAAGCTGAGGCACACACAATGACTCTCTCGCAGGGAGAAGAGCTGTCTTCCAGCGTTGCTCCAGCAAAAGCCAGCACAGAAGGACCTCTGCTTCCCATCTACTTGCATCTTCTGTCTCTTCTACTACAGGGCCTTTCAATGACACAAGAGGCAATGCAGATGCCCTGTGCACTTTCCTTCCTATCTGCTCTGTTGGCTCCTCTGGCTCAACCCACCCCATGCATGGAAAAAGCAGAAAGGTTGAAGTACAGGGGGTTTTGTCAACAGCACCCGAAAACTTGGGGAGGCATTGGAAAACTCCTTGACAGTTCCAATACCCTGTACAGTTTGTCTCTTGCTAGCTCCCAACACCCCCTACTCACTGCTGGAGGAACTCCCCCTCTTCACCTCTTCCCTGTCACTGCACAAAAAGCCTTTTTTTTGGTGAGTGCCTTTTCTGCAGGATGTGAGAAGAGAGCTGGCTCACCTAACGATGAGCGCTGGAGGCTCCATGATCAGCAGCAGCAGGAATTGCAGTTTCCTGTCTCTGAAGTCTTAGCCATGAGCACCGTCACAGTAAATACACTTTTCAGATACTCTGACTGCCAAAATTTTAAACCATCTTCTATAGAGCTTGTGCCATTTCACAAGCTTCTAATTCAGTCATATTGAACAGATTCTCACATGGATGGCAAAACACATGTTCAAGCTGCCAGCATCCCTCCCACCTCCAGCAACTCACTTGCCAAACCACTGCTTCAAAGTGGGAAAACTGGAATATTATCAATGTAAAGTAAATTGTAAGACTCTGACATGAACAAAACAATGTCATTTCCTCCCGCTTTGTTTTTACTAAAATTTGCCAAAATAATTCAGCCTGAGGCAGAATCTCAGCATGGAAGAACACCAAACAACACAGTCGGATAAAGATATGAGCAACTGCAACAAAGTTTTATATAATGGGGAATGTTGGGCAACCATGACTACAGCACTGCTGCCAGCTCTGCCTATAGCGTAAATGAGCAATATTTTAACATCCCCATTAATCCCCTCTCCAAAACTACGAGTGAGTCTGGAATATGACTCATAATATCCTTGGCACACATTTTGATCACAAAGCTGATGAAAGCACCCGTCCCTGAACCCATGTATGAAAGCTGTAGATGAATTAATCAAAACATGCAGGAGCTTGTGACACCAATGTCTGTCTGAGCCTGCACATCTGCAGCTGCAGTGGTGGGACTCCTGTGTGACACGATGTGACAGCAAAGTGACACTGCTGCCAACCTTTGCTGCTGGTACCTTGTCAGATCCAAGGCAGACAGGACAGCATTTGCCAGTGGTTTTTAATCTAGGAGTGACCTTCCTGGGCTACGTGTACCTCCACAGCGTGGATGTAAAACTCACACTGTGAATCAGGCAGCAAAGAGACTCCTCTGTTGTGTGTGTGTGTGTTGCTAACACTCAATGGCATCATCTCCTCGCTCGAGATGGTAACAGATGTCTGTGTATTCTGCAGATGCATCTGCAGCTTTTAGCAAATAATAAAGGTATTTATGAATTCCACTGCTGGTGACTTGGTGACATGGATTGTCCTCGTGCAGGATCACACTGTTTCTTTCCTATGAGCAGTAGGGTGACTGCCTGGTGGGATTGCCTACCTCAGTCCAGGTGAGCAATCAGAGTAATTTATCACATTGCTTTATCCAGAAGTAAGGAAGAGGACTTTCCCAAGCAGCTGTTTCCTGACACTAACCTTGCAAACTCTCCCTGCCCCTGCAGGTTGAATTATCTGGGAAAAGTTAGGGAACTTTGGGGCAAAGAAATATCTGCACAATTCCTTGACTGGCGCCAGCCCCAGGAGATGAGAAGGCCATGCATGTCTGCAAGAAGCTGACCCTGGAACCTGCATGAATAATCCTCTTCTACTGTTGGAAATGCAGTTGCACCCAAAAAAAACATTTTGGGGATTTTGTTTTCTACTGCAAACAGAGGAGAAACAGGGCCACAACAGCTCTCAAAGACTTGGGCTTCATTTTTGGGGAGAATGCCATTGCTGAGGAAGACTTCTGTCCCACTGGTAGTTTACGGCAAGTTCACAAAGTGACAAAACTCTGACCTTCAGTGAAAACGTGGTGAGAATCCAGGAGACTGAATATACCCCCAGAATGGTGCCTGCTTAGCTGCTCATCTTAGAGAGGAGACATTTCTATCAGTCCTAAAGAGGAACCAAGGACCATGATTCCATCAGCAGGAGAGGATGTGTTGGAGATCATCAGACCCTAGAAAATCTGATCCTGATCAACAGCACTTTCCCAAGTGACAAGAACTGGCAGGCCAAGGTCACCTGCCTGGCTGAAATTCAGCCCAGAAGGGCTGGCTGAACAGCAGTAAGAGAGAGAGCTCTTCAAACAGAAGTCTGAAACGTGTGGAACTTTTAGTTCTAGAGCAAGAAAAGATTTTGACCCAGTTTCAGATTTTAAGTCCATCTCCTAAACAAAAGCAGCTGAAGTTTAAATGAGCCAATTCTGCAGATCATTATGTTGCTATTACACAATTCCTTCTAATCCCTGAAGTGTGGAAGATGTGCCAACGCCAGCCCAGGCACATCTTTGTCATTTCAGCTGGACTTCCACCCTTTCCACTAAAGATTTCATTCTGCTAAACCATTCTTGAGGAATGCCAAACACTAAAATCTCCCAAATATTTATTGTAATTTCTTTGGCCACACTATCACAAGTGCCTAAATTCCCCTTCTCAGTTGGAGAGCTATCTAGACCAGAGGTCTCCAAATCTTTCAGCCAAATAAACATCACAAAGGCTCACGAGCCCTATGAGTAGTAAGAGAGAGATTGTTTGTGCTACAAAAGGAACAAAAATGATCAGCCATCCCCTGCTGGCTATTCTCCTCCCCTAAGAACTTGGTCTAATCCCCTCTACCCTAGAGTCCTTAAAAAACAATGTGCCAAGGAAAGGGAGTAACTGCTCTGCATACTGATTCCCTGCAGCTTGGACATAGCTTGTGGAGGACCACTGCCAGCCAACTGCTGAGAGCAGCCCCCTCTGAGATGTGCTAAGGCAGAGGTTGCTTCTCATCCCTCTGTCTTAGGGACTGCCCAAAGAAACTGCCGGGATGGCTGCAGCTCTCCTGGGATCATATAACAGCAGAGCACTTTCCGCATCGTCTTTGTGTCTCCTAAGCCCCGTAGATAAAAGGGCTGTGGAGCCCATAGCCACTCTCTGAGACAGTCCAGGAAGCAACCTGGGCTCATCCAAACATTTTTGGGAGAGGAGGATGCAGTCCAAGGAGAACTCTCCTATTTCTCTTCCAGTGGCTGCTGACACAGCACCCTTTAGGTGAGGAGGTACACGATGAGCCACAAAGGGAGCAAGTGCCTGAGGTGCCAGGGGAAAGGGGGGAGATGAGCCAGAAACACAGGCTTATGGCCACCCGTGTGCTCCAGTGTGCCAAGGCCAAACCTGGGAGCACTGCTGTAACTAAATGAAGCCACAGTTGAGAAGGCAACATTATAAACCTATAAAAATAAGGTTTTACTGCTGCTGACTAGCTGGGACATGCAGAACATGTGTTGCAGGGAACATAGCATGATTTTATTAGCAAACACAAAGCCACTCATGCCGAGTGGCCCAAATGGGGTGGGTTGAATTAAGAGAACAATAGCAGTTCATCAGATGGCCCTTTCTTTCATATATGTCTTCAACTTACTGCGCTAGCAAATACTTAAAGCGACTTGAAAATACATTTTCATTCAAAGAGACTCATATTATTAACACATTAGATTGAAATCAAAATAATTGAGAACATAACCTATTCCTGATGCATTAAATGACTAAATGTAAACCATCAGCACTCAGGCAACCTCCTCCTTTTGGAAACTCACTTTGTGATCAAAGGACTATTTGCCCGATTTAGCCCAAGCCAGCACTTCGCAGTTTTCCTGAGACTAAATGGGATAGTCTTTCAGCAGTGAAGACAGTGAGTGCCACATCACTGAGTGTGTGGGTCACAGGAGAGCTGTGCAGCCCTCAGGTTGTCCAGGGGAAGATGTGCCCAGGCTCAGACCAATCTGAAAGGAAAAAAGCCCACCGCGTTGCGTCAGAGGCTGATGCTAACCACATTTCCAATTCGATCATGGATTCCAGTTCCCCAAATAACAAAACAATAGACAGCAAAGAGGAAAAGTGGAAACTGCTGCTTGGGGAAGCTTGCCATGACATGCTGGCTGGACGTGTGCTGGGACCATATCCTGCTGCAGCCGGGCTGGGGCTGAGCACAGCAAGGCAGCCCGCAGGGAAGGCAAGGCTGGCTTCCCTGCTCGGAGCTGCCTGCTGGCCTGTCTGCCTCCCTCCCTCCCTCCCTGCTTCCTCTCCAGCTCTCCTCCAAAGCACAGTATTTGTGCTGCTCACTCACCCCAGGGTGGGAGGGATGAGAAGGGCTGGGACAAGCCTGGTGATGGTCTTGGGAAGGAGAGACTTTAGAAGCGACAGCAGGCTCTGGCTCTGACTGTCCTGTGATGGGCACTCCTGCAGTGACAAGGATCTAGAGGTGCCTCAGTTTTGTTTTATGCCCATTTTTAAGACTTGTGTTTTGCAAAAAACTGAGGTAGGTGACTAGAGATGCTGCTGGTTTTGGAACAGCCTGCCTACTTAAATTACAGATTTGCCACAGGACACCAGTACAAATGATAAGGCAGCATCGCCCTGGCTTAACCTTTGTCAAAGAATTCCTAATCTTCTCCAAGATTAGATTTTTGTTCTTCTTAACTGCCAGCTAGACTGCAGGGGGTCAGGCCCACAAACACAAATTAATTACAGCAGCTGAAATTCACACCTCTGGATGTGTTTGTTAAGTGCTTTTTCATAAGGCAGTTGGGGGAAAAAAAATCTAGCAGTGTATCACACTGAATTATAGATTTCTGTTGTGGAAGGAGCACTACACGGGTTAAGGTTAGGGCTACCCTAAACTCTGATACCCCAAGAGATAAATTCAAGCAGACACAGTTTATTTCAGCGCAGGACTGTGTCCATCAACTCGCAGAGTCCAACCACACACCTCCAAGATCTGCAACAGCAGCAATAAAACAGCCATAAAGAGAGGTCAGCTCATCATCATCAGTTTGCAGCCAGAGTTCAGTCCCCATCATGCACAAGGGCTCAGAGACACAGGAGCTTCCCAGTCACTGCTCAGGGATGTCCCTGCCAATCCAATCCAATCCAATCCAATCCAATCCAATCCAATCCAATCCAATCCAATCCAATCCAATCCAATTCAATCCCACCAAAGGAAGGCTGAAAGGAAGATGCTGTTCCTGAAGGGCTGGGAAATCCCCCACCCTAACACAAGTCCAAGCGTCTCCCCTCCTCAGCTGATCGAGCAGGGCCTCCAAACACCAGCACTGTGCAAACAACACAGGGGAAGTGTTTTGGCTGTGGCAACCTTTGCAGTATAACCTTGAGGTGAGGAACACAGAGCTGCTGGTGAGTCTGCAGAGAGCCAGCTCGGTGTCCTGCTGCACCCAGAGGTGACAGCCCTGTGTGTAGGGCAAGGCCACGTACCTGCACAGTTGTTCCCACTGCCCAGCATCCCGCAGGGACACTGGGAAAGACTTGGTCAACCTTATGTTGGTGCAAGGACAATGTCATTTTCCTATAATTCACTAGAAAGAAACTGCAGAGCGGCTTGGTTTGCTGAGATAAGAACTCCCCACTGCGCGGGGTGATGGCTGAGCAAGGAGGAGACCCAGCCGTGCCCTAGCAGTCCAGGCTAGCTCTGCCTAACCCACACTGCAACAACATCCAAAGGAAAACTCCATGCTTCCATCCTCTCCCCGATACCTTCCTGCTCCTCCAATCTGGGGACTGCAGACAGAGAAAACCATCAGCAGCCCAGTGATGGATGGGCAAAACTTTGATGAGTATCAGATGATCAGCACCTGGAGGCTGATGGGGAGATAGTGGCCACAAGCTCATCCTGCTGGAATGGCACGTCAGAAATGCCCGTGGCTTTCTGCTTCCCAGCAAACAAGGTGGCAGGGGCAGGATGGGATAGAGGAGCACAAGTTTTAGGCATTTTTTTTAGTTCAGTATTCCTACAGCAACCGCACGCTGCACAAGAACAACTTCCAATCCAATTAGAAAATGAAAAAAGCCAACTAAACACTAAGGACTAATTGCTTAAGATAAAAACACCTTATCTCCCAAATGATTTCCCTGACCTTTTGATGCATGGCAGTTCTCCTCTAAATAAAAACGTGAACTATTTACCCAGGGTGGGATTTTCATGAGGGCCTGTAGGTGTGTCAAGGCAAGGTCAGTAAGGAGAGAGGATTTTTTTATTTAAATTTTTATCTAAGGCCAACAGCTACTGCTCGGAAAAAGCTAGCAAGGAAATGTCCAGGCCCTCAGATTACCCTCCCAGTCTACAAGAGAAGTAAGAAACTGAAAGTCAAACACAGGCTGAGAGTAAATGTTCCAAGTTAAATACATTAATCAATTAGATAATTGGAGTGAAAATTCTGCTCAGTGCCCCTGAAAAGGCCAGGAGACGTCAGCAAGGGGAGACATGGCAAAGCTGCAGAGAGGACAGCTGTCCTCCATGGAACTCTGAGGTTATGAGGTGGTGTCAGAAAATAAATACTTTCTTCAATTTGGCATTTTTACAATCGAGCAGAGAAATGCAGCTTCCAGGCTTAACATCAGAGGCATCTCCTGAGCCTCCATGTGAATCAGAGCTGCTCCTTGGTGCTTATCCCCCAGAAACGCACAGTTTGCAACAGCCAGGTGAGTCCCCGTGCTCTGCTTCCTCCAGACCTTCCAAAAGCGAGCTGCTTTAGACAGAGGGGTTTGTTTGGGATGGCAAAGCCCTTCATATGTGCACGGACCCTGCAGCACCAAGCCTGGGCAAGGATGGCAACCACTTCTGCCCACAGACCCTGCCTGTGGACCATCACAGCTACAACAACGCCATGGTGCTGATGCAAAGCCAAACTCTTTCTTTGCGTAGCCTGGAAAGAATCCCAGCAATTTCAACGCCAGGGCAGTCTCCCTGCCTGCCATCTCCCGTGGATTTTCAGCACAGCTCCTTGAGGCTGCCAAATGCCAGCTACATACACTGCACGAGTGAGTTATTCCAAACATTTTCAGCTCATGTTGTTGTGTGCTGAGGTAGAGCTGGGCGTGAAGAAAGCATTCATTGAGTTAACTCTGTTTTACTCGGCAAGTGGAACAAATTTCATCACCCCCTACAAGTCCATTCTGTTTTCTATTTATACCGCAGCCATTTGGTGCAGGACTCAGGAGCAGCAGGAACAGGTGATGTAATGCACTGTACAAACAGCATTCTGTTCATACAGTGGGAAAATAAAGCGCATTCTCTTGGTTTCTTTGATCACACTTAAAACAATCAGATTAGAAGTCACAGATAACCCAATACATGCCAGAGATGAAAGGACTCTGGAGAAATAAATCACCCAAAGTTAGATATTAAGCAAGATTTCTCTCTCAACAATCAACTTATCTGCAGAGAGAGGAGGAATGACCATGTGGTTTCAAAATCCTGCCAGGCATTTTATTTATTTTTATAATACCATAAAGCTACTCCACCCACTTTTTCAGAATGAACGTTGCATTACACAACACATCAAAGGGACTTTATGGCCTAAATTAAGCAATAAAATAGTTGAGATTGTGCGTTATGCTGAAAATTGGCCTGCTCCTGGTGCCTGGGAGGTGGGAGGCGAACACCACATGTTCAGAGCACCTGAAGAAAGCTCGGGGCAGCATGGCCTGAGGTACTGAAGTGTGTGGCACTTGCATTTAATAGCCCAAAGTGAAGTTTGAGGCTCCTGGTGCCCGTTGTAACCCTCTCTTTCTCAGGGGACAGTACCAACTCAAGGAACGGCATGGGACAGCAGTGCTCGCATGAAGAGTTGGGACATTAATAGGATATGGTCCTTCACATTCATAACCTTTAAGGTTTGGTTTATAGCCAAAGTTCTGTTGGAAGCTGTGGGCTTCATGGATGTGGTTCCTCACATTTGACAGCAAGCCATGCCTTGGGAAAGGAGATGGGAAAACCCAAGGGAAAGGTGTTGGTGGGGCTGAAGCACAGCTGCACTTCTCACCATCTGGCTCCCTCCTGCCTCTCCCACCTTGATCAAAATGACACCAAAAAATAGAAAGAATTGAAGCCTCTCTTAAAACATTTTCTGGCTCATGTGCATTTTGAATTGAAAAATAATGAGAAGCTGGGATATGTAAGAGTGGTGTGTTGGTACTAAGAGTTTATTTTCCAGGTCTGCCTTGTGCCCTTACCAAAAGAGGTGAGAAATGACAGGATATCAAGAGAGGAGAAAGTTGGCAGATCCCATCACTCCAGAGCAGAGAAGGGACTAAGCAGTTTGGAACAGCTTGGGAGGCACAAGAAAAGTCAGCTTGCAAGGACACATGAGCTGGCAGATCCCACACACTCCAGTGCGTGTGTGTCCTTTCCTTCCCAATCCCAANAAAAAAAAAAAAAAAAAAAAAAAAAGGGAAAAAAAAAAGAGGTTTAATTAGTTTGGGCCCTATCATGATTTTCTGGGGCCTGACTCATAGCGTTTGATCTCCTAAGGCTGGCGAGAGGTGTTTGAGCCTGCCCTCAGAGCCCCTGGAGCTCCAGCCAAGCACCAACAATGACTAGACAGACTTGAGGGCCACTCCTTCCATCTATCAATAGAGTCACTGTTGGGCAAGCTGACTCACTGCTTTCCCTGAGAACTGTTCGGCACTGGGTTGCCATCAAAAGAGCAAAACTAAAATTAAATAATTCTATGTTTGCGGACAGTTAATTTAGCAAGAAGATGGTTTTTATTTTAAGGTTTTGTTTTTAGGAGGTTCCTCCAAAGAAAGCTTGTACTGCTGCTTTTCCATGGCAGAACTGGCCAGGAGCTCCAGGAGGACACACTCAAGGGGGTTTCACTTCTCAGTCAAGCTCTAAAGGCACAGTGAGGAGGATATTGAAACCCACAGACTGCATGTAAGGAAAACACACGTACACAGAAGCTCTGGGAACCCCAGGCAGAGAAGCAGAGCTGTACATAAACCAGCCTGCCTTGGTGGCACAGCACCTGCCAGGCCTGCAGTGGGCAATGAGAGGTACTTTTAATTTCCCTTTGTGTCTCTGCAACCCCTTACACAGAACGTAGAGCCCCTGACTGGACGTGTCAGTCTATGTTATGTCTTCCTGCACTGCTCCCCAGCGCTGCACTGGGTCAACACAGCCAAGCCTGGGTGTAGATAAAGGAGGGGTGAACATACCTGGTCTGATGGTTCTGTTCCTGCTGTAAAACACAAAATCCACCCGGAACTTCAAAGAATTTCCCAGGAAGTTCCCGGCCTCATTTAAGTTCAATTAAGTAATAACGTTTAATGTCCCCGCCAGGATAGATGCAGCTTGGGAAGATGACGACAACAAAAGCTTCAGCATGACTGTGCATGACACAGATCCAGTGAGACAAGAGGTTAGACCTTGGTCACGTAACATACCCCCCAACCAGGTCACCCCAGCATCCAAGACGTTCCCACACATACCCTGCTCCTAGAGGAATGCTGGCACAGTTGGGTCAAGGACAGCCAAGCAGCAGGTGGGACACGAGGACCAACTCCCCGAGCAGAGATGTCCGACGGGGATCAGATGAGCTTTTAGTCTGCAGCAGATCAAGGTTCAGCACAACCCTATTCTCTGCATCCAGGTACCATCACATACCAAGGAGGATTGGGATTCTCTGTCTCTATCAGCTTCCTTCAGGCTGCTAAGCTTTAATTAACTGACTTCTCTAAGGTATTCATGAACATCAGCAAGCTCTACAAATGTCTTCTGATGAACTGCATTTAAACAATTAATTCTAAATGTGCCTATTCCTCCAGAAATTTCATGCAATCTGACTGAATAAAGAGATGTCACTACCTTGCTAAGAAGACACCAGCTCTCTGACGACAATTTTGGGGAAGTATAGGCCAGACTTCTGCACAACAATACATGAAAATGGTATTTAAGGTTTCCGAGTTCTTTGAAGGCCTCCAGGACTTTATAGGAGAGACCAGTCCCATTGCAAACAGGTCATCTGATGCAATTACAAGTCGTGGTGGAGTCCCCAAACTTATCTCAATCAGACACTCTTGATTTCCTGTTTGCGGCATTGACAAATAAAAAGCTCTACATTACAGGTAATTACACTTCACAGAGGACAACAATTAAGAAATAGCCAATTACATTTTACAAGCGCAGGATAATCAAAAGCTTCCTCAAATATCTAGAGTTGCAGTAAGTACTTGGAAATGGCAACTCCCAACAAATTGCAGGTAATTTAGAGTAATTTACACAGATGACATATTTCCCTATCTGTGCTCAAAACCTACAAACTTGGTTCTGAAAAATACTGCAGGAATTCCCGGAACGCAGCACTGCTGATTCCTAAAAATAGTTCATTACCTATTTCCACCTTCACTGGCCTCAAAGGTGAGATGTAGGACTCTGGTCACCACAGTGTAAAGAGAAATTAACTACCAGAACACATTTTAGCTCAGGTATTTAAAGAATGGGAGGATCACAACATGCATACCAGGTCTAAACAACAACAAAAAATATCTATTCCTTTTATTTATGTTATTAGAAAAATGTGCTTGATTTTAATAGTGCATAGTTTGATTTAAGCCTTATCGTTTTTAAAGGAACTGTCATGTCCTTTATTTGTAACCTAGTACTGTGACTTGCACATAGTCAAGGCAGGAGAACCAGGATCAAATAGCAAATGAAAAATCATTAAATGATGGAGAGGAAAGGAAACATGCCTTTTTCATTCACAACTTTTTAGACAGGAGATCTAAAAGCATCCCAAGAGGAACAGAGGAGGAGAGACAGATAAGGATGCAACCTAATGCACATAGGTTGATATAGTACAGCAATTTCATCTCTCACTTTCAGCATGTATTTTTGGGAGGCAAAAAATGGTTCTCCTTGCTCATATGTGTTGTCGGAACCGGAGTTTTACCTCAGAGAAAGGCTCTCATATTGTATTTCAAGATTCTCTGCCGTGATGGCTCCCTGTCTCCTGGCCACCAATCCAGCTGTTACTGCCATTACTTAATCACACGAGCATATGAATTTCTGCAGGGCTTGTTGCTGCATAAAAAACTGATGAAGTCTCTCAGGATTTCCTTGGCAGTTAATTAAGGACTAAAATCACAGAGGTATTCACTGGAAAGGACCTTTGGAGGAGGAGAATAGTCTAACCTCCAGCCTGAAGTGGGACTACTGTCAGTACCACGTAAGGTGACCACTGCTGATGTTCTCACTGAGAACATGAGTATTTTGACAAATCTGGTAAGAGAGGTAAAATTCTGATTAGCTATGGCCAGATACTGAAACAGCCTCTTGTGATCTTGCATCATAGAGACTATGGGAAGAGCAAGGAGGAAAGACTAACTCAAGGAAAGCCATCAATGTGTTTGAAAGAGCCTGGGACAGGCAGCAGCCTGACACAAATGTAAACCATGGCTGCAGTGTCAGCTGGAGAGGGGCCTTGGTGCTGAAGGGCTCCCTGTACCAAAGGGAGAGCTCATGAACACCTTGTGAAGGCATGAAGGGATTCACTGCTTAATACAAAGTTTAGATCTGCAACACTAACAGGAGACCCTAAAAGAAGGAAAAAGTTATTTTCTATCTCCACCATAGCTGCATTGGTAACAATGTGGTTAGAAAGAGATCCCTCAGCCATTTTGCAGGACTGTTTTCCTTGTCCTCTGTGCCAAAGGCAGAGTAACCCCATGTTCTACATCCTGTTCACACGCAGCTATTGCTCAGGATTGAATATACTCCTGTTTGACAAACCTGACTGTTTTATTAAGTAACTACACTGGTTAGATAATTTCAGATGTTTGCTCTTACAACCCCAATTTTGTCTACTTGGCATATCAATGTGCATTCAATTTAAAAAGAGTAACTATTTTTAAGATTCAAATTTTAGAGGAACCACATTTTTCTTCCCTGCTAATTGCCTTCTGTGGCTTGGCAACATTTTTGTGGACAATAGGTGTTCCTGCCACTACTGTCCCATCTGGAACGAGAGGTTTGGCTCCAGTCCCACTCTCTTTCTTCAGCTCAGGCTTCCAGGATGATTTCCAAAGCTGGGAAGTGAGAGGATGATGCCACTCCATACCACCCGAGGCAACATACTACACCCAAGTCCACAGCCCAAGATGGGCTACCTGGGAGGGTTTCTGACACTGCTGGTGCCAAGCCACAGGCAGCAATTAACAAAGGAAAAGAGTTGCTCGTAGCTTGACTGCTGGCAGTGTGGTTGATGGCTCTGGACAGAAGAACCTACAGGAGGTGAGAAACACAGCAATCCATGTGCAGCTGACTCAGGGCGTCACCACCAGCGACCAAAACCTAGGTGACCTTGCTGAGGCCAAGCAACTGCTGCCTCTCGAGCATATCCTACCACTGGGGAGGCAAATCCACAGGATGCATCTACCCCTCTTAGCATGTGGAATAGCTGTGGGCAGGCACTGGAGGACTGCAGGGCCAGCACTCTCACTAGAAAGCCAGTGGGATATCAGCTCACTCTCCAGAACTCCAACAAGCCACCTCTCCCAGGTGGGGAGCACCCAAGTCAATCTTATTTGGAAAGGATAGTCAGGTCTTGAGGAAAGGGGTTCCAGCAATGCATCTAGAAATGAAAACAGACCAAGGTGGGGCCAGATGACCTTTCTGCCTAGGCTGCTGCAGGAGCAGAAAAGCCTCCTTGAGCTCTTGACTAAAGCTGGAGCTGCTGGCAGCAGGGTTTGGCAGGAGAGGGGCTAAAACAAGCACTGGAATCTCTGCCTTCCTCAAATTTACTCATGTATTCCAGCCACGCAGCGTGATGGAGCAATGGAGCTTGACTGGTGACCTGTCCCAGGGCCCAGTGAAGTGTCCCAGGGACCAGGCGTGCCCTGCTGATCTCTGGAGCAGAGACACAACTCGAGAGGCCCATCTTGGAGACCCTTCCCCTCCTCTCCCAGCTCCGCTGCGGTGGAGCAGCAACCGTGCCGCGCCTTTGGCTGGAGGAAAACGCACCCTGAACCTGATGAAACTGCAAGGCGTTGGTTGCTCGGCAGTGCCACCCACTGCGGTGCCAGCTGCCCTCCTGGCCACACGGGCACGGGCCCTGCCCTGGTGGATGTTATCTGGGCCGGTGAGTTGAGCAGAGTGCTGGGTTAGCACAAAAACAACAACAATAACAACGCCGAGCTGCCTTCAGTTCAGTGCAGCACATTTCCGACTTCTTGGCAATCACGGAGAGAGAAGCATGTGACAAATGCCCCTCTACTCAATAGCATGGGGCTGAAAATAAAAGTACTCAGTTTTGCCCAGCTGGGCAGAAAACACCAGCACCTGCAATGACACAACCAGAGGAAAAGTACCGTGACTTCCAGCACCTCTAAAACCAGACTGCTGCATCTAAGAGGGATCATCCAAAGGAACCTCCCTCCCTTCTTCCCCAGACCCCTGTGATCCACACAACAGACACTACTGGAAGAATGCAGAAAGAGGAAAGCAGATGCAGCCCACAGCTTGGCTGTCATGGCTGTGGGCACACTAAGCTGCTTCCCCACCACCTCTCCACTAGTCTCATCAGTGTATTTGTGCCATCCAGCCTTTGCCATCACTTAAACCTACAGAGAACAAATCTACAACAAATATTAAAACGGTGTGAGCCTTGTATCTTTGCTCATCCTAGTGCTAGCCACTGCTACAACAGATTCCACCTCACCAGTGAAAAGCCTGGAGACAGCAAGGCCAGCAGAGACAAAGGTGTGCTGGGTTTACCTTTGAAGGGATTTAGATCTGGAGCACTCAACATGGACAAACTGCTGAGACAGGCATTTACTCAGGTGTATAAACATCACGGGCAGCAAACGCCAGCCTTGCAAGAATTCTCCTCCAAAGCTTAAGAATAAATTCAACATGTTTTTAAATAATTATGGATGAATCACTTGAAAAAACTTCCTACATTTTATCTTCAGTTGCTGACACTGATCGTGCAGCTGTTTTGTTTATAATGTAATTACACATTCCCACCTACTTGCACTCTCAGTGCGCAGCAGAGTAGCTTAGAAAACCTAAAGGCTGACACTTCCTTCTGGCCTTTGGAAGTGACAGAACAGTTAGCACAAAACTTAATTTATTTGAGGTGGGAGGCAGGGGAAAGAGAGGCTGCAAGTTGATTTCCCTTAGAAGCCCGATGGTCTCCACCCAGAAACCTGCACACAAAAGAATACTGCCTTTAAACTGGTAGGTTAGGTCTGAGACCAGAGCGAAGGTTTGTCAACCATGACAAGCTCTGGCTTGTTTAACAGTCGACCAACCGGAGGGTTGAAAAGTCTAATAAAACCAAAAGGCCTTCCATAACAAAGCTGCTGCCACTTAAGGAGAACATTCACACCCATTCAGCAAGGCTTTTTTCAAACGTGCAGGGGTTTTTGGAGCCTCCAAAGCGAGCAAAGAACACCAAAACACAGCAGCTAGAAAATGAAGCTGGAAAAAACTGAAGTGAGCAATAAGGAACACACTGGGAACAGTGAGTAACTAACCACGGGAAGAGATAACAAAAATGTTGCGTGACCTCCCTCCCATCACTTGGATGCCTTTCTAAAATAGACACTTCAGCCTGACCACAAGTTATTGTGCAAGGATCACTGGGTGAAGCTGCATGACCTGTTATCTCCAGGATTACCGAAGGAAAGTTTTTCCCATGCCCATTTGGAAAGCTTCCTCTCTTCAGCAAGAGGAAGGTTTATATGGATCAGTTTTGCAGGCTCTGCCATCCCTGGCTGGGGAAGGGCTGAAGCCACTGCTTGGGGACAGTGGGATGCTCTGACTTCTTAAATTCTCCAGTTGGGCTAATTTCCCCAGCTGGCAGCACTCAAACCCCTCCGGGTCACAGACTTCACTGCGTATATCCAGAGGGGAAAACCAGCACACTGTTTTACAACATGACAAACCCTACGCTGCAGTGACACATCCACACATCCTTTGCTGCCCATTTCCATCTCGCTTCTCCAGCACTGGTCTGTCTTGAAGAAAAGAAGTTCAAGGAGCCTTTTCAAAGCAGCTTTTCCCAAGAGAAGAAAGCCAAGTTCTACTGAATGCACAGATGTTCAGAGACACGTGAAGTCTCAGTATTTGCACAACAAAGAAGGCAGCTTTTCTGTCATTGCTTTTCCTGGTAGAGCCATGGACCAAGCAACAAAGGACTTGTGGTGATGGTCTTCGTTCAGCACCAGGTGAGCAGAAGACACATGCTGCACACACCTGAGGCTGCCAGCCTAGCCAACAGCTTCTGTCTGTGGCTTTGCTCAACAAGGAACACTTTTCATTTCCTAAGAAATAAATGTTACGACAGTCACATGGACTGAATTAAAAGTACAAAGACCAGACTTCTTAGCCAGAGACCTCAAATTTTATGAAAAAATTAAAAAGTACGTGCTCTTGGAAATCCAATCAGAGTAGGGCCATAAGGAGAGTAAGAAGGTTCCAAGGTCATGTTTTACAATCTTTTGAAGCAGGAATGAAGCCGATGTCCGATGGAGACATTTCGTGCTGCCATCTGTACAGAGCTTCCCTTTCTCCAACACACTGCAAATGTTACAGTGCAAGAACTTGCTGTCTTTGCTCAGGCACTCTTTATTTATACACAATAAAGGCCTTGTGGAGGAGATCAAGGCTGTATTTCATCGATTTGACACGATGGTTAACCTGCGAACTTTGCCCCTGCTAATAGAATAATTTCTATTTGTTGATTCCTCTTTTGGGATCCTCGAGGGTAACAGTAGCTTCATCCCAGCTCTCATTTGCATGTCTGGTGCCAAATGGTTTTACAGCTCTTACTTCTGTGGAGCAGAGCCAGGACAAAGTTGATCAAACACAGTAGCTACAGCTGGATCCTGAGTCCACTCACCTCTCTCCATGGATCCTACCTGTAATTCCCAGGAGCTCTCTAGTGACTTGTCTTTGATTCATACTTTGCTTGTGAAACCTTGGAGAGGCGATAGAATCATGGAATGGTTTGGATTGGAAAGAACCTTAAAGCTCATCTTGTTCCACCTCCTGCCATGGGCAGGGACACCTTCCACTATCCCAGGTTGCTCCAAGTCCCATCCACCTTGGCCTTGGACACTCCCAGGGCCGGGACAGCCACAGCTTGTCTGTCCTTGGCTACCCAAGCAATCAATCCCACAGAGGTCCCAAAGCAACAGCCTGGACCAGGCTGGCAGCAATGCCAGAACAAGGATCTCTTCTTCCAGATAAATCTGTGCCAGTCCAAGAGGCTGATTGCCAGACAAGAAAATGACCAAAATTTATGACTGCAAAGGGCAAATCTGTTAAACACTAAAGACGTGGTTTTCCAACAGACCTAACCCAACCTAAACACGGACTGCTGGAAAAAAGGCAATTCCACCCACCCAGTCGTAGTGCTCTTCTCTTTCCAGCACCAGCATTCCTCTAAACACATGCTGGAGATAAAGGACAGCAAACTGAACCTCCAGAAGAGAAGGAAAATGAAGATGGAGAGAGGGAGAGGACTGACTCTCTGGTCTACAACAGGACAGGGAATATGTGGGGGTCAGAGGGCTGAAGGATAAAATAATGACCTCCAGGTCATTAGCTCTGGAGGTAGATCCAGGGACTAACGTGAGGCTGTGCTGCTAACCAGTAGGTCTCACTTGGGTATTTCAAAGAGGTTTTTTCCTCTAGCTATAGTTTTGCCTCCCTCCACTGCTTATCATCAGGATAGATGAAAGCTCTTCATCTATTAGCTATTTAGATCAGATGAAGTTCAAAAAACTGATACTTTGAGGATAGGTTGTATCTCGGGAGCCAGGGGACCAAGAAATTCCAGGTCTTACCACCAAAGTGTACTCTGGAGTCTTCAAAGGTAAAATCCAATTTCCATGTGGGTTTTACAGAATTTGGATAATCTGACTTAAAACTGCAACGGTTCTACTTAAATTCATTACTGCCTTACAACAGTGAGGGATCCAGACCAGGGCTGCAAGGAACGATGGTTTTGCTTTTACACACAAGCGTGACCTGCAACAATTTAATTTCTGAGTGTGACTTCAGGCAAAGCAGCTCGCTCTGGCACACAGGAGGGGAACAAGATGTGTGTCTCCAGAAGAGTCAGACCTTTCCTCAAGTTCCCTGAGCTGGGCACTCAGGGCTGCACCAGTGAAGGAAGGGGCAGATTTGCACGTGATGAGCAGGGACGGATGCTGCAGCCCCCAGAGGAACTCACACCTGAGCCATGTGTGTACTGCAGACTAGGAATAAAATGAGCCTTTTCACCAACAAATCGCCTCAAACGCAGCTGACTGCTGTGGGAAAATGTATTTCCAAGAGCACGATGTTTGTAGAGACCAAAGCTGCACTTCCAAGTGAAGCAGGCATTAATTAACTAATTTATGGCATTAGGATAGATGGTGTCAGACATACTTTGTATTTGGTAAGTTCAAAAGTGTAGCTTCATTTGGCATTGTTCCAGTTCCAGATCATCTCTACTAACCCTGCAGCAGAGCTCCAACATCCCACTGCCATGGAAGAGGTGGATAAAGTGGCACCAAGGACACCCAGACTCACCCACGCTGGGGTGGCACAACACAGGCTGTTCCATGCTGCCAGGCCAGGCTGAGCAAAGCCCTGCTCGCAACCAAGTGTCAAATCTTTTCAGAGAGATGCTCAGAATTATATTCACCAGCAATTTGACTTTTTAATCATTTCAATTACTGTGACTAAAACCCTTCAATCGGAACAAAACCGGGAAAAAATAACCCCTCTCCTTCTGAAGCAGCCTGCCTGGCTTAACAGACCATACCAAATTGTGAAGGTTTTTGCTTTTGTGGTCTTCACATATTTCATTTAATTCAGATAATTAACCTCAGTTTCTAATTTCAAATCCTCCACATAAGGAAGCGAAGTGACTGAATACATTCACTGACAGATGGAAAATTAAAATATTACTACGGCTTCTGCATGGCTCAAAAGACAGGGCCTCGCAAAAGATCTTTCTTCTTTTATTTGACTGATTAACTGTAATTTGCTTAATGGATTTAAGGATGAGCCTAATAATCCAATGATATATCCAGGAACCGATTTAGGATATCAGCACCTCTGTTCTGATTTTTTTTTAAACATAGCAATTTTCTGCATTACACATAGTCACTTCTGAAACCAGATTTTTCCACCAATTGTAATAAAATCAGGTCCATGGTTTATTTTAAATGAGTGGTGACTGCTTGACTGGCCTTGACCAGGCAGCCACAGTGCTGTAACTTCTTGGAGCACCTTCTGAAGCCCCAAATCCAGGGATGACCCAAGACCATGACGTGTTCCAGCAGCCACTGACCCAGCCCAGCAGGCAGCCAGGACTTCTTGGGAAGGTGGGAAGTCAACAGCTCAAACCTAACATGGGGCCAGCGTGTGTTCCCCCAGCACTCCCACACCACTCTCAGCCCCTTTTCCACCAAGAAAGTCTGCCCTAACAGGATTTCACAGTCTGTCTCAATAGTCAATAAATCCAGAATCTAACAGACTATTAAAGGAAAACATCCAAGAGGCAGTCATTTTTAAAACGTCCAATGGCAACTAATTATTCAAGGGATTAGTCCATTATAGTAACAACAAAGAAACTCTTAAAACATAAAGCCAAGTTGAAGGGCAGATCAAAACCAAGGTGTTCCCACCCCATGGCCACCTCCTGGGTGCACTTCTCAGCGTCCTGGCATTGGTTCAGCTCCCACTCAGCCTTTTAGCACCCCGTTCTTTCTGAAACCAGGCAGAACTCAAACCAGTCTCCTCAAAATAGAGTATTTCATGATCTGTGCCACCACTGTAAGCACACAACAAAACAGGACCATCACCAGGACTGGACCAGTCAAGCCACAGCTGTCTAACCCAGTTATGAAGTCCTCCAAGGACAGAGATTCCCACCCCTCATGGTCTGTTCCTAGGGCTGCTTCATGCTCCCAAGACTTTTTTTCACCATGTCCAACCTGAATCTCCCCAGGACCAAAAAGGGGGACATAACTTCCCCTCGGGCTTTTAAGAGAAAATATTCTGTAACCCAAATAAAACTCAATCCCAACAAAACAAGGCTTTGTTTGCTGGAGGAGGGGAGAAAACACTGTTCATTTCTCAAATTAGAGTGCTAAAAGCTTAACTACCTATCTTTAAAAAGAAGCCAAAGCACTGATCCAAACCAAACACAAACACACCACTTCTTCATCTTGATTTGTGGAGGCAAAGCTATGGGCACAAAAGGTATTCTTCTTCAAATAAAATCTATTTTAAAACTTGGCAACCGCTGGCATAAATACTTTACACTGTTAATGTAATGTAAGCATTTCCACGCAGAAGTTTCATCAGCTTAACAATATATTTTAAAAAGCTGGTGTTAACTTCTGTGCAAAAACACCATCAGTCTCTGTCCTGTGTATCTTACAGTGCTCCAGCCACTAAATTACCACTTAGAGCTATTAGCACCAAACCCCCTCCCTGTTGGATTCACTGATTTCTCTCAAGAACAATGCAGAACCCAAACTATTCTTCTGCAACTTACTTTCTTTAAAACTGGAAACAGCCACTGCTCTACAAGGATTCTGAACAGGCTTGTACTGATTACAAATGATGCTGTGGGCCCAGCAATTTTAATTCAGGATAAGCATTCCCAACTTTACATATGGGTTTAACATCCAGTAGCCGACTTCTTCCTGCAAACAAACTCCCTGAAGCTCCAACAGCCTCAATCCAAGATGCATGTGCTGCCTCTCCAGCTAAAAGAAGCATCAGTAAGAGGGTAACACATCTTTAAGTTTTCTAAACATGACTGCTCCTGCACCAGCGTTTGTGATTTTGCATCCCCAGTTTTCCAACCGGTCAGTACAATTAACATCAATTCCTTCACCACCACACAGTCTTGAGTCAGAGGTGTGCAATTTAATATTTAATTATGAACGAAGCAGCCAACCTCAAAATTAGGGCTGCCAGCTAAACTTCAGCCAGCTCCTTCCTGGTGCAGCCCCAGCTTCTGACCGCTGGACCGTTTATGCTCCCTAAGCCATGGAGAGATCCTGTGCCTTCCCTGAACCAGCCTCTCCACATTAGTTTGTCACTGCATTGTCCCAGAGGTTGTCACACTCCTCTAAAGCTTCTTCAGCTTTTCTCCACTTGCCTCCTCTGCACACCCCATCATGAAGTGCTGCCTGTGTGTTTTGGGGAGAGCTGCCCTCCCACATGTCCGGAGAGGCTGCCAGTGTGTGGGCACAGGCACAAGGACTCTCCTGGTGATTCCTACCAGCCTGGTGGAGAACCACATCACCCACCCTTTTCATTTGAACCACCAACACTTGTGAAATGCGGTGAGCTTAGTCAGCTCAGCACTGTGGAAATGAAAGCTTGGAGCCAGCTTCTTTAAAAAAAAATCAACCCCCTGTGTGTATCAAAGCCCACGCTGAGAAATTTCTCCATCCGTGCCCAGCAGCTCTACCACCAACACTCCTCAAAATCCAACAACTGGAGACTTCACCCACCACCACATGTCCTCTAATCACCATGATCCAGGCTTCCTCTTCAGTACTCTTCATGGAATGGGTCAAACCCCGAAACGATTGGCAGAACTAACGTAAATCTCTGTTTGCCTGGTTTTCAGGAGAGATGAAGGCAGAGCTGCTGGCAGGTAACACCATATGCTCTTCTCGCTTCCCACCACGGAAGAAAGCAAAGGCAAGAGCTGTGAGAGCGCTGCTCTCCGATGCTTTGGGAGTGGGACGGGAACCCCTTCCCACACGGAGCTAAAGTGAGAGCACGAGATACTCCCCCCAGCAAAAGACACAATGAAACCATCAAGCACCAAATTTCCAACTTTTTCAGAGGCTGCGTTTTCCTGGAGCGCTCGAAAAGCAGGCTGCAGGCAGTTCTCAGGCACAGGTTTAATTTCTGCTCTCCAGCTCCGAGGAACGCTGTCCCAGCGTGTCGGAAGAAGGTTAATGAACGATTTAGCCGCCCTCACAACCACGTTAGTGTCACTTTCGGAAGCTGCGAGTTAATGCCCGAGATCTTCGGGGGTTACCCTCTTTGAAGTTCACTGATCCATAACCAATGTCCAATTAATTTGCAGGAGCCTAACGATAATGACTATTGGCCTTTTCCGACGCATACAAAAACACAGTGGGTAACAGCGATGCTTTTGGCTTCAGGGTATTCTCAAATCTGCCTGCACATTTGCACACCTTCAAAAATATCCAGCGCTAATAACGGGTTGTCTTCTGCCTTTTGAGGAATTTCTTACATTTGTTCTCCCGAGAGCACAGCTACTGCATCAAGATTTATGAACTTTCTGCTGCAAAAAAAATTGGAGCTGATTCAAGATGCTCGTTTGCTAACAGAGAAATACTTCTATTGCATTTGCTTAGATTCCTCTTTATTTAGGGTTTCCATGGAAGCCAAGGAAGAGAAGTTCAATCTTGGGAAGATTAAACAGGCCCTGAGATACAATGCAAAACAGCTTATTTCAACATTCCCCAAAGAACAGAAATGAGAAATTCTTCCACACGTACGCCAAAAAAAAAAAGGAGGTTTGTGCAAATTTTCAAAATAAATTGGGACCTAGCTTTTCAAATGCTGCACGCAGCCATTGCTTCCTGCTGCAAGCAGCTCTCCCAGCTTCCAGCACACTTCCTCAGGTGAGAAAGTAAATGAACAAGAAGTCTGCAGGATGAAGATGCTACAGCTTAAAAACCAGCTTGTTCAAGACAGCTATTGCCATACAACATGCAGGAAGAAGGTTAATTCAACCACAAGGTCTTGCACAAAGAGGAACAATCACCTCATAAATTAGTATCTCAGCAGTTTTTAGAATAAAAAAATGCAGAGATTATGCAGTTCAGCAGCATCTTCCATGGCAATGCCCTGGATGCCACAGAAGCTGAAAACCCAACATTTAAAAAAATAAAATAAATCCCTTATCTTCAGCTTCTACAGGCTGAGAAGTGACTCCTGCTCTGGTGAGAATGGCAAACATTTCCTTGCCTCCCTACCCCACAAGTCAGCAGGGTGTCAGTAGCCACAATGACAGGCTGTTGGACACTACAAATTAATAGCCACACATTTTCTCTGATCTCCATCCTCCAGGTAAAGATTTATTTCACGTTGTTCCAATCTCATATGAAAATGCCCAGGACCAATGAACTCTACTTCAAAACACCTCTATTTCACAGTACATTTCTTAAAGCATTTTACAACCTGGCACAGATAAATTCAGATAATGGGTAAAGTGCACGGTTTTCTTGAAGCTGGAGCTAAAAAGCTCAGTGTCGCACACAGGATTTGCTACCTGGTCTGGTGAGGAAACTAAACACAGCTGACCCTCAAGTAAGTTATTTTCAATCTTAACACCATTATTGCTTAAATAAAAAGATACTTAAATTGTAGACTTTTCTAATCCTTCATTTATGGTGAGCACCCAACTGCTCAGTGAAATGCACTTCAAGACACATTCAAGGTTTTTATTAACTCCATGGGAAAGTCCCAAGACACTGGGATTTTTTTTTTCTGACTCTTGATTAAAACAGCAGGAGCCCACACGAATTCCCTTTTTTTCCCCCTCCCCAAGAGTTTCACATGCAACATCCCCTCCTCGAAATCGGTAAGAAAACAAGAATCAAACCGAGAACATTTTGCCAGCTGAAAGGCGCCGGGACCTTGCGCAGGGCGGGATGCGCTTCCAGCTGCCAGCCTAAAGGGACGGCTGAGGGAGATTAAACACAGAAATGCTTTTCATAAGGCAGGAGGCTTTGAAGAGGACAGTTCAGCTACTTCATTTCGTAATCTTCACAAAGCGTCAGATTTTAGCCTAAGCAGGTCTTAAAACAAGGAGATTTTATTTAAAAAGGGGGGGGAAAAAAAGTAGGAATGTGTTCTGGCCGGGTTCTGTTGATTCAGCAAGGGTTAGACACACACATGCTTATTGATCCCAGAGAGCTCCCTGCTAAGTTAATTGTCTGGAATTTTAACTGAGCTCTCAGCAAGTTTCAAAATCCATGTTGGCTGGAAGTGGGTGGGGGACCCAGAAAAAAAGAGGCTGCAGAACTGTGCAAGTCCTACAGTTAAAAAAACTCAGCAATTACTTTCATGAAGGGAAGAGCTTCAGCAGGGCATGGTTTTAACTGGAGTTGGGGATTCTGACTTTGACACCGCTAGAATTCAGTGCTGGAAATCTCATATGCAAAGCAGTACCATTATCAGGGAGCACCATCAACGCTGCTTCACTCCTACCCACATCACCAAGGTGAGAGCATCTGTCTCCTGTGAGCTCCCAACTGTGGCTCATGACAATTTCTACACAGGAAGTGTCCCCACCAGCTGTATCTCCCCAAGTTACAGTACCTGAACACTGACCTGCTGGTGCAGGCTATGGCCAACCTGGCACTGCAGCTTGCCCAGCTACCTGCACGTGCATGAGGGCTGCCCATGGCTCTGCACTGTCCACCAAGCCCTACCTGCCTCCAGAACACCTCCAGCAGCAGTTTCTCCAGATGAGGAACATGCTGCAGGGATGATTTGGCACTATCAGACAGGAACAGCCAAAGACACCCTTAAAATAACCTGCGATTGGTTTCAAACACAGCTTTGCACTCCATCAAACCACGTGGCAATGCCATCCTGTACCAATGCCGATGCTCCCCAGCACCTATGGTCTTCCAAGGTCTCCCACCTCCCCCCTGCCCATGGCAGCTCCCCGGCCCACTCCCCACCTACCTGAACTCCCTGCCCTCGCTGTAGCGCCGGGCCGAGGCCGCACGTTGAGTGGCCGTCTCCAGAAGCAGCTTCTGCGTGAGCCTGCTGGAAGGCGCCGAGTCCCTGCTGGCCTCGGGCTCAGCCTCTTGGTCACACTTCCACTCCTCATCCTCGTTCAGAGTTGGCAGATAACCAGGCAGCCCTTTACCTGTCCCAGACCCCGAGCTTGGATCGCTATAAATTTTTGGACTTTCCCCACCTGTCCTTGTATATTCCAAATAAATATCTGACTTAAGGAACAAAGGGTAGGTATTGTCTTCTATCATGCACTGAATCTCCGTTTGGGCCTGGTCAAACATGTCAGGGTCAATCTGCAGTTTCATGACACAGTCTTTGATGAAGCTTTTTGTGGCCGGTTTGATCTGCCGGGACACAATGCCATTGTTGTCAAGGATGTATTTTTTGTAAATGGCTTTTGCCAGCTTGAGTCTTTTTTCCTCATTAGACACACACGGCTCCAGCTTCCTGAAGCCACTGCAGGCAAACCAAAAGTCCAGCAGATCCGCACAGTCCTCCTGTTTCAGGAAAGTCCTGAAGAGGTTGATGCCATCTTGATCATCCAGCAAGGAGTGCAGCGACTCGGCCCACTTCAGGTAGGGTGGAGTTGGCGAAGCACTCCCCTCAGGCTCGTACCCCAGATCCAAATCGGAGCGCCTCGGTGTTGCCGTGGACGTCTCATTTCTGACCACATCGCTTTTACCAGAGTAGAAACCATGGCTAACCGGCCTTGGGTCTGTGGATACAAGCTCCCCCTCCTCACCAGGAACCGGTGGCCTTGGAGCATCTTCAGTGAAGCTTCCTCCGAGGTCCAAGGGGAAGCCTTTCCCCTGGATATTCATTTTTCTGGTCCTTGCTTGCGTGGGAACAGGGGGGGATGAGCGCCAATCTCAAATCACCAATATTTGTAGCTCCAAGGTGAACAAGTTTGTTCGGCTGAAACAGATGAGGAAAAAATAAGCAAGTATCACCGGAAATAAACACTCTAAGATGACAAACTACTGGTTATGCTCTGCACCTTTACTGTACTAACACCTCTATTTCAGCAGAATCAATGGCTTGGTAACTTGCAAGAGCACAGAATCCAGTTCAAATCAGGCACAGGCTAAAAATGACAGTTGGAGAAGATCCCAAAACTTTACATACAGAATTTGGCATCACTGATATAGCTGACACTACGCTAAAACACCAGCCAATTTCCCAAACCCGGTGGTTTTACATGACCCCTGGCATGTGGCAGCCCACATCCAAGAGATCCGTACTCAGGTACCACAGGACATGTGCCATCTTCTGCAATGCCTCCAACTCCTCTGCACTGCCTATCTGGAGAGGACATATACCAGAGCATACTAAGGCAATATGTTTTTATCTGACTATGGATCTAGGAAATTCTTATCCTCAAACAGGAATTTAGGGCTTGTGAAAATTATTTTTAAAGAATATCCAGTTAGTCCTGAAAGCGGGGCTGCACCTTAATCAAACACAGGTGGCTTTCGTATGCTCAAGTGACATACCAGCGCCACATTCCTCACAAATCTCTGCATTTCAGAAATACGCCGCGTCGCCTCGTCTAGCTCTAGGGGAATCCAGATGCATCATTGACCCTAATATTTTGGGCATCTGGACTGCATTCTTGCTTCAGATGGGCATGTTAGTACAGGAACTCGGTTCTAGCACTGCTTTTTGTAGGCAAGCCGTTAAGAAAAGGTGCATTTATGTCAACAAAATTGCATGCTATGAGCCTGGGAAAATTTCAGGTCATCAAAGGAAGATGAGAAAACCACCTTGACAAGGAAACCTGATCAAGTATGATGTTTTTAAAGAAGAGCAACGAGTCAATATGGAGGATGGAAGGTATGGGGAAGGCAGGGAGGAAGAGAAGGGCAATCCCTGGGTTGCTACTTCTGCTGCTCAACAAATTAACCTCATCATTTAAAGCGAGTAGCAAAAGCCTTGTGTTACAGAACAGCCTCAGCCTCTAAGCCCAAGTACTGCAGAGCACCAGCAGCCTCACAAATTACTCCTTGCACTGGATTAACTCAATTGAACGTAAAACCACACCAGGAAAGCCACATTTCAGCTCTCCCTCCCTCTCAAAGCAAACCCCACACCAACGAACATCTTTGAGATGCTTTACCACGTTCCCCCCATTTCCTGATCCTGGCTAAAGCAAGAACCACCGCCGATGCGGTGCCTGTCCTTACAGCCCACCTGTCCGTAGTGAAACAACCCAGCGAGCCCAGGAGCGGCCAGCGAGGATGGCTGGGCCCCGTGAGCAGCGCGGCAGGAGCCAGCGCCGCACTCGCACCCGGCCCGAGCCCCCGGCACGCAGCCCCTGCCCTGGCACCGCGGGACGGGGCTGGGATTTGGCACCACGGGGCGGTTCTGGGTGGTTTTCACCCCGCTTCTGGTACAGAGCGCAGGACTCGGCCCCCCGTTTGCGGTGCAGGTCCCCGGTGACCCCCGGCCGGGTGAAGGGGACCCCCGGGGCAGCGGCCCCGCAGCCCCACAGCCACGCCGGGCATTGTTGCGGCGGGGCGGCGCTGGCTCCTCGCCCCGGCCGGGGCAGCCCCGGG
>VWPU01004251.1:0-86238 GCA_013398955.1 Callaeas wilsoni | reverse complement strand
GGAAGGAAGGAAGGAATAGAAAACAGGTGGTGAGGACAAAAAGAGAGCGGCAGAGAGACAATAAAGAAAATATCACCACTCCATGGATCCCAACGATGTTCCATTCATCCTCTCCAGCTGGTCTTCTTGGTGGTGAGGGTCCCCCAAAAAGCACAGAATCCAATGGGTTAATATATGCTTAGGCCAGGTGGGAATGCCCAGGTACCTCCCCGGTGGTGAGAGGGGAGAGTTTGCCATTATCTCTTACAACAGACTGGGTTTGTTGCATCACATGTGGTCCTGTGGTGCAAGGCTTCAGGAATGACTGTGGGGGGCACTTTGGGGGTCTTTGATGGATTATGATATGCTCTCAGCTACCTCTCAGGTGAATGTCCCATGGATGTGGCCTGTGGGGTTGGGAGTTTGTCAGAGACTGAAATATTATAGTTTATGACTTGAACATTTTCATGAAAGACTTTTGCCTTTTATAGCAGTGGTGTATTACAAAAGCTGCAGAGAAGACCACCATACCCTGAACAGGCCTCCTGACTGAGGCCTTACACCACTCGCTGATGAAGATAAGGTAAAGTAACAACTCAGGGCTGGGGACATTGACAAAGCTCAAGCTTAACACCTTCAGGGCGGAGACCGAAGCCCCAGGGCTATCAGCTGCCAGGCTCGAACAGACCCTGGCACCAAAGAGTGGGGAAAAGGCTTTGGGTGTGTGTTGGAAAGGCGCAGTGACCGCCCACCCTCCGCTGCGCAGAGCAGCCCAGCCGGGGGCCCTGCACCCTGGAAAAAGCTGCATCCACGTGAAGGACAGAGAGGGGGTGACATGGCCCATCAAAGGCCGAAGGGTCCCCAGAACCTACACCAGGGGTGATGCAAGAGACCCTCAGTGTTGTGAGGGACAGTGTCAGACCGGCCCCCTGCAAGGGAGGCACCTGGGCGTTCCCACCTGCCCAAAGCGTATATTAATCCACTGGATTCTATACTCCTTAGCGCGGCACGGCGTGGCGGCAGGGACCCTCACCACCAAGACCAGATGGAGGGGAGCAACGACATGTCCTTGGGACCCTCGGATGGGTGATCAGCTTCCACTTCACCCCTGTCACTGTCTCCCTCTCCCCCCATGCACACTGCTTTCTCTATTTCTTTCTTTCTCTTCTCTTTCATTCTCTTTGCCTCTTTTACTACTAAATAAAATATATCAATTTTCTTGGCACCAACATCTAACTTCATTTGGTTTTAATCTCGTTTTTGTGTATATTTAGAACCTTCAAAGTTCTTTCCATTTTATACAAAGACATTTAATTTTCTTTGCTCTTCTGAGTTTAAACTGGATTGCAAGAGGGTTCCACAGCTAGGCCAGTTTGTGTAAGGGAGGATGGGTGTTCACTGCCTCTGACCAGAGGTTACACCTGAAACCTCCTCCCCCCTCATTTCAGGAGGAATAAACCTGGCTTCTGCGGGCTGTGGTCTCCCTCACCCCAAACTCAGCCAGGGAAGAATCTCTGCTGGTTTTCTTGTGGATGCATTCCTCTCCCTCAGCCTTGTTTGTTTTTCCCTAGGCTGAGATGATGGACCAATAGTGTTACCTAGGCAGCCCAGCTTACATTCCAGAGCTCCAGTCAGGTATCTTCAGGGAGGCTTCTTTTGTTGTAGCTGCTATATACAGTTTTTGTTATAATGGGCAAAACTCTTTTATATCAATGTTTGAGGCATGAACTATTTCAGTCTCTGACAACTTCTCTACAAAATAATCAACGAGTGAAAAGTTTCCATACCAGCAATCTATGTTAAATTCTTATGGAATAAAAATTGTTCTTCGTCTTTATTGACACTGAAGTAAAGCTTGCAGCTCAAATTAAGATATCACACAGAAATCTTGTGGTGTTTAATACATGATAAGCACTTGAAAGATTTACATAAATCATGCCAGATTTTTAACTTCTTCACTTTTTCAGTGTCATTTAGAGTAATTTGCAGTTGGTGATTTACAGAGCAGAAATATTCATAGTGACTGTGTGGTACTGAACAGTTTCTACTGTGCAATTTCCCTATAAATAATAATTTTTCATCTGTCTCATGTAAGCATGACAATGCAGCAAGGCATAGTGGCATACTTCTAACATAGTCTATTCCCAAAGGAAAATCAATATTCTTTGGATGATGTTCCCTAGAGCCAGACAGACTGTACATTTGTTAGAAGTCTATTTACAGCAGCTTTTCAAGGAGTGGGGAAACTGATCTTAGACAGAGGCCCAAAGAGGAGACCTGAACGTTGGCATGTCAGAAATGGCAAGGAACATCATGGTGCATCTGTTTCACAATACATATCTGCCAGTGTGTTCCTTAGTAAAACTGGAGCTTGGCTTTGGAGCAAAACAAGAGGCAAAATAAAATTTTGTGTAGTTACTCAAATAAACAACACAGAAGTTGTTCTGTTTCACTAAGGATCTTACAATATGGCTTTTCTCTAATGGAAGAAATTTTTTAAAAAGGCCTAAAGTCCTGCATGATGGAAAATTCAGAAGAGGAGACCTATATACTTCTCCATCCTTTTTTTCCTTTTAAAGGAAAAAAACATCTGATTGTGAGGATACTTTTTAATACTGGATTCTTTGAGCAAATTCACCGTAAGTCTATTTATGTCTATTTATGTATTAATGGCTATGACGTTTTCCTTGAGATGTGAATCTGACCCTGTTCACTTGAAGCATCTACTCTTTTCCTCTATTCTTATGACCTGAGAGCAAGGAAAGGGAAAAGTTTATTAGGCTTTTTTTTTTTTAATAAGCTTCTGTACACACTATAATTAAAATTAGAAAGGAAAATAAATTAATACTTAGCATTATTCCTAAGTAACACATGTATTTGACTTAATTAAACACAGAAAAGTTATCCTTTCAGTTAACAACCAAAAGAACATTCTGTATGAAGGATTTTCTTGAGGAACTCTTCAAGCATTAATTGATAGACTGTGGCTTACTTGCTGTAATTGCCTGTTTCAAGAATTACATATGTGACTCCTCAGAGTGCTTTATTGGAGGTCATCCAAAACTAGCATCTGTCCACAGCACAGGAAAAATTTGACTTCCCTACTTGTGCCAGATATTTCACCATATTTCACACAGAAGAGGGAAAACCCCACTCATGTTGCCAAGAACTTCTCCATAGTACTGTTCTCAGCAAAGGAATAAAGAATTCTGTTGTTTGAGTGTTCCAAAATCCACACTCTGTCCAAAACCACCCAAAACACTGACTCTGTTGTTCAACTTCAAAATAACCATATAAAATGGAAAGAATTCAGTGGCTCAGCTGATAACAACGGGAGTAGCTGTTTTACAGGTAAAATTCTGAAAGCAAATAAAAGAGAGCTGGAAAAAGGGGGGTTTTTATGTGTTTTTTTGCAACCAGAGTTTAATTGTGCTAGTCTAGAGCAAAGTAAACTACTTGCTAGAAAGATTATTCTCAAACGTCATACTTTTAACTGCAACTTCATTTGCTTGAGGGTTGGCTGTGTTGCAGAAATGAGGGGAACTGTTTCCAGAACGTGTATAAAACTTGTAAGCAAAGCAGCCTCCTGCCAGATCCAAGGAACCAGACGAGTCAGAAGTTTGCCAGGGTGCAGACACATCAATGGACACAGAAGACGATGTCCTGGGGTGGTTTTCTCCTCCCTTACGCTCTGCTCTATGCCCAGAGATGGTTGCTGTAGGTGAAGGCGGGTCCGGGCCAGGGGGAGCCTTGGGGCTCTGGTGCAGGCTTTTCCAAACCTCATTCCCCAGGTGTCTGTGGTGCCAGGTGGACTGGGCTCCCTGCTGCTTAGCTAGCTTGGTTTTTTGTTAGCTTAGGCAAGAAGTTTTTTTCCTTTTCCCTGGCCTTGGAGACTGTGGCAACAATCCTTCAAGGCCTTTGTTTTTTTCCTGAACTGTTTGGTTTGGTCCGAGGCCAGAGAGGACTAGCAGCGGAGAAGCGGGGGACCGGCGGGGAGCCGAATGGCCACTTTGTCCCGGCCCTTGACCTCAAAAAAGCCGATCCAGTAAAACGAAGGACCCTAAATCCTCTAGCTTTATCTCCTGTAAAGAGCAGACCAACATTAGCGATTCACCAGGTTCCCTTTTTTTTTTCCCCGAGGTGCTGCGTGAACCTTTGTTTTTTAATTCCCTGAGACAAAAGCCGTCGCCATTTTTCTTTTTTCCCCCCCCTACTCCCTGCCACATGGTCAGCCGTTGTTTTTCCCTTTTCTCTGGCATTTTCGTGTGTTTTTTTTGGTTTTTTTTTTTTTTTTTTGTGGTTTTTTTTTGTTTTTGTTTCGGTGTGAGTGTGTGTGCGTGTGTGGGGATAACATCCTGACAATTCAATATCTAGCATTTATTCATTTTTCTCCCATGCCATGTGGTCACTTTGTTTGTCAATAAATGGTTGAGTTTTTTTCACTTTCATTCACTAGTATTCATTTTCTCATTGACAGAAACGGATTGTTGGAACCGCTTTTCTTTTTTTGTTTAGAGGAAACACTCATTCCAGAGCGTTCTTCTCCTAAGCTTGTCTCTAAACCGAGACAGATGCCATTAGCACAAGAAATGGTTAATTTCGCCAGGTTCAGTCTTTGGAAGTGCCTGATCTTCATCTTCTGTATCTTTGTCCCTACAGAACCCGGAGTCCTTAGATACTCTGCTACTCTTAAAAAATAAAATGGTTCTGACCTTGAATATTTTATTAAAAACCAAACCAACAAACACTTGAATCATACTCTGGTTGGCAATCACCTCCTTCCCTCTGCCACCCAGCTGTGCACTTTATTGTTGAAATTATAACCTGAAGGTCTGTTAAATATACAGCAGCGTACAAATGCCTGCTAAGTAGTGGGATATAATATTCTGGGGAATTAAGGTAGCTACCAATAATAAGCTAAACAAACACTGTTCAATCGTTGTCCCTTGTGTTCATAAGTTATAGGGCAGATACAGTCATTAGTGCAGCACAGCACAGGGAATTCTCAGCTAATTAAAATTCACAAAGGCCTTAGTTGAAGTTTGTGGAAACATGACTGAATTAGCGCTGCTGCCCCAGCTGAAGGTGATACAGGAAAGGGCCTGCTAATGCATCGCTGAAAAACTACTTTAAATATAGAGGGACTTTTTCACAGATCTCACTTTTTCAATGCTTTTGTCATTTTTCTTGCCCATCAGCTGCCTCTTTTTTCCTGCTCCAGTTGCTGTGCCTCCCAGTATTCAACAGGAACATAGGCCACACTCATTAATATTCATCAGTTCACATTTTCTCTGGTTCTTCACAAGTTCAAAGGGTACTGGAACAACCAGCTGAGGGCAATATCCAGAGGCTAATACCTCTATTTATCTTCATGTTCCATTGGAAGATAGACACAAAATGAATACTTTGTCCTCAGTCATGAACCTTCATAAACTGTGGCAATTAAAGCCCTCGAATTTCCTTGAAGTTTAGAAGATGCTCAGACTTGGTTGTAAAAGAGAGTCAAAGTGGCCACCTCGTTGGGAGGCCTCAGATGCCTTCAATTCCTCCTTTGTAGCATCTTTAAGGTTCTTATGAGCCGTGCACCTCGTACAAAATACCAGGCATATGGAGGTGTGACACTTCCACAGTAATGCACTTTGAAGATGCTGCAGCTCTGGAGGTCCTGACTTTGTGGTTTACTTCTTCACAATGCAATTTACTAACCTCATCCATAGCTAAGAAAACAGACAACTATGATCCTTCTCTTTCCCCTAGATTCACAAATAAAGTGACTGAGGAGTTCTACAAAGTTGCTGCAGGCAAAATTAAAAACATTATCTAGGTCACTAACATGACAGGGCCAACTTTTATACATTCAGCTCTCGACATCTTTCAGCTCACCAGAGGACTAATAACAGGGAATTTTGCTAGAAGCTGTAAGCTCATCAATTGCAGATGTCACAAAGAAACCCAGGCATATTAGTCACCAGTCACAGGATGAGCCACCAATGGGATAAAAGTGTAAAAAAAGTAAATGAGCAGCTAGAGAGAGTCAAACCAGGCATTTCCAGGAGAGACTGAAAAACATTAATCTTTGTCATTATTATGTTATTCATACTTTTAAAAGTTAAGTGAGACTGAAACATGCACAGGAAAAAAGCTACTGGCAGAAGAATAAGAGACTATTACATGAGAAGAAAGAACAGCTCATCAGACTGTTCTCTATAAATGCACTTCAGGGTAAAGATTAGGTATTTAAAAAAATAATTTAAGCTAAAGGTTAAAGTAGGTAGATGAAGAAATGCATATAAACTGAATTCTCTCAGACTGGAAACTAGAAGGTTTCTAGCCTTCAGAACAATGACATCCCTGAATAGTTTTCCAAGTACAGCAGCCAAGACAAAAATTCTAACTAATTTAAAATTTGATCTGAACCTTATGAAACAGCAATACCAGCATGATTTGTTGGTCCACAAAGCTTTTCCCAATCCTTGTTTCCTAATATGCTTCTTCCAGAAGCACAGATATAGAGCTAGGAAGCTTAATACCTAACATGTATCTGTTGCATCACAAACACAGCATCTCACAGTCCCTAGAGAATACAGCCATCTCTTTCATGCAAAAATAACACTGCCAATATAAATCAAACATTGCTGCAGCTGCTGAGTTCAGACCTCTATCACCTAATCAAATTAGGAAAAAAACAGAGAAAAAAAATTGATAGTGCAGTTTTCCCTAACATATTCAGATTACAGTCGACATTTTGTTTAATATATATTTTATTGAGTTCAGCAAGCCTAAAGTGGCCTTTTTAGACTAAGCTAGATTTTAGATACTATTTACAGAAAGTTATAGATATAATTATTTTCTGAACTCAAGAGTAAGATGGTGTTTCTGTAGACTCAAAAAAGGTCTGAGTCTGTGTTAGCAAACTAGTATTTCCAGCAATTAGTCCTATTCTTATCCTCAGACATAGTTAAAAGACCTTGATTCAGCTCTTGGTATTAAGACAATCCCTCTGTGTTTTCATTTTTGTATTCAGCTACATGGCCAGAGATGTCCCTTACTACCACCTTCATGGTGTGTTTTGCACTAATGCTCACCCAGAACAGAAAGCTAAGGGTAGAACCTAATCCTGAGTCTCCTTATTTATAAACTCTTGATTTGCACAAGGGTTTATTTACCATTTTGCACGCAGGAAATATAGGCTACTATAGGAGCCCAAATATAACTCAGACCAGGACAGGTAACAGCTCTAAACCACATTAGCACTATGCAGCAAGCAAAAAGCCCTGAAGGATTTTTCTAATAAGCTTTGAAGTCTGATAGATTGTCCTGCTTAACCGATAGAAAACATCTTGAAAAAGTGAAAAGCCAGATAAGGGAGATCGTTATCTTTATCCCTGACACTCCTCTTTATTTTTCTCTAACCATGGACCCATTCTTCTCCCACACTCTGTCTTCTAACTCAGCCACCAGAAAGCCTCAATTCCAAGATGGAAAAAGAATTGTTCTCAAGCTTTTCTGAGCTCATGTTAAATCCCACCTACTTTCAAGGCTAGCAACAAGGAGAAAAAAATTCAGCGACCTCCTAGTGCAATGACTCGAAGTGAAATTCCAGTCTCCTATCATCTCTGAAATCCCTTAGCTCCCTCTCATGCTTCATTTTTATTCCTTCTATATGGAATACTAGTAATTTGCTTCATTGCAAATATCTCCTCCTTCTAGGCAGAAGATTAGAACAGTCTGCACATGCTTAGTAACTGTGCTAGGGTAAATTCTTATCAGTATGCAGAGGCTTTATGATCAGTAATTCAAACGTGCAATCAGTGCCCCATGTGAGGAGGCCTTCAGCTCAGAAACTTCCTGTCTCTGTAACAGTTTGAAGAGTAAGTTTGACAGGTTAAATAGCATAGTTCTATTCTGTCCTCACCCTGAATGTTCTTTTACTGTATGCTAAAAGACTGCAACTTAAAAACCGGACCAAAAAACCCACACAAACAAAAAACCCTAGGGCAAGTGCTTCCAAACTCCAGTCCACAGGCATAACAAGCATCTACACAAGAGTATTATGCACAGAGATAGGTCAATACCAAGTTTACACAGGCAGAAGCACAGGCTTGCATTAAAAGGCTATTGCCCTTGTGTTCTATCAGGAGTGAACACAATCACTGATGTACACTTCTGTATATAGCACTACAGAATACTGTATCCCACTTTCCAAGTAAATAGCTAAAATTTCTCTACAACTTTCTACAAAAGACTCTATTCTAGTACTGGTTCGTCAGTTTTCTACTCAGGTGAATCAGCTTGTGAAAATTTGCAACTCAGATAAAAACAACACTTATCTGTAAATGCTGTCTGCTTTTATTACACAAGAAGGCTCCAAACAGAACTACCAGGGTGGCGATTGTGAGCTAGTCAGATCTCCAGGGAATTGCAATTCTTGAAGGCACTTCACACTTCCTGAGCTTTAACTTCAACAGCTGTAATTAGCTTGCAAGAATTAGACCTTGGCAGTGCTTATTTCTTAAATGTCTGCCATATCTAAACATGCCAAAACCAGAAGTCATTTAGCACTCGAGTCACAGGATATTATTATCTGTCCCAATACTGTTTACCTCTTCTGCAGTAAAAGCACTGGGTTTTGACTTCTTAACAGCTCAGACTGTTCAAACCCCAAAAGACTGGATTTAGAACCTTCATGTGAAATAGGAGGAGCCTTTTTTTCCTTTTGGGCCCCTTGAATTATGATGGCAAGTTGAAGGTTTTAGGGGATTTTTCCTTCTTGTTAACCTCCAGACTAAAGCAGTTTTAATTGCTGCACACAGTAAAAACTATCTACATGATGAAAAGTGTGTTTCCCAATGCCCTTCATTCCCTCAGAACACCTCCCTGCAGCTAGCTCTCATTAGCACACCACCACCACCATAAAAAAGCAAAAGCTCTAAGTTGTCAACAAAGCAGAGATCTACTTAAAGAGACATTCATAAAGACTGGTTAACCAAACACCTACAAGAGAATATTTTTTAATTATTTGTGCTATTAGCTGGTGCCTTCTGTCTGAACTAAACATCTTGCTCCAGATCACAAACTCTTCTTCCTTGCAATAGAGGTAAAATATATTTTTGTCTCTGCAAATCTGTTTGCCTTCTTGATGTTTTCTTTGGAAAACAAAGAGTGCATTAAAAATGGCAGATGATCATTATTTAATTCCTTTTGAAAGAGATGTCCATATATAGTCAGAAACAGTGCTGAAAGATTTCTCTATTCATAGAAAAATAACCTCTTCTTTCCATTTGACATCATTTTATTGTGTCCAACAACACAGTCCTTTCTTAACAACTTAAATTCTTGCTTGTTTACACACTGCTTTCATCCACCTATGTGAATTTTAAACTATTGGTCTATATTAAGACATCATGACAGCCTGGCAGACAAGTGAGATAAGTTAGATACAGATGAACAATTTGCAAACTGGCATAAAGAATATAGCTTCAAAATAGCCCAGTGGATGACTAATAGCTCTCAAAATCAGCCAGTTTTTTAGCTGCTGGATTAAAGGCCCAAACTTCTCATTCTTAGACCTTCAGTTAGAGACCAGAATCTTGGGATACCACAACACAGACAGGATGAAGAACCTGAGATCTCAACCACACCATATTTTCAGTTTTCCAATACATCTACTTTTTTCCAGCTGTAGAAAGACATTTATTTCGTACCTGCCACAGAGATGAAAATGCCCTATATATTCATCTTAATTATTTATGTTTTATTCATCATCTAACCAAATTTTATGGTGCTTACTGCACGTCTTGCTGGGTTTATTAACTCCATATACTACTGTAAAGGTTATCATATATAATATAAGAAATAGTTCCAACCTCCTGCTTTTCTCTGTGAACTGCATTCCGTAAGTACGAAATATTATCAAGTAAAAACTGGTGGTTAGGTTTCCATCATAAAATCAAATTCTTTGCCTGAGACCTCAGTTTTCTCATTTTCAAGAGAGCCTAAAAAAATAATTGCACATATATATTGCAAACAAAGTACAAACATAGTTAAAACAAGCTAAAATGTAACAGAAGTAGCTTGTCAGGTCATTCAAGAAAAATGAGGGAGGGAAAAAGAAAAAAGAGAGTAAACACTGAGCAGCTTTTTCTTAATAGGTTGAATTTGAGCTCCTCAAGAACCATCAGACTTTCTGGGCCCCTGGAAGAACAGCCCTTGTTGCAGTTACTAAGCAAGGAGGATTCTAAAGGATTTTTGATGAAATCTTAATGAAGATTCAACATGAGAACAATACAGAAAGACATCTTTTCTTAGTATATTTTGTGCTCTAGTAGCTTTGGCCAAGCAGGAGTGGTCTTTGAATTAAATATACACATTGATGTACTGCATGGTTTCTTATTTTGTTTTGCTTTTAAGAAACTAAACAAGCACTAGACAAGAAGAAATAATCATTGGGTCACACATCTGAAAGCAAAAAATAATGAAGTGAGCTATAAAATGATTTTAACTGAAATTCAACACAGTTACAGATGGGCATTTCTCTATAAAAATAGCTCACTATTTCATCCAAGTCAACAGTCTCTCACCTTGAAGCACAAACTAGAATTTCTTCACATTCCAACATTGTTGAACAACATGAAATTGAAAGACATTACAGCCTCTAGTTGGGTAAATATGAAAAATTTCTATCTCATTTAATGTTTTTCATTGTCTCTAAAGAGAAACCTATTAAATTGAGCTTATTCATGTCCAATATAACAAAACCTTTTGTTTTTTTAAATGGCTTTTATTAATGCCATTTGTTAAGACAACCACAATCAGTCACAGATCTTCTCTCTTCAAGCCTTTCCAAGGTGACCCATTCGATCCCCCTACTCCCTTCAATGATGGCAGCTCTGCCTAAGCAGGAACAGGAGCTTAACCATTGCAGTCTCTTACCAATTCCTTCACTCTGCCACTTGGATTATCACAGCCCTCAGCCCCCTGTGCTTTGTGGTGGAAAAACTCTATTCTGATGTGTTTGAAAGGCAACATATAAACTTCCTTTGTGCCACCCGGACTCGGGAGGATTTTTTATCTGTTTGAGCACTGCAAACAGCCTTCAACTGCCTGGGTAATGCCGCTTCCAGAGGCCAGGGAAACATACACGCTACTTGAGAGCCCAATTCCTTCTTGCTTAGAATTTGTTCTTCCATAAAACACTTGCAATTTTGCACTGCAAACTGGTAAGCAAATTAGCTGGGTTAGGCAAAACTTCTGTTACTCCTAGTGCTGAAGATCAGGCTCTCCCTCCATGTGAATGCAGGGAGAACCCCATGGGACTGTCCGTCTCCCTGCACGGTACCTTGTGCAGAGCTACGCCTGCAGCTCCAACTACTGTAGTGCAGTGCAAGATAAATGAATACATGTGGCGAATAGCAATGTTGCATTTTGTAACCTGTGGGTTAGAAAACAGCACTGCTACAAAACAGACATCTTTTGGACAGATGTTACTGTGCACTGTTACACATGACAAAATGGTTTAAGACTAGAGGTGATGAGTGCTGAATCCTGCTGAAATTTCAGAAGGAATTTAGAAGCAGGAAATAATAATTTGAAATGGAACTTAGAAAAGGTACTGGCGCTAATGCCTCAACTTTTACAAAAAGGGAAGGGGAGGAACACAGGTAGTTTCACTGTGCTCAAGGAAAGCTGGGACTAATTTATGTCTTGTTTCTGTAATAAAAAGTCTAAGAGCAGAATAGTTCTCTATGTTTCATTGTGCCACGTACAGATAATTTTTCTAACACAAAAAGGATGTAAAAAGATGCTGAATGGGAGCAACTTGACCCAGACTTTGCCAAGGAACATTGCACCATATAAAAGAGAAAAAAGCAGGGGTTTGACAAAGACATTTAAATGATCCCAATGGTTTGAACAGTCACTCTCAACTACCATGGAGTATTCCAAGTGTTCTTGGAAGTGTTCTTCATCTCTCAATCATCACTGAATTTGATGAAAATATTTCAATCACTTGTGGTGATTGGTGCTATTGTATTCTGTGTAGCTACATATAACCTAATTACATGAATATTTATTATCTTAAGTGTGACCTTTATGTTGCTTTTTTCAGCCAGAGCAATTTTGAATAGCTGCTGGTACTTTCCAGGTATTTCATTATATACAGAATATTCTTATATCCACAACTAGCCTGTGACCAAACCTAGAAGACAGCTAAATTTAAAGGTCTTTTCTTTGTATTTTTTTTTTAACTGAGCATGTAAACAGTGTAATTTCTTCAGGTTACTTATACACAGTAGAAAGAAACAGCTAAAAATTCAAGAACCTCGGAAAGCTACTGTATTTCTCCCCAAAAAAGAAATGGGGAAAACAAAGCCTAATTATTACAACTGACATTTTAGGTAAAAATTCTGTACAGTATAACTAATAGATAGCCATCTAGCTTTGAAATTTAAGAAACAAACAAAATCAGAGCCTCAAATGCTTATTCTTCATATTATCCTAATAAATGAAGTACAATTTTAGGAGTATTCCAAAATCACTTATTTCAAAACTTTTAAGCTCTACCTAAAATAATGGTAAGCTATTTACCCCTAAAAATAATATAATTTCCGCCTATTAAAATTATAATTCTAGTGCATCATAAAAAGGTAAAAAACAACACAGAAAAATATATATAATTTCCTTGACTACTGAGAATGAATAATAAAGTAAATAGTAAAACATTAAAATATGAGTAGATCCTTTTTTTGATTATGTGTATTTGGTAAAGAGCTGCATCAGACCAGCTGGCAATTGGCAGACACTGATTCCAAAAACATCACCTTTGAATGGAAAAGCAAAAGAAACAAACAAACTAACAATCTAACCCAGCAGTAGTTAACACAAATGTGCCACTGGAGACATACAATAGGGATTCAGGCTTACTGATGTGAAGAAGAAATTTTCACATGAAGAAGTACAACATATCACTTCGATTTGGAAATGAAGACAAATGCTTTAGAAAGGACAAGATCACTTTAATGTTTCCATAACACAAGCCTAATCACATCAGTTGTATAACAAAAAAGAGGGAAGTAGAAAGGAGAGAGGAGAGGTGGATGGAAGGCTTGCTTTGACTTTGTGATGTACATAAAATAATTAAATTCCTATGTCAAGGCATTTATTTATATATATTTACCACAGTCAGAAAGACAATAGTGATAAGCAAAGGTTAATTCTCCGTGCTTTCAGAAAGCACCAGCTTTGGAAGAGTAGCGCCTGCAAACCACAAAGCATCTGTAACCGAGATATCTCTGCACCACGGTGCACAGAAAGACAGAGTCATCTGTTTGTAAAAGCTGTATCCAGAGTTGATGACATATGTTTCCTGTCTAAATACACTGAAAGATAAAGCAAAGAACGAATCACATAATATAGTCATTTCAAATTTGCAAATGGTCTATGCCAACTAATTATTGCAGTTAGAGCCCTGGACATAGAAGAAAAGATGGATCATATTCATAGCACAAATGAAGGCACTAACTCAATTTTCTCCTTCGGCAGAATCACTGCATACAATTTCTGAAGTACATAGTACATGCATTAATAGGTTGTTATCATCTCCAGATGATAATATATTGCATACTCTCCCACAGGTACAGAAGAGAACAAATTGGGCATATCTGAAAACCTGTGAAGTCCATTTCAGTGTAAGCTCAATGAAAATGCAAAGAAAGGGGTAAGAGGAGCAGCAGCCCCTCTAGTCAGCCTCCTTCCATAGCTATTGCCTGTCCTAAGAAGTAAAACAACTCCCCGTGCATCAGATTCTGCAGGAAAACAGCTTTCTGAGGAAACCTACTGCAGGGCTTTTTCTCTTTGCAGTGTTTCAGACTGAAGTGACCCACAGTTACGTGGAGCAGACACATTTTTAACGCTGATGTCCTGATGGTCCTTACAGGAACAGGGGAATGTGAGAGGTGCAATGTGGGGATGAGGCCTGCTGTGCTGCCGAGTTCACAATTTCATGAAAAAGCAGCTGAACAGTCAACCTCTCTCCAAGCACCTATTTTTTACTGCTCTGATGCCATCTCAGTCAGACTGTGCCAATTTCTGTGAAGGCAATTTATCCTGCCTTTTTAATGGGGCTAGGTGACAGATTAAAGCAGAAATTCCTGCACATCCTCCCTTCCCTTACCCCCGAGTGCACACGAACTCAGCGTTTCATGGCATGATTCATGTGGGTGAAAATAGGAAGAACTGGGAAATTATTAGAGGCTTCCCTTCTTTCCTTTGCTCCTTGCAGACCTTTCCATGCTCTTCTCAGCCTTTTCCTCTTTCAGCCTTTTTATAAAGACATGCAGCAATGGGATACAGCTTCTTCCAGTTGATGAGTAGACACACTCAGGACTAAAGATTTTGTCAGTCACAAGTCACATCCCAGTATGAATTCTGAATAAAGTTCTTTTGGCACAGATTGAAAGGATCCTAATAACAACCCCCTGAGAAGTTGCTATCTTTACGTTTTCCTTTGTCACAACACAGACATGATGTAAATTTCAACTCCCTTTTGGTATTCTCTGTCTGCTGGGAACATTCAGGCTGTCTGGGCAATGACCCTTTAGCAAAGTGACTCACAGCTTAAAAGGTAGAATGCAATTTCATTATTTTTGGTGCTATGAGTAAAAATGCACAGAATTCAGCAAAAAGTATTCAGATGCACACTGCAAGTCAACAAAAGCTTTGTCCTCTGTCCAGCCAACTGAGTTTTAACATCTTTGGTCTTTTAGACCCTTTGCCACAACTCATTTCCTGAGCCTTTTTCTTATTTCCTTGTCCAGTTGAGAGTGATTTGTTTCCATGCTCTTCCTTGTAGCAGTACAAGGCATTTAAACTGACTAGCACTTGATCCCCTCTATTCATCGCGTCTTTATATTCTTCAGTTCTTTTAACTTCCCCATCACACTTATTTCCTTTATTTGTTTTCTCCTCTTCACACAGGCAGTAGTGAGTAGTGTTTACTTTGCTTGCTTATATAACTGATTTCCTCAGCTATGCAAACAGTACCAAGATTGTGATATTCTTCAGCAGACAGACATTTTGCCAGTCGGTATCTATAAAGACACTTTCAGTCTCTCCTCTCTTTGTTTTTGTATCGCTTGCTGACGATGGATCTGTTACTCTTTTTTCTTTTGTGACTGCAGTAGCTCTTCACTGTGATTTTTCTGCCAGGAATATTAGTATGGTAATAGGACACAGGGTACCATGAACACGTTGTGTAACTATTCTTATTAGCTTTAATTCCTGATTTGCTTGAGATGGTAGGTCTACATGGTGAAAAACTATCTAAGATCACAGATCCAAGATGCAGAGGAAATGCAATGCTCCTATGTCAAATTCTTTCCAGTAACAGTGTGGCACTGGTGGGATATTAGTGTGGTATTAACGTGTGGGAAACTAGCATGAGTTGTCATACAGCCCCAAGTGCAATAGGACAGCCAGACCTTGACCAGCAGTTTGTAACTAATTCCCTGCATGTATTACCCAGCACACACACAGAGGATTAGGTTCCTGTTGAGCATCTGAAGATGAATTTATTCCACTTGCACCCACCTGATTACACTTCAGTGACTGTAAGGAGAGAAACTGCAGTGGCATTGGTAAGAGCCAAACCAAGATACTAAGTCTGCCACTCAGCCTAACCCTTGTGGGTTCAAAGGTAATGTATATTGTAAACCCTTTAAGAAGAGGTATCACAGAAAGCCTTTATATAATGTAATTTTGTAATCATTTTTTATTCTTCCAGTCTCATTTAAAACCTTACTTTTGTAAAGCCATTAAGGTTCTCCCATCTTAAAATTCACGTTAGGCCTGTCTTTCCTGTGTTCCTGTGTCTGTAATTGATTCTGCAGAAAATGGGGTATTTTTGCTCTGGCATAGCAAGGGCTTCTCTAGGACCCTGGATTGCAAATTCTGTGCTGGAGCAGAGTAAATGTACCTTGGAGAGCATCTGCCTCAGCTCAGTGGCTAACAAAACACATGGGGTCCCTACGCGACAGAACAGGACCAGGTGAAACAATGGCTGCTAAAGAGCAAAAAAATAGAATTCAGTATTTTAAAAACTGTCAGCTTGATAGTCCTGGCACCTGAGCTACTCCAGCCACAGAATGATCGGCGTGTCCGGCTTCCTCCTACTCTCACTAGCACAGGCTGTTGTGAGCATTACAAAGGCAGTACATGCAATTCAGTCTCCTCACAGTCTCAGTGCTCTGGCCCTCTGCCCACAGTATTCTCAAGACAGTCACTATGTATCTTTGAACAGAAGTGAAATGACTAATTACAAATTGCTTATCTTAGCAAGATTGCAAAATCCTTATTGTAGATTGAAGCCTTCCGTTTGCTACAATTGCCAGCAGGGCTCTGCACTTGAGTTTTAGTTAACAATAAGGTTATTCAGAAAATAAATATCAAACCTCTCTTTCCATTTTGTCTCAGGCCTTTCTCTTGTGTGACTCTGGGCAGCAGTCTGTGTGTCCTCCCAGGGTTACAAAACTCTTCTTGTATTTGGCCTTGATATCTTGAGAAGCGATAGGAGAAAAACTACAGGAACAGCATCAAGCAAACCTGCTTAGAAAGAAAGAGGAAGTTGTAACGGAAAAAGAAAGAAAAGAAAGAAAAACCATGCACAGTGCAAAGCTGACAAATCCCTTGTACAAACATACGAATAAATTAAATAGTATTAATGGGTGAGTGACTGAAAAACAATAGCTTATCAGCCTCAGTTGCATCAAGAAGTACCAATTTCACACTCTGACACCTTACATTACTGAAAAGAAAGATATAGACTTGTGCATTAATCACAAGAAAGTTAAATATAAATGTTTCCCCCCATTCCCATCTGCAATTTGTTATTTAGAAAAATATAATGAGAACAGTAGGAACTGGCATTAAAATAGAGATAGAATGACATCTACTGGCTGCTAGGAACTGGCTAAAAATGCTAAAAATGTTTTGGATTTTTATCCCTTTCCTGAAAATATTTAAACTGAGACTCTTATTACTAGTCATAGAGTTTAGCTATTGAACAGGGAATGGAGAACAGCTCAGTAAGTTCCCCAAATAGATGTCTTCTCTGCTCAAATTTTAACCAATTACCTAACTAATTAAAAATACTTACATAGACAGCTTAATATGTTTCAGATCTTTAATATTAATGCTAGTGAGTAAATAGTTGCTCTGCTTCAGAACTACCAGAAACTGGAAAAAAACCCAGAAACACTGCAATTTTACACTGGATGCAGGTCTCCATTGCACATTTTACAAGAATACTGAAAAACAGAACTAAGTCTCTTATCAAAAAATTACTTGAGCAGCTGAATTTTACAGCACAGCATCACTTTGTAAAATGATAATCATTACCTTTTTTCCTGAATTAATTTAGTGCATTATTGTTCATTTTGTTATTTAGACTTTCCAGCACCTTCTTTTTTACTGATTTTATAAATTTTTGTATGAACAAGACATTCTATTCCGAGGGCTTTTTTTTGCTGCTACCTTTTTTTTTTTAAACCCTCCTAGAACAATCACCCGTGGTATAAAAATCTCAGAATGTCTTGAGATTTTGTTAAAGGTCACAGAAAGATCTCAGTCCTAAGTGAACATTGTTCTTTGTGCTATACATGTCTTCTGGCCTCTCTTCTGGACCTGTGAGTGAGGCCCTTTTCCCTGGTAGCAGTGATACTCTGTGGGTGATACTGCCAGTACAAACAAATCGATCTTGCTCACTTTCTATCTACCGCAAGATGTATTTTCTCCTCCTGCAGTTTCTCCACACTAGTTAATTAAACTTCTCTCTACTCTGTATTTGGTGGTCTGCTCACCAAGAAATATCTATCTAGCTCTCACACCTCCTAAAAGAATCGGAAATTAGTATGACATAGACGCGAGAATTTGGTGATTCTTTCCTAATATATTCAGCTGGGAAAAACGAAAAATTATAAGGAGATCACAGTGTTATCTCGACTGATGTTTATATAGCATATATTTATACAACATACTGCAGAGAGGCAAAAGTAAGCCTCAATTCTGGCCTTGAGCCATGGCCAAAATAGACAAATATGAACAACGAGATAGCATGTAAACAAAGGTGGAGGAAAAAGCTGAGGGCGAACAAAAGCAAGAGCTGATATTTGCAGGAGCAGACTGGGGGATTTAAGTGTATCTTTCATAAAATTCCAGTGACTTCTCCACTGCAGGAACGGATACAGGCTTAGTAGGAATAGCACAGCTGTGCAGCTGCACTGAGTAGTGCTCCCTCTTCCCCAGGCTTGGACTCAGAGCAGGGGATGCTGTGTTGCACTGTGGCTGTGAAGGACACTCAGGCATCCCCTGATGCTCCTTCCTGCAGCAGCTTCACCTTGGTCCATGAATCTGGGTCACAGACCCCTGAACCTGGAGGGAAGCTGTAGTGCTGCATGAGTGTGTATGAGTTACCAATGCCAGAGCAGGACAATACAGAATCCTCTTTCATCGTTCATGTGACTTTTTATTTCATATGCCAACGTGTTTTGAAGTTCACAACATATTTTTAGGTATTCCTTTAGGGATATTGTGGATATATTCATGCCACTACTTTTTGTCCAATCCTATTATCTTAAAAAAATAGTTAGCAATACACTAAACTGCAATTGATAACATTGTTCTCGATAACTTTTTACTGCATGAGCTATCATACAAAGTTTACTGAAGTGAATCATTCAGAACTTATACTGAAGTCGTATCCAAATACATAGAAAAAATACCCGAAGATATTATCTTGGATTGTTCCAATGCATCCAGAGAAAGAAATATGGTATCATAGTATTTCATGCTCATAAATTTTAACCACAAAATACTCCAATATGAGTTATTCATTAAAGCTACCACTATGGATTCCAACAGTTAGCCCACTTGGGAAGTTCTAGTTCAAACAACAAGAGAGCAGCAGGTTGCTTTAACTCAACTTGTTCATCAAACAATTCCGACAGGAAACAGCACGAAATATCTGTACTTCCTAGGGAGCAAAATCTGTCATTTCATCCAGCTCAGAATGTTACGAAAGTCACCTAATCTTTTCCTTAAAAAACCCACAAAATAGTTCTGATGAATCACTCTCTAGAAGAGCCTCTTTCTCTTCATCAAGTTCAAAAGAAATCTAGCTAAGATACGGATATCTGTATTGCAGAAGTCTGAAGCTGGAGGAGATTGAATCTCAGCCTACTGATAAGAAGCAATATTCTCCTTGCACTCAAGCTCCCAGCAGTCTTCAGGACTGAATTTTGGCCTGTTATTTCACTGCTCTGAGGGGCTGGAGGACTTGAAGTGCAGCCTCCCATGCTCTGTGCTGAGCTGTGCCTTCTGCAGACCTTGGGAATTTTATCTTTGTGCTTCTCTGTGCAACTGAGGCTTCAGGTCTGTACTGCCGAAGCACGTCACGTAAAGGGAGCAGACTTCCAAGCCCAGCAAAAGGAAGAGTCCTTCAGTTTATAGCAGAACTCAGTATTTGCTGTTGGGGAGTACAACTTGCTGAGATTCTATATTAGAGTTTTTCTCACATTTTATTTTTTCTTTCCTATTTCTACATATACATATTTCATGGCCATGATTTGGTACCTGGATTTACAGACAACTCTCCAAGTTGTGTATTAAACTGAAAAGGAAAAATTTTTCCCCTGTGATATTGTTTGAGATCTTCACTAAATTCCTATTGCATAGTTGTGTTTTTTTCCAACATCTCTATTCACAGGTCTATGTAAAAACATAGATCTTTTATTATGTAAATAAAGTCTACAAGAAGAAAATGAGGAGGGCTGAAGCTATGTCTGACTTCATACATCACAATGATTGATTTTTGCTATCATTAAATAGCTATTTCTAACGAGTATTTTGCAATAGAGATAGAAAATATAAAGGTGAAATGCAATAGATTTACAGCAACCTAATGTGACATAATATGGTGTTTCTTTCATTTTTAATGAATTAATGTCATTATAACTTATTAATTTCTAGTTTCAAATAGATATTTCTGATGCTGTTATAGAAACATAGTAATAACAAAAATCAGATTTACTGAAAAGTTACCTTATACTTCATATTTCATAAAATCATCTCTTTCAGTAGCTTGCCTACCATTTTCTCACGAAATTGCATTCTATATTCAAAAAAACCTTGATGTTTTAGGATAACTCCCATGTGATCATTCACTGACTGTTACAATAAATTTGTCATGAAAAGTTTCATCTGGTTAAAGGAAGGAATATTTTAATGGTTTGGCTATTTAATGGGCTTCAGGCAGGCACAATGATTTTATATAGAACTGCATAAAAATCTAAAAAAAATGCTTGCTATTTCAGTGAATCCATGCTGTCTTCTGTAAGAGTGCACTGATGGAGGTTGAAGTCCCATTTTAGCCCTAAATAAAACAGAGATTTTCCTCTCAGCTTAAGTCATAAACACAAACAAAATCCCTGTGTTAGAGCTGGGCCGTTGCCTGGCTTTCTAGACCTATCTACAGTTAAAAGTATGAACTGCTGCTGGTGCAACGAAGACCAAATTTGCTTATATCCATTCACCATCTCTGTAAATCACCACTGAGTGAGACTGTACCACCCTTCTCCTATTGAGTGTCTGTGGCCTTTATCCCATCATGCTTTTATTCTTAGCACCAGCTAAACATATAAAAAGAATTTAAAAAAAAAAAAAAAAAATCAGTTCTTACCTTGACTGGCCAAGACATTCCAAGTGGGTTTCCAGACGTCATTTCAATCCTTAGCACAATGACTGCAGCCAGCACTGTGTGCTTAGTTCTCAATTTGGTTTTCAGAAATATCTTCAAAGTAAAGCAGAATAAAAAAACTTAATTTCCTAGGATGCAAGTATCAAAATATATCAGTAAAATATTTATAATGTTTTTTGCATTAAAAGTGTACATTTCAAACGTAATTTTCCACGATTTATATCTTTGTTTATTCTTTTCCAGTTTAGAGATGACTTTCAAAGGTCCATTCCAACCCAAGCTATTGTAAGATTCTATGACAACTGCCTTGAATGATTTGTAAAGATAAATTGCATTATAGAAATGACATCCTAAAGTAAAAGATTAATTATATTAGAAAGCTCAGGATATTATAACAAAAAAATACAGGCTTTCTCATGGGACTCTTCATCAGTAGTTTTTCATTACATGATTTTCAATAAGGAAGCAACATCAAGTCAATGCCTAATGCATGTACTTTGTTTTACTCAAAGGACTGCAAGCACATTTTTATGGCTTTAAGAGCCAATGTCAGACTAACAGTGTCATACTAACCCTTGCAGTTTAAAGCACTGTACAGTTTCCTGCAGTTTTTAAGAAATAAATAAAAAAACCATACCAGTTTAGTTAACTTACATTTCCATATGTAAAATGCATGCAAGTCTCAGAATGAACTGAAATCATGACACTATAAGATTTGGGGAGTATTTTTTGAGATCCTTTTCTGCTGAGCACAGCAAAGCTTTTTGCAGACTCCCGCAGTGTCTCCAGAAATGTGAATACTTCGCCACTACATTCACCTACCAGCACTTCTAAAACCGTCACTCCTTTTCAAAGCTCATTGGAGTTCTCTACACTTCAGTAACCCTTTTTAAGATTTATTCCACAATTAGTATGTATCTCTGATCTCATCACGTACTTCAGAGAAGCAAAGTTTCTCAAGCACAGTGAATACTTGATATTAGCTCTCTCACAGGTGAAAAAAAAAAATACCTGTGAGATTATTTTTGCTTAGGGCAAACTTTGCAACTTATGTATTTCTGCACTGAGTCTTATCAGTTGGAACAAATGCATTATATCTTTCTACTTTAAATTAAGAAGTTCTTTCATCATTATAATTTTAGATTGAAAAAGAAAATGCTTGCAGAATAAATCATTCTGTTTCATAACCATGGCTAACCAACCCTGTAGCAGCCAAAGGGAGATTTATCAGCACTGTTCATAACCATTGATACAGACAGAATGAAATTATTATCATCATGGTCTTTATTGATTATTATATCACACAATGTGACTTCAAGTGTGACACAAAATACCTTGAAAAAGATTTCACCTCCAAGTGCTTATGTCAATAGCTAGGAGAGAAATTCTTTTTCTTGACCTTTCACCACAGGCAAATCTTCCACATATTACATATTGATTTTGTGTATTTCAGGACATCTTGAAAGATGAAAGCTTAAATGAGTTGTGATCAAAGGTGCTTTCTTTTGATAAAAAAGGATTAGCTAAAAAAACTTCTATTAAAAAAAAATAAAATCACCTAAAAAAAGGAGGCATCCTACAATAGCATACACAATCCATACACACTATCTAAAGTGTGTATGAAGATACGGGCAGATACCAGACTCATATCCCAGATGTAGAACTGTTCATTTTACTGCTTCTGCTTCATTAATGTAGTAGTAAAATGAGGGGGGAAACACTGAAACATTTTTACAGCATGCAAAAGGCACACACTCTTTCATGCTGGATATCCAGGTTTTGTCTTACTGCATCAGTCGGTCAAACCTACCCAAAAGCAAGTTTAATTTTAGTAACATCACCTGATTTTAGGTAATGAGAGTGAAGTTTAATTTGTCGTACTTCTCTAGGAGCCTTTTGTAGCTATTGAAAGACTCATTTGTCCAGGTTGCACATACAAACTAATAATCTACTTGGCATCAGCAGAAATTTGGTTTTATATTCTTAAAGTAATAAAAAGGGAAGGCCACATTCACATACAATGTAAATTAATTAAAGCTTTAAAAGAATAAAAATCAGGAAACTCATTTCTGATAGGACCTCCATGAAATATGAATATAATTTCATGATGTGGCCTAGTTTTACCCAGCCAGGACAATCCTCTCATCCCTCAGCTTTCAGGTTCTTATTGTACACATACTGACAAAACTTTCATTTCTTCTCCTGCAGAAAACCTTTTTTTAATTTTTTCTTCTTAAATTATCATCCACAATGAGTCTTGTAAAAAGATGGTTCTTGAAAAACTATAGACAAAACATTGGTCTCAAGTTCTGTGGTCCAGAATTCATTATGTCTGGCATTTCCTTCCTTCTATGTTTTAGAATTTTAAAAGTTTTTCTCAAGAAGTTAGTGATCTGCTCTTTAGATATTGTTGGAATCCTGCATCAGTTGTTCTGCCTGACATGCAGAGGGATGTACTGAAAACATGTGCCCTGTTCAGATATTCCCATTGCTCAAGCAGAAGATCCCATCACCAGCATCTGTGGTGATCTCTCTCATCAGTTGTACTGGTTACTGGGTTTGTGCCATCTGCAATGTAACAGATTATCTATTTTTCTTTTTTTTTAAAACTGGCACTACGGTTGAAACAAGAAATTGGGCTTTTCCTATGAAGCAGAGTTTTGCCTGAGCTCTAGCCAAGAGAAAACTCAAATGGGAAACAGTGAAGCAGCTAAGCCTTTCTTTAGCAATATTTTGCACAAGTGCCTCAGAAATTTTTATTTCCACCTAAAACAAGTGCAAATTCCAAAACAAGTCAAGGTGAACTGCTGGGGGAAAGAAGGGCATTTTAAAAGTCTGAATTTTTACAATCTGGGACATTTTTGTCCTTCTTGGACAGTAAACTTGTAACTGTTGATTTCAGTGAGGATCCCAAGAAAACACTTGCCAGACTTTTCCTCTCTTTGTGCACCATAAAAATGCACTGTGTTTGGTAACTCCATTCCTGAAAGTAATTTCATCCCAGCACCTGCTGCAAAGTGCTCAGTGCTGAGCTGTTGCCATTGGAAGCACAGTCTAGACGAAGATAAAATTAGAAGCAAGCACTGTCCTTTTTGGAAAGCACAAAACAGTGACTAATCTCATCTCATCTCATCTCATCTCAGCAGACTTGTTCTGTCTTGTCTACATTATCTAGCGACATTATAAAATGGTGGACAGGTCCCTCTTTTCTTGAATTGAGGAGCAATCTAGTAAGTGCAGTCTCAAAAACAGATATGAAATGTAAACACCTACCACTTATCAGAAGAAAAAGAAAAATCTGACAAGTACAGTATTCATCACTATTCTACAAAATTTTTGCATTTTCCCTACCAATGTAGAATACATGTCACACTTAGCAACAATAATTATTAACTGAGCTGACTCCAGGGGAAAATAAAAAACATGCAATGCTACTGTACTTCAGAATCGAGCAGTAACCCATGTGTATCCCAACCACATTTTATTTTGAAATGTTTTTCATTCACTTTCTGCATGGTCTTGACCCCAATATTTTTCAGGATCCATTTAAAAAATGCAGGATTAAATTAGATTTTTTTCCCCTGATTTTGGATAATGGCAAATTACTCACCACATCCTTAAGTAGGTTGTTCCCATGGGTAAGTTAACCGCAGACAGAGCTACGAATGTGTTCCTGGATTTCATTCCCAGTATGTCTGTTGTCACATTGATTGCCAGAACATTTTACAATCTTTTTTCAACTAGATTGAAAAGCCATCAACTACTGGAATATTATTCCCCTTGTATGCGTTATCCTTAACTAAAATTCATTTTCCCTTGGATATGCAAATAAATTCAGTTCATTAAATCTTTCACAAGTCAGTTATTTTTTCAATTGCTTCTCCTGAATCCCTCCTAATCACCTTCTGTTCTATTAGTGGGAAAGTAAAAATGTGAGCAGCATTGCCCTGTAAGGATAGCGGCTGTGACAACAGTTCATGTAGCAAAGCTTCCATACACCTTACACCAGATAACTGTGGTAATTCACACCGAGCAGTAGCACACAGATCTGTCAGCTATGTTTGTCCAGCCCGAGCTTTGTATGATTAAGATAAACCTGACAGCACACAGGTGTAATGTCGGTGACTGATAAAGCATTATAATCATGACAAATGCTTCTGAAGCCCTGACTTCTCCCATCTCACAAAGGTTTAGACTCTGTTCATCCATGCAATCCACACTCACAGCACAGGGGTTCAGCAGGGTTTTGCCTGGCACATCTGGGTTGCAGATGTGTTCCCCTCCACAACAGGCCACGCTCAGGTGAGAGGACCATCAATGCTGCAGCATCTTTTGCAGGTCACACTTCTAAATCTTAACATTACCTTTGTATATCTCAGGGTTTCTACAAGTTGTGCCCTCCTGTACTACTTGTGTAGACAGATTTGTTCTTCATTCCTGCTGAGCCAGTTCCAAACCCAAGGCAAACGTGACCAGTTACTCAGTTCTTGCACTGCAGTTATCCTACTGGGAATTTGCCCCCCTCAAACCAATCCAGAGAGAACCAGCCCCCTCACCCTCACTCTGCCTTAACTACATTATTGCATTGTTTATCTTATGGCCTTCTAAATGTTAAATCAGCAATTCCCTACATAAGTTAATGACACATCAGCAATTCATTACTACTTAATAGTAAAATACTAAGTCAGCAGTTCAGTTAGTATCTGCCTTACCATGGAGATGGTATACTGAGTTGACAATTGATTATGAACGCCAGCCTAATGGTCTCCTTTCCCATATCATGGATCTCTGACTCCTGCTGCATTCAGATGTCTTCTCTCAATGGCAAACCAATACTATAATTCCTAGAGTTTGAAAGTCCTCAATGTCACTTTCACATGTCCTTACACCAATGTTCCTTGATAATATATACACCTGCCTCCTTCCAGGATTGCATCTGGGGTTCAAGTCCACCTGCCATTTATCACTAACAGCTATTTGAAAATGTTAAAAAAAAACTCTCTACAGTCTTCTACCTTCCTAACTTTCATACTCTCAAACTGCAAAATTTATTCATTCTTCTTTAAGTACTTCTGAAAACATTCGATATGCAGAGGAGGCAAATCAAGCGCTTTGGTGTTTGCCAGAGTGAATACTACATTAAACATTCTTCAGCACTCCAGTTATCACTTCAGTTTCACTGATCTGTGCTCACTGCAGCAATTTAACCAATGGTAGATGCTTTGGTCTTTGCAGATATTCGACCTTTAAAAGTTTCACTATTTGAAATTGTTATGCCTTTGGCATTTGTGACCAAAACCCAGGAGAACTGGTTTGCTTAAGCCCTCACACTGCATCATTCAGCCCTGTGTCACTGTCACAGTGCCACAGCACTGGCTTATTCTGACCTATAGTAGTCCATGGCCATGTCTGTAGAATTATTTATATTTTGCAATATTAAAAAAAATCACTTGAGCCACTATAATATGCCAGGTCAGCTTTTGCTTCTTCTCTTACACAGTCCCAAATGGCTTGATCATGATTTTTCCTAATGATTTCCAAGGTTTAAGGTACTCCTAGTTATCCTGCATTTCATCATTTCACATGCCACGAACCTTTCTCTCAATGTAGAGCCATTTTGCTTCTATCAATAAACTTAGATATAACAGAGAGTAGATTTCATTAAACTTTAGTATCAGAATCACAGGATAATTTAGATTTGACTGGATCACTGGAGGACGTTTTGTTCTAGCCCCTGCTCAACTTTATTTACATCAGAGAAAGAAATTCAACTTAGCTATATTTATTGCCTGAATGCTTAGGATCTTGCTTATGCTTGGGCTTTAATATCTTGAAAGCTCTTTGAGGCTCTCCAGTGGAAATCAGTGCAAGATATTTACAATGTACATTCCTACTTATCTAAATATATATTTTACTATCTGTAGGAATAACATGTCTGCAAAAGAGGTTCCCTAATGTTTCCATAATGCCTAGCTGCACTTCATGAAGAGAGAGTGTCTAGTGATGAAAATCTGTTGAAAAATTTAAGCACAGAAAAAAAAATTACCCAGCTCACTTCCAAATGTTCCTGGTATAAGTCTACTGATTTCAGATGAGTTCATCCTTATTTATCTCGCAGAACTGTCAGAAACAACAGATATATCAAATGTTTGTCCCAGAATTCCCCATACTTAGCCATTAGGAAAGTTGTGGGAGACTGTAATTTCCAGCTGTACAATCCCATCACCATGCCCATGCTGTTTCTTCCAGGCATTAGTGATATGCATTTTTAGCCTCCATTTGTCACCAAAGTAAACATTCGTTCATTTAAAAATGACATTCAGATTAAGCTCTCATAAACTGCATTTCTTTCTCATCCACTAGATTTTGATGATATTTTCCAATTGTATGGACAAAGTTTGTTGGTCAGATGGGATTTCTCCGAAATCTCAAGATCACATCTTAGGTAACTTTCAAAAACCCAAATTGTGTTTTACACAATGTGTGTGCTTTTACGTATTAGACATTATATTTGGAATAAACATGCAAGAGTTGAATATCTGCAATATTTTCCAAGCAAGTTCCATGCAGCTTCAATATACTCTGCAGGAGAGTTGCAGACAGATTGTATTCCCAAAACAAGTATTGTTGCTTAAGGCACAGAAGTACAGCAGTAAGATAAACTTTAACTGTTTCTATGCTGCTCAAGAGCACTATTCTAAATTAAATTTTATGAGACTCAAATAGTGGCCCAAAAGAACAAATGGTAACTGTATAGTTAAAGATACAAGGATTTGAATATTTCAAACCAACATCCAATTTTAAGATAATTATTTCCATTACAGTAAAGCTATTTCAGAGATGACGTAACAGATTAGAAAGTACCTATGTTTCATCTTTGCTTTTTCTCATTTTCCTAAAAAAGCAAACAGTATCTCACTCCCTGTTTGTCCATCTTCATTTGTCAGTCCTTCATTCTCCCTGCAATCACTTTTCAATTCACTGGACCATTTCAACCAAATTTGATGAGGTTAAGGTTTTGCAAATTTAACTTTCAACTTTGTGAACTCTAATGACTGACTAGAGAACTGCATCCAATTAGTGCACTGACAGAGGAGAGCAGAGAGAATTCAAATTTTAGCTGCTCTGCTCATTTCACTCATCAGCTAAAGGGCAATAATCAGATGATCAGTCAACCATGAGTAGTTCCAAAGCTACCATGGCATGTGCTGCTTGTTGACAGCCAAAAGCACAAAGAAAAGCATTTAGGGGATTAGTGAGAGACTAGACAGATTTTAACGGAGGTTGCAAGACATAAAACTGTAGGCAACCAGTCATTAATCGTTATGGAAGGATTTTCATCTTATTTTTAGTTGTTTGATTGTTAGTTGTTTTGGTTTTGTTTGGGGTTTTTTAAATAAGTATCTACAATCTGTTTTTTGTACGCGGAAAAACAAATCACAAAAAAAGTTTCTCATCCACATACAGATTTTCTTCCTGTTTCTCCCCTACTTAAGGAAATCTGTGGGTCAGCTGCCATTTTTTAGGAAGATTAAAAGCAGTGATTTTTAACTGCCTTTAACTCATTTGTTTGGACATGCTAGTCAAGTTCACCAGGCAAAATATGCAAAACAACAATCATATACTCACACATGTAATTCTCAGTTAACAGCAGTCATCTCTCCGTAAGACTTCCCTTTTCATATATTCTGGTTGGGGTTTTGTTCTTGACTTTTTCTAATATAGGTACCATTATTCTGTTTGTGACCTTTTTTTGTTCCATCTTACATAATTAATATATCATAGATACTTCATATTGTAAACTTTTTTGTTTCCTGAAGAAATACATAATTTTCACCAAACTGGATAAACAGAAGTGGTCATCATCTTTTGCAATGTGTTACATCAGAGCTGTTCATTGCACTGGCTTTATACAAAACCCATAGAACTGTCTATTTCCAGACTGTATTCATTATACGAAAAGCTTACCTAAGGAAGGGGGAAAAAAAAAAAAAAATCAGTGTTACATGACACTGCTCTTGTTTTGCTTCATATTACAAATAAAAAAGGCCTTTATGATTGCCTTTCCACTCTCCTCTCCTTCCTCTCTAATAATTTTGGAATTCATTGGCATTTGATAGAGCCCAAAAACACCAAAGAAAATTGATTTCCTCTGATAATCAATTGCCAGGAATAGAGGAGAAAGGAAAACTAGTGCTCTCAAGGAAGGAAGGTTGGGAAAACTCATCAGTTTGACACAATCGAGACAACATTCAGGAGGCACAGATACACAGACCAAGCGCACACTGGAGACACAGCCATATGCCTTTATGTAATGAGAAGGAACAACCCTATCTCACAAAACTTAAAGTTCTTCAAAAAAGTCAACAAACAGGAATAAATAAAGAAGGGAGATGCAAGTTTCTGCACCACAGCTCTGCAGGATATAAGCAGCCCTGAGATAAGACACAAGGTATTTACCCTGGGATATGTATACACAGATTGGAAACAGAAATAAACAGTTTTTGCAGTACAAAGAAGTCACCCGTGAAGTTTCACAATCTAAATTAATACCACACTGTTTCTGTGCATTGGCAAATAGGGGGGTGACTCTGGGCAGCTGCGCCTCCTCAGCGGGACAGAGACAACAAGAATGAAAAAGCTTGTGGGCCCAAACAAAGGCAGAGAAGTCACTTAACAATTGCCAAAACCCACTCAATTTGGCGAATATTGATTTAATTCATTGGCAATTAAAAGAGATTAAAAAAAAATAAAAACCCCAATTTCACATGCTCAGTGATCCAGACTGTCCATACCCTTGCATGAACAAGAGTTTTGAATTTTTGATCACAAAGGCATCAGCTGACAAAAGCATTAGCTGACTGCACAAACAACTCAGTGGGCAGGGAAAGATTAGGAAGGAATACAAAAACAAGACATCTTGTGCCATTATGTAACTCCAGGGGGTGACATGGAAAAGGGCAAAGGACAGTCAGCTCAAACAAAATAGGGAGAACCACGGAGAGAGGTGTAAGCCATGATTACCCTGAATAAGAATCATTCTAATATGTCACTGGCTGCCACGGAGTGAGGTCAGCGCAAGGCAGGTGGCATGGGACAGAAAGGTGGTGGGTGCTTTGTACACAGGCACTCAGTGTGTGAAACCTCCTGCCACAGCATCCAAGAGCTCACACAGGCCCAAGAGGAGACAGAGTGAAGTAATGAAGGTGCACACATCAAACTTCAAACTATACAGTCACCCCACCTTCCTCTGAGCTCCAGGGTGCTCAGTTCCCATCCTGTGCCACAGACTTTTGGGTTTGGTCACTGTCATAGATGTAGTAATGGACCCAATAAACCTGGGGCTGGACTACACAGGACAAATTTTATATCTTTTATGTGTGTTCCTGTTTTCAGATCTGACTGAACTGAAACTATCCTTTTTCCTTTGTTTTGTTTGTCCAGTCTTACACACATTATCATGTCTGAACTATCTTAATTCCCACGAAATTATCTCCTATCTTATTATCTTCTACAAAACAGAACTAAATTGATAGGGAAAGCACAGAAAACGACATCTGCACTCTCGTTACTGAGTGTGCTAGCTATAGATGTCACTTATTTAACGTTTGTTCAAAGGATGCATTTGTTCTTTGTAGGTTTTTCAGAGAAATGAGAAAAATAATAATCTTTCTATCCAGATGGTGATGACAGTAGAACAATTTAGCATCATATCTTTCTGTTTCTCTAGGAGATTATGTGATTTTATACAACAACATATTTGGAAGAAGCTTAACCACAGGTAATTCTTAGCTGAAACACAATAAAAATGGATGTGTTTTCAGCCAAGTACACAGAAACACCATAAAGGGGTTTTTGAAATCTTAAGAACTTTACCAATAGTCTTAGTAAAGAGAAAGTAATTGGGGAAGGAGTTTAAATTTTGTATGTGTATTTGTACATTCATGCAAACTCAAGCAAGGGCCACAGAAATGGACCAGAAATAAAGACGTAATAAACAGGCAAGTTTTCCATACAAATAAATAACACAGAAAGATGACTAATTTTCTGGAAAGCCACAATTGCCTTAACAGCAGTTCTACACATCTACGCGTCTTTCAGTATAAGAATCACTTAAAACCTATATCATAATACTTATGTAATGATATAGACTCTGACTGTATATTTTTACTATCTCCTTTAGGCATCCCATATACATCTATTTCCAGTGATTTCATCAGAATTTTGACTGCAACCACACGAATTGATTATGCCATACCGATCTGAATTCATCCTAAGGAAAAAAACCTGCCTCCTGAGCTGTGTTCTTGCTCTCAATTTGTAGTTTCTAATACATTAATACAAAGATTATACCTAGTTTTAAAAAACTAATCTAAACATTTTGCAAATAAAATATAAATTACCATCTTCAACAATTCACATAGGGTTGGGAGAGTACAAAAGAATACTATTTTTATTCAGTTCATGTAGTCGGCGGTAGAAAACTACATAGCTATGTTCTAGGAAGTTCCTGCACGTTTCATGTAGTGCTTTAATGGAATATTCCACAGCATATAGGTTCAGTGACATGTTTCAGCAGACACTTTGACCCACTGTAACCACCTAGAAACATTATATCCAAGAAGAACACTTGAATTCTGCACAGTTGTAACACCACGCAGCTCATATCTTCTTTTTTTCTCATTAAAGTAGCTCTGAACAGCTGAGGACCCAACTTGGGCTGTGAGTGTGCTAATAAATATTTGATTCAACCTTATGCACCTTCAGATAGAAAGCCAGGAATTATCAGTGCAACTACTTTAAACTAGCTAAGGCTTAAAAAAAACTCCAACAGCCCTCATTTTCTTTTCCACTAAGTCTTCTATTTTGTTAATACTAACAAAACCAAAGATGTCAATTATTAGCCAAAAAACCCCCCAAACCATGAGACATTAGAAGTTTCTATTTTTGTCAGAACACTGAAGAAGTGGTATCTGTATTTCCTGTTACCAATTTAAGCTTTCCAGACTAGTCGGCACAGCTCCATTTTGACGTGAGTGGGCTTTTCTCCATGACAAATGTACCCACATTCAGCATCTTCCCTAGTAACCTGTCTTGCTGTAAAGAATTGCTGAACTAAGCTAGTACATTGGGAACATATAAAAAAGCCAATCGACAAAAGCAAACTACAAATGAGAAGTGTGAGAAAAAAGGAGATCATAAATAATGAAGTAGATTTCTTTACTTAAGAAGTCATTCTCCTTCATAATACTGCACTCATAAAAATCAGGATTTAAAACACTACTAGTGACACTGTTAATGGATAAGGATAAAAACGTTATATCCAAAGTATTCCTTTTACTGTGACTCAAGTTTATTGAGAAATAAAAAGTCTAATAATCTCTTTCATTAACTCCTTTCTGTACCAAATTTTTAAATACTGTTGAAAATGAAAACTGTAACTCTAGTGACCAAAGTGACATTGTGCTGCATTCAGCAGTTGAAGATGGACATTGTACAAGGTTTTGAACACTGTAGAGTACCATGGCAAAAAGAAGCATGAGCTTGCTGCATGCATCGCTTGGGGTAACTGCCTGAAAACAAGAGATCTGTGGTTATCTGAGCATCAGGACAGCAGAGAGCAGTAATAAGGTACAAGATGTTATCCTAAAGGGAGTGATCAAAACATTACTGTTCAGGGATAGTGTAATTCCTTGTGACATCTGTGCTAAAATTACATTTCCATGTTGCAATATACACTAGATCTGATTTAATACTTTCAAATGCATTTCACATAAGAGCGGCTCAAAGTCTCAGAGAGACAATTTTGCCTGGTGCTGCCAAGGTCCCTTTTTGAGGAACCAGAGCAACTGGGAGAATGATTCCCTTCATTAAGTTCTGCTCTATTTCCTTAGAAAAGCCAAGTGCCAACAACAAAAATAGTGGCATATGGTAACAACATTTTAATCTGCATATTTTTGTTCTCTGCTCTCGGTCTCTTGCTTTCTATTTTATCATCTACATAGTCCCAGTGTAGAGTGATTCATCAGCAGCATTCTAAAATAGTGAAATGACACTAAGAGTTACCTAAGATTAAATCAGAACAGCTCCTCATCCATTTCTTTGTTACCTCCTTGTCTTGCCAGCAATGCAGTTAGACAGACATAAAGATGTATACAGAAATCAAAATAAAAATCACTTATTAAAATATTAAACCATAGGATGGCAGCTGACAAGAAAAACCATGAAATCCTACCCATGCTGCATTATTCATCAATTTCCAAATGCATGTACCCAGCCAGCATTCAAATACTTCTACAGTAAAACTTACAATTCTTACTTCACCACAAATCCAGGTGACATTCATGAGACGAGACCACTGTCTCACTGGGAACAGAATGGAAACACCGACTTCATTCACGTATTGGTGGCTGCTTCTTGGCTCTGCACTGTGCCCCGCTGCGCAGTCTCCCAGAGCACAGTCATTGCCTATGCACTACAAAGAAGCCACTAGCAGTGACTCTCAGATGTAAGAATGCTGCAAATACAATCCACACTTAAACACTGAACACACAAAAGCTGGAAAACCAGTCAGCTCTCCAGCTTAGCCATAGCCTAAAACAAGGACATTTCACCACTCTTCCTGTTGAGAGCACAAAAATTATGTTCATTGTATTTGCTAAAGCTTTATTTGAACTTCAAAAAATCAGGAAGTTGTCCACATAGTTTTTTTTCCAGAAGGTTGTCATATCCCATTAAATAGTTTTACTTTTTCAAGTCGATTTCAACAATAGATACATCAGCTGATGATGAAATTACAAAAGAAAATTCCCATTTTGACACCTACTAAGGACACCATGCTGGCAAGGACATGAGGAAAGCAGAGTCAGTTATCCAGTGGGGACATTCTCAGGCAGTCCATGGAACGTGTCAGAATACTGAGAATGGTTCTAACTGGTGTAAACCCACCAGTTCCCCTGGTGCTAACCTTAAACACTCCCTTCTGAGGCACCTGGGATCGAGCACTCTGTGCCCTTATCAGTGCAGAAGCAGCAATGGCAGCCACAGTTAGAGGTGCTTAAACAAGCAGCTTTTTGTAGTTCTTCTGTCCATCTTTGCAAGCTGCCGAAACACAGCAGTAAATAGAATTATTAGCTTATAAAATACACATGTGACATGAAGTGAAGCACATTAAAAGTACACACATGAACAAAAAAAAGTAACAATATCAAGGATATTGAAAAATGTAGCCTCAGTTTCATGTATTTCCAAGAAGCCTGCCTGGTAGTTTATTGCATTTCCTCTCTCAGTAATTAGTGTCCTATAGGGATCTGTTTCACTGCAAAAAAATTAAATAAACCATGAAAAGATTAAACGTAATTATCATTATTTCCATTTCTGGGGCAAGGCCTTTTCATAAATAATTATGTCACAGTATAAAACTGGAGGCTTTATACAGTTGCCCTATCATTCATAATAATGAGTAGGATAATAAGCCACAAGCCAAATCTTCACATTCTCATTAGATAGAGAAGATTAATTAGGACTTTAACCACGAATGCCACTAAGCATCATGCTTACTTAGGTAATTAAAGCAGTGAGGATATTGAGGCTTATGTTGTCTTCCAAAACTGCAAATAGCACAATGCTGACAAATTTACATTATATAAAACCGTATGGTCTTCAAATAAAGTTAGAAGAATTTATTTGTGTGTGTCAGGCCTTCATATTAAAGTCACTTTAGTGTCTTTAGATTTTCTTCTCACCCTGTTCTCAACTAATGTTGTGGAATTCAAGGTGGTACCTTCAATGTAAAACTACTGTGACCAAGACCTCTGCCAATGTGACAAAGACTCATTTCTACATGAAAGGCAGAAAGACCTTTGCCCTCAACTGGATGAGGTTAATGAATTGACTCCCTGCCAAGGTGCTGACTCACAGCAGGCAATGGCATCAACTCCCATCTCCTACTCATTAAATTTTCAGAAGGACTAATTTTGGGTGGAATGGCCTTTTCCTGTATTTTATGCTTGAAGGAATTGCCTGCAAATACCTGAAAGTCTGTTTTTGTCATGTCTCCCTTTGGAAAGCTACTTTTTGTTCTAGCCTCCCCATAAACAATACATACACCAGCTGAACAGGTGGTGTGTTGAAAATTCCATTTACCATACTGACAAAATACCAGTCTCCCATTTCTTCATCTTTCTTTGTCCATCTGCTGACTCTCCTCATCTTCTTCAACCTAAAGGCTTTATGAAATGTCTCCTGTTCTAGTTCTAACTCTGTTATAAAATGTAAGCTATGCCTATAGCTCATGGGTACTGCTCATATGCAAATAATGTACATTAATAATAAAGTCATGGCTGAGGTCAAATCTCTTTGGGTATTTTAAGAATATTTCACTGATGTGGGAAGATAAATATTTATACCCATGTAGAAGAACAAAAAGTCAAGGACCTGTTCTGTCATCTAGTTGCTCACAAGAATAAGTAGTAGTTTACGAATCTATATCCAAGCACCCCAACTGAAACACTCCTAGTTTCAGCTTAATGACCATTTAAGAACTGAAAAGCTTATCAAGAAAAAATCTACCCCAACAAAGCCCCCCCCCCTTTTTTTTTTTATTAAGATGGACTGTTTTTCTCCAAACATGTTCTTTACTAAGTCACTTGTGAAAAACACAATTTAAAAAAAACCCAAACAATTAAACATCTCTTTTGGTAGGCAAATGCCCCATTATTGCAACATTCTCAATAGACGTTAGTGAGCATATTCTGAGCTCTATATAAAACAAGGTTCAGCATGACAAAAGGGTATCTTAGAAGACTCTTTAAAGCACTTTAAGTTTCAATTTTACTTTTCATTCTGGGTGATTTGGCCAATTTTGCTGAAATGCAGGCAGCACTTAAAAAGGTACTGCCTTTTGTTTGGCTGTTTTTAAAGTATTGACAAAACACTACACCAACCAAAATATATGCAGCCAAAAAATGGAAAAAAACCTGAAAGAAACACGAATCTCTTCCTTGTTGAGAATATGGAAGGTTCTCAACCATGAGACACAGAACTAGAAGTAGACTGCAATTGCCTCATACTAAACAGCCCGTGAAATTATATTTCATGAAATGTAACAAAAAGCTTTTAGAACTATTCCATATTTGTGTTCAAAGTAAGATTCCCCAAGAGTGAAAATTATCTTATGTGGTTTATTCTAGCTGAGAATATTGCTGACATTCTTTTTCAAGCTGCTTCTGGCAACTTCTTTTCTTTTCTTTTAAAAGATAACTTTTTTTGACAGCCACATGCTCTGCAAGAGCAGTGGAGATTTAGTGGCTCTGTCTCTTAGAAGAGAGTGACTCTCAAATTCTGTCCTTCCTTACACAACTGAACAAAGGTTTCCAAGAGAGATAATGATTTAAATTAACAAATTTCTTAGTACAGAAGTTCCATGTAGTCTGAAGCAAAGTTCTCTGCAGCTGTGGTTGCAACGGTCTCTGTGGAAACCTGGCCACGTGTAGGTCCAGAGTAAGAAATGGAGCACAGAAGGATCCCAAGTAAATGTGAGCAGAGCAAGAAGAGCCACCAGACAAAAACTAAAACAAGTTGTCTATTTCAAGAATAGCTGACACAGGACATTCTCTTCCTAGTAATCTGAGTTTGGCAGGTTCTCAATAAGGGTGCTGAACTGAGAAAAAAATTCTAGACTAGATTAGAAGCCCCAGTTTTTCTAGAAATTGGAATCCCATTGTAGGATCCAGCTGGGATCCTGACACCATGGATCATTTTTGTTTCTGATTGATCACTTGACCTAATCACACTTGTTTTAATCTCTAGTCCTTGTTTGAAGAGAATTATCTAGGTAGGTTCTCACTCCTCTTTGTACTGCCATAAGTGTTACTAGCTTTTAGCAGGATATAATTTCCTCCTTAAAATGTATAATAGTGGGCATTCCAGATGGGCATGGCAAACTAATAAACCCAACTGTCAGGCAGGGCAGATTAGGGAGAAGACAATTAAAGATCAGTTACTGTCTTGTAAATTGTATTTCCTGGATAAGAGTCAACAGGAACTGGATGTTCTTGTGACTTCGAAACTAAATTCAGGGTAGCACCCTCAGGCTCAGGGCACAGGGATCAATAGTTCTGGCTTTGTCACTGTGCTGTGAACACAGCTTTAGTCAGCAGGAGCTCAACAAGCCTTCTGATGGGAAAAAGATAATTTAAAAATTATGAAATCTACAGTCTCAATTTCCACAAAGTAACAAATGTAATTTTGGTTTTTTTAAAAAAGATTCCTAGATTAAATAATGTTGTCCACTCATGTTGCCTTGTTCACTCTGCTATGCTTTGTAATTTAGTAAACTAGCACCAATGTCATATTTGAAGTGTATTTCACATGCCATTAGGCATAATAATGCATATGGTATGCTTCATTTAAACAATCAGATACACCTATTACTAGCCATTTATTTTGCTTTTTGTTACTGATTGCTTTTTATTTCACTGGATGAGATAAATTAATCCTGCTGACAACTTTCTTGCAAGATCATCAATTAGACATTTTCAGTCAAGCAGCACATATTAGATGCTTTTTACTGGAAGAACACTTCCAGTAAAATGATTTGATATTTTCTAAAAAGTCCACCCAGTGTCACAGATTCACAAAGTTGTGCTAAGCTCAGAGACCTTAGAGCTGAATGTCCTAAAGCAGTAAGAGAACTCTTCCTGTTCCCTAGTTCATTTTGCATGCTTCCTTGACATTTATATCATCCCTAGGCTCTTCACCTATTTCCTGTTTTCTTGCCTTTCTTCTTAGTCCAGTCACCATTATAGAATTTTAGAAGAGGTAAATATTAAGACTTTATGCTTGCCTTATGGCATGGGGATTAATTAGCCTCACACTAAAAAACACTAACTGCAATCGAATTCGTGAAAACCTGAGTTTACACGTTAAACAGAAAATGGCCCTTGTCTGTAGTCCCATCATGTGTAAGACTTTCTAAATTTCTATTTCATTAAAAACAGAGCTTGATTTCAATCACTGCATTGGAGAGACACTAAATGTGACTAAACATTTGACTCCTATTTTGGTCACATGAGAACAGCACTCAGGAAGCCTGTACTTGCTGTCTACCTCCCATGGATTAATCACTCCACTAGACAGCCCAAAACAAGCTTCAAGTCAAAACTGAGTAAAATGGCAAAATTCAGATCCAGCACTATTTCATGCTACTGATGGTGGAGGCCTGAAGTCAGTGTGCCAATGAACTGCTACTCCTCATTAAAAGGAGAAGCAAAGTATCCATACTTCCTTAAATCTGCACATGTGACTCTGGGAGTTCTGGCTGCAACAGAAAATAGTCTTTCTACTTCTCGATAAATAACAAAAATACATTATTTCAGAAAAATGTTTAGCTCTGTCAATAGTCCACATTATAAGTCTATAAAATCTTTCATCTATTATAAACTTGTTTAATAATCTTGTCATCTACTTCACTGCTTATTAATTGAATGGAAACGTCTCTGAGCCACAGGGCACATGAGATATCTGATTTCTGTATGCATTATGCATATGCAGAAGCAGCTGAGAGCTGTAAATTTTCCTATTAGGGGAATCTAATGGGCTATTTAAAGAGAAGCAGTTAGGGCTGACTCTTGTAAAATGGAATTACAGCTACCTTTAAAAGGGTTCCACATGTTAAGGTATGCCAGCCCAGCTTCCAAAGTGCCAAGCTTTAAACCTACATTACCAGAATTCCTAATGTAGAGTGAGATGAAAGCAAATTACATTTATATGTGGACTCACAGATTTATTTAGCTTTCAAGATGTTGAAAAAAAAACAAAATAGAGAGCAATAAAATGTTTTGAGTTTGCATTTCCTTTTTAGTTCAGATCAACTTTAAAAGGTCACAAAGAAATGAAAAGAGATGGAGAATAAAAGTGAGCAGAATGAGGAAGATGAATCAGTTGAAAACCCCCTGAAAAGATGAGTAAAGCTTTTCATTTTGAAAGCATTGAATCAAAACCATATATAGTAGCCCTACTGATAGAATATTAGGCTGGGAGAACAATAACAGAGACAACATCAATGAAAATATATAGTAGTTTGTATCCAAAGTGTCTATTTAATTAGGGCAAAAATCCCATACTCATCAAGGGTGGACAGACCTCAATACAGTCAATGTCATCTCTGTAATCACCCCAAGCAGACTGCCCTTTCACAAGGACATTTCCTGTTTGAACATTAAAAATTCTTTTGAAACATTAAAAATTCTACCTATAAACAAATGAGAAAGCATAAAATTAAGACAATATCTAATTAAATACAAGGTAGAATTTAATGGAGGCAGGCGGGAGGTGAGGAGAAGAGAGGAAATTACAAGCCTGTACAGGAGAGAAAATGAGAATTAGACGGGATTGACCATTTTTATTTAAAACATTGCCAGAGTATTACCTAATATTTCTTATTAATATAGATAACTGTAAGGAACTTAGTTCAGCATAAGAGTTTAAGATAATATGTTTAGTCCATGGACAAAAGAAAATTAACACTGTTTAGCACCAGTAAAGCTCTCTGCCCAAATGCAAAGACTGAACCATTTAATATAAGTATAGATGAAAGTGAAAATACAATCCAATTCAATCCAAATACAAAATCTGTTTTGATTCCACTGCTGAAGTGGAAAGACAAACATAACAATAAGGCAAAAGCTGGCACTTGGGTTCAGCTTTCAGGATCTGTACAGCAGTTTCTTCTGAAGTCCTGCAGTTGAGCGAGTTCTTTCAGAGTTCTGTAGTCACCAGAGTAACCACCATAGAAGGAAGCTAGGATGCAATTTATCAGTTCTTGTGACAAGTGCTGCAAAGCAAATACTCATTTATTATTAGCCTAGTGTTTAAACAACTTTTACATCACTTAAAAATCCTCCTGCCATGGCTGTTCTATGACTCTGAAATAATTAGTGATTTTTTTTCATCTGAAAGTCAAATAAGCAACCAGCCACCTTAAACATGGATACTTTAGAGTAATGCATAATAAAAGCTCCTAAGAATTGAATTCAGACCTATTTATACAAAGGTATTTTCCAAATGCCACGATATAAACTTTGTTTCTAGGTATCAATGTCAAAATGCTGCTTCTAGTGCATACTCTAGATCTCTTAATGAGTATTCCTAGAAAAACTAGAAAGGGGGAACAGAAATATAGCACCCACTTTGGCACTTTCAATAACATTAGCACCGGATTGGACAATGAGTTTAATAAGCCAGGAGGGACAAGGTCATTTTTGGGAAAGAGAAAAACAAGATAGAAGAGTTTACAAAAGAAAATACTGCATGCTACATGCAAAATACATACATACGCCTTTATGGTGGGTAAAACATATTTAGCTTGGGGTTTTTTTCAATATTTTCCTTATATTGTAAACTCCATTACAAAGGCAGAAATATCTGGCTCAATAATACGCCGTAATGCTTCTTGATTATCTGCAAGTGTTGCCTTCAAACTTTCCTTCATTACCAGGCACAAGCCACAAACAACACTTGATTCATAACTCCCTCATCCAAATGGTGTCTGAATGCCAGAACTTGTCCAGTTTCATAGCTGACTTTTTTTATTATTGTTGCTCTTTGTGGAGGAAAAATGGTCATTTGGTTAGTCTGGTCCCTATTTGACCTTTCAAAAGTTTAAGAGATAAATTGAGTTCAGGACATGAAACACTATTTTTGTGGTGATGCTGAACATTTTGAACCAGATATATTCTACGCAGTGTACAGACAGCAGGAACACTCAGTTTTGCTTACCTTTTCCAACTACTGCATAATAATAACAACCCAATTTTCTGATCTGGATCCTGCAGGAATTTTATTGTTTTTCCTTTAGACTACTTCTCTAAATCTCTGGCTGACTCATCATATAATGTATCTCAGAGGCCTGTCTGTCTTCTCAAATTAAGTTGAACAGGCTACTGAAGAGAGATGAATGACAAAACCAATATTTTCCACTTGCAATATAATTCAGGTTGTATTATACATTTACCATCCAAACCTTTCTTTTCCCTTTTTACCACATAGTCACTTTTCTAAAGAACAGATGTATTGTCTTCTATAACTTTCTTTACATATACAGACCTGTTAAATGAGTATCTAAGAAACAGACCCTGTTAGTCCTTCAAGATCTGACATTATTATTATTATTAATCATTTGGTTGTAGACTCTCACCTAGGCTACAGCACCAGAATAGCAAGACTTTTCAAAGAACTACAGAAGACAGCCTTTGCCCTAACAAAAGGCCAGGAGAACAGATGAAAAACAAAGAACCCCTGAAAGCTGTTTACTCAAGGATGCAAGATCATGAACATGACTTGCTTAAAAATCAAGCTGTATGTTTTCAGAGGATGGTAAGGAAGCAAGAATTGCTTCGGATTTTTTTGGGTAGTGCATCTGCAGAGGAACAATCACAACAGAACAGCCTCAGAAAAATGAGTTCAGAGTTTTGCTGTTGTCTTACATTTACTTCCTATCTCTTTGTTGTCCCTTGAACAATCAGGAGACAAATTTCAGGGAACCGCTCTTGCCAGAAAAATAGAAGTAATTCGTAAGCAGAGTTCCAGGTATTTTCTCCCTTTTTCCACATTTTACACTCCCTTGAGAAATAGTTACCCTTATCCTTGTATGCATATACATACCTCTCTCCTTCCATCACAATTACATTTGCATATTCAGTCCCAAGAACAAGAGGTGGCTTGTGCCAGTTTTGACCTCCCTGCTCCCTTATTTTGACTGTTTTGACTGCGGCTTTGTTTCCCACACAGAAACTTTTTCCCAGCAAACTCATCCTCTACATCCCTGGACAAAAATAACAACATTGACCTCACCAGGTTTTCTGCCATGGGCTAAACTAAACCACAGGTCATTTTTAGCCTTTGTGCCTCCTCTACCAGCTGTGCTGGCAGGTGCCCAATCCACTACTATGAGCTGGATCCCCTCCTTCCAGAAAAGATGACTTCAGTGCAAGTGAGTCCTTCAGAGTCCCAGCTCAGCAGGTTTTGGGTTTGTTTTTTTTTTTTGGTTGGTTGGTTTTTTTCCGTTTGTTTGGGTTTTTGTTTGTTTGTGTTGGGTTTTTTGTTGCTGTTGTTGGTGGGTTTGGGGTTTGTTTTGCTTTTTTGGGGGGGAGATTGTTTACCCTTTTCCCTTTGTTCCACTTTTAAATATGTATTAACAGGGCTCAGGTTCAAGACCTGAGCATAATATACCTAAAAAAGAGAGCTTTTCTATAAAACAGAACAATTATCATCTCTGGAAAAGTCTAGGACTAGAGTCTAATTAATGAAATCCATACTAAACAGTATGGATTTTTTTCTTGGTAAAATGAATCATGTGACAGAACCATGCTATCAATAGAAAGACTCAGGACATTTATACATAAAACTGACTAATAATAAATACTGCTTCAGTTTCATGTTCTGATGCCAGGAGTGAGAGCTGGAATTCCAATTGCTCATATCCTGAATTCCATATTTCAATGTACTTTAGCTGATGCCACTTCTCATTGTACTCCTAATTTCAATTCCACAGCACTCACTTAACTTTCAGCGATTCGTTGATGAAATTTTGCTCAAGCATTTCATTTTTTAGAATTCACATAAATAACAAAGCAAAATATGTATTTACATCACATTTTTTTCTTAAAATATACTCCAAAAGAGAATATTGGGTACTTTGAAGTATCTTTTAAAGGTACACTGAGTGGACGAATATCTTACTAAGAAGCTTTAGCTGAGACTACATTTAGAAACCGAAACATTTTCTTGAAAACAAGAAGAGTAAAATACGTGCTATTGATACCTAGGTTTCAGGCTCAGACCTAACGCTGAAAAGCTGTAAGAAAGTGTGCTGGAAAATGCATTGAGCACAGGAGTGAAACCACCACGTTTGAAAAGCCACCTCCACGCCAGCCTTGGCTGCTAACTCAAGCAAGGCATATGCTGGTCTCAAAAGGACAAGCCCAATTGACCCACCAGAAGGATTCGCAGCTTGAACCCAACACCAGTCAGGTGTTGGACATAAAAAGATTTTAAAAGTTATGAGACTTCGCTGGAATTATTAAAGGAATTAGAACACACTATTTTAAGTTGCAGCTTACTGGAAAGATGGATTTTTAGCCTACAGAACGTCCATTTTAGTGCACCAATATACAGAATCTTCCTGCAATGACATGCAGCAGGCTCCAGTGAGAACACATTCAGAAATCTTCCCTTCACTACAATATTCTTGCTTAACCATCTTGAAAGGGAATAAAATAATCCTTGGTAGATATGAAATTGTTCAGTTTTCGATTTAAAGCAATATCTAGGAAACATCAGGAGGTCATGTATTCCATTCGTAATATAGAAAGTTTTACATCTTCCCAAAGGCACTGGAGAGCATGCATAATTCACAAGAAAGATATATTCAATAAAATGTTCAAAACATTTTGCAAACAATACACAGCAAATAAGACTTTATTTGCTTCTTTTGTGTTATGCTCTCTTTCCCCTTGAAAATACTCTTTTCTGTATAATTTTTGATCCAATACTTCTGTGATGCTATTGTTGTTCTGCTACCTTTCCTAAGCAAATCACTTATAAAGAATACCAGAGGATGCTTACTTGCAGCTACAATCTCATCAAGAAATATAAGCAATGAATTCACTGCTGAGAGATTTATGCGATTCTAATCAGAAAATGTCATAATAAAATGTTTACAATGGAAAATGAAAAATCTTAGGCATTTCAGGGCTGCAGGATGGGACATTTGCCACTTGGCATAGCTAAATTTTTATGAATGTTTATGAATTATTCTACTGGAAAATGAATGATGGGCTATAATAGTTTTTGTGTATATGTCACTATTCCCAGCCACCCTATGATGGAACTATTCATGTATAACAGTTAATACAGCAGAGCTGGAGCTTTTCCTGCCTCAGTAGACACTGGAGTTTTCAGAGCCAGGCATTTACTAATGCCTATTGGTATGCATCTGATTCCAGACATTTTCCATCTTCAGGGAGACAGAGCGGACAGAAAATGGAGTTTAGAAAGAAATACATTAGATATCTGAAACGAAAACCAAACAAACAAACAAACACACCACCACGCCCCCCCCCCCAAAAAAAAAAAAGGAGGAGGGCTAAAATCCATTTTAAGACATCTCCATACAGCTCATCATTCATGCATTGCGACTCATAAGCAGAGACACAATGCCATTATACATTCTCCACAGCAGTCAGGGAACCTTCAAAACACAGAGGGTGGCAAATCAAAAACTTAAACAAAACAAAACGACAGAAGAAGAAAAAAAGTCAGTTCTGTGCTGCCACCCATTGCAGACCCTACCAGAGCAGCAGCGATGGGGCAGGAGCAGTCATGGCCCGCAGGGGTGAGAGGGGGCGAGTACAGCAGCACTTACACGTTGGAGGAGTTTCTGCTTCAGAGTGTGCTTTGGCTGAGTTGTGACTCACAAATTCCTCCAGAGCCACTGGCTGCCATGCCCTTACTAACCTTTCTGTTCTGCTGGATCATTAAGCCGTGGATAGCCTGCTGTTCCGTAAGATAAAGGGAACTCTTTTTTTTCCCCCCGTTCTTTTCTCTGACTCCAGAGAGAGAAACTAACTACAGCATACAGCTTAACCAAGGTTCCTTTGCAGAAACTTTTAAAAGAGGAACTTAACAAATACAATGAATAAAACCATTTATTTGTACAGCAAACCATTTGCTGGTAAAAGAAATTGCTCCTGTATTCAGCTTGCCAAGACAGAGATCAGAGATCCCATTATGGATAGCAGTCTATTGAAGAGTTGCATGGATCACAATTTTCCTTCCTGCTGGTCCTTTGAAAAGGCAAGTTGTTGCCAGAAAGTTGTTCTGTTTGTTATGTAATAGCTCATCAGAACTTCTTTGGGCTGCACCAAATCCAAACTAACTTGTACTATTCCACTGCCATTATTTTCCTTCCATATTTGCAAAGTTAGCACCTAACAGTGTTCATGGAATACTGCAAGAAGGGCTGTCTGAAGCTCACCCATTCCCTTCTCTTGGTCTTACTAAACAGGGCAACCATGGGGATAAATTAGAAAACAAAATCAAGAACAGTATCATACCTGGCAGACAGATCTTGAGATACAGCTGCTTGTGCCATGCTAAAACTTAACTTTTTAAAAACAAAAAGCCAAACAAAGCATTTTCCTTTCCCAAATACAGGTAACACCTGAATTGGTCAGACCTTCAGCCTCTGAGTTCTTACTCTATTTATCATCCAGCTGCTTCAGTGATCGCTACTGGTTGCTTCTTAATGTTTAAATACTTCTGTAATGAACTTTAGCTCAAAAAGATATGTCTGAAAAATTTAGGCCATTACATGGTTGGAATTTCAAAGGAAAGTCTGTGTGTGTGTTTATTTGAAGAAATATTTATGCAAACAGGGTTCTCTAATTACACACATGTGATAATGCTCTGAATCAACAGCATTGGTACACCTTTGACATTAGTTAGTTTTATATCCTTTAATATGACAGTAATTAAAATTAATTCATGCAGATTTTCCTTTAAATATACTCCATTAGCAAAGAGCATTTGTCAAATCTACCTCCAGCATACAATGCCTAATGATATCCCTAAACATTAAAAGCCCTAATCTTGTAATTTATTGCTCAAAGCAGTTTACACATATTAGTCTAATAAACTGCAAGCAGTGAATTAACAGATGTCTGCTTGTACATTGAATAATTCACACATATTTAGTAACAGTTTGATATGGGTAACTACAGTGGACCCACTGAAATGGGAAAGAACTCTGATGAAGACAAAAGGTGTTTTGTGTACTCTCAATCTTAATGGCTTTCTTAGGATGTACTGTTCCCATGCATAGTTTATGACATGCATCTAATTAGAAAACTTAATAGGCTCTATAGCAGAATGGGAAAGCTGCAGACATGGAGAACTGTAGTATTTACTATCCCAATATTATTCAGTCTATTTATTCAATAAGACATAGCACTACCTATTAGGCCCATTGCCATTTAAGATTATATTTTTAAAAAAAAGTCATTGAGGCTATAAACAAATCCCAATTCTCACATCAATTCAAATGTTAAAAATAAGAAATGCAGGTACAGATATGAGTAAATCCAGGGTTATACACAAGATTATCAGGCCAATATTTATGTTAAATACCTTGACTCAGTGGCCAGTAACTACCAGTTTTGAATTACATCCTTGATGTGCTAAAGGTTCCTACTGTGTAGGTCCAAAGTAGTTCTCGAGGATGACTACATAAGCAGCCCTGAAAATGAAGAAAATTCATTGCCTTTGATAGATATAAGAGTAAAATATTGTAATGCAGAATTAAAATATTTCACAAACAACTGCTAATTCCTGTCCTCAAGACAAAGGCAGCATACAAAAATGCATGACAGGAAAAAGTGAAGCAACAACAATCACAATCCAGAAATCAGCAGCTCTTAAATTTTCAAGGTGACTGAAGAGGCACAGCAGACAATCTGGTTGGCATTATGCTGTTGGATCTTATTAAAAGGGTCTCTCTGTTTATATCCTTTGAATCCTCACAGCACCTTGTGGTTAACTAAAATACATAACTGCAGTGACTGACTTGGTAATTAAGGAAAATGTCAGAGACACAGTTTTGTTATCAAGAACTTCAGGATCTGAGGTTTTGAATTGGGAAATTGTGGCAACCAGCCAGATCTCAGTAAATCTGAATTAGCAATGGCTTTTAAGCACTGATAGACCTATCAGTACTTAAGATTAATCAAGGTTAAAACTGATTAGCCCAAACCATAAAAGCCCAAAGGGACTTTCTGTAGCATCACTGAACCTACAGGTTCCTGGACTTGCTTTTCTCCTGCACGATACAAAAAGGTGAGAGGGTTTGTTCACTAACATTCCTGTTATTGAACTCATGATACTCAGTGATCATGTCCTTGACAATTGGATAAATGGTTAATATCTGACAGTACATAAATAATATCATGCATTCAACTCCTGCTTCTTCAATAAAAATGTTTTACATCAGTAAATGAGATTTTCCTCTCAGTTTTACCAATGGGAATTTGCAAATAAATTATATGAAGAAAGAACTAAGCCAAATAGATTTCCATCTCCTCGCACTATGTGACTGTTTTATAAGTGAATTGATTACTGTAGTGCCCAGCACTTCTCGTTTCTGGTTCTGATAGTTCAATACAGGAAGCTATAGCAAGTTATATTAAACATGGCTACAGAGCGAGGAGCAGTCTCTTCAGGTTAATTGCTCCTGCAAGACAGAATCATCTGTAACCTCTTCCAATTTATCAGCTTCACAAAAAAGAAAGGCTATGGCCACAAACCTGTAAAGTTCTTTCTCCCTTGATCAGGATTTTAGGCCTGATAGACATTCTGATCTGCTGTATTTCTCATGTCCTTTATTTTGCAAGAATCACCCTGCCAAACGTATGAAACATTGGACAGCATGATGAAAGATGCTTGAAACTAAGCCTTCACAGCACTGGGATTTTTATCATGCACTGATTATATAATGATTAAATTTACCATGTTACTTCTGGAAATAACTCTAAAGTACTATAAATGTTATATCATTTTTTAAATCACAAACAGTTAAGAAATGCAGAAAGCTATTAGCTTCATTGCAACCCCTTAAACTGCTGCGAAATGGGCTCTAAATGTGCTATAAAGTGATTTCAACAATTTATAAGCCTTCCCTGATTAGCCTTGAGCAAGATATAAATGTTAGAGAAAACGATTGTTGCAGAAGAGATACTCACTTTGGAGATGGGTGATCATCCTTTAGTAGTTTGCATTGAAAACTAAACAACAAAGGCTTGCTCCTCTGTGTTCATTTCCAGCTAATTTCTACAGACTCCACAATTTGCAGTTCACCTTAGAGTTTCAGAAGAGACAGGTATTTTACCTTTTTCTGCATGTCCCTTCCCTGAGCTCTAACACCATCTTTGAGCCATCTTCTGAGCAGCACCCTTCTCCCTTATTCCCAGTGGCACCATTTTCTTCCAACATCCTTAAATGAAATTACTCTCGCATTTGAACATCTTATAATATCCACAACAAAAACAACTACCCCTTTTTGAAGTACAATATATCCCAAAATATGATCAATACATTGAAGTTGTCAATGTACTGTTTTTCTGAAGTATCTCCTTACAGAGAGAATTAAAGTTCTGAGCACTGAAGTGTCCATATTGCAAGTAGCCTATGGAGAAAACACTCCCTGGAAGTGTTCAAGGCCAGGTTGGATGGGGCTTGAAGAAACCTGGTTTAGTGGAAGGTGTCCCTGCCCCTGGCAGGGAGTGGAATTAGATGACCTTTAAAGTCCCTTTCAACCCAAGCCATTCTGTGATCTGATATTCCATAACAACAAAAAAAGCCCATTAACACAATCTGCGTTTTCTTAGCAAATGCACACATCATGGCCAAGAGAAGCACGAATTTTTATTCTTCATTTTTTGATGCCATTAGCTTTTATGCCTTTAAAACACATGTGAGAATGTAAAAGTATAATTTCCTGGTAGTCTGGACATGAAAGGAATCATTTATAGAGACTCAAAGTCTGTTTTTCTAGCACCATTTACGAAAGCTATTTATTAGAGCCCTGGCTGACTGCCTTGACCTGCTGTTCCCAGTTCAAACCACTCACTTCTCTCACAGTATAACAAGCCACTGATCAATACCTCGGATCTTCTCTGAATAAAAATTAACTTTCTCCACATCAGTAAGCAATCTTCCCCTCCCTCCCTGAAGCACAGCAGAGCCAATCAATTCTCAGTGTCTGCTTCATCTGTTTGCATTTTATGAAGTGCTTCAGAGGAGGGAGGAGGACTTCTGCATGACAAGCTGTCACCTAGCTTTTGCACACTTCCATTAGGAAGTCAGACTATAAATTATTTGCCTGGAACTACATCTTACGTCCACTTGGAGTTAGGACTGCATGGGAGATAAATCACACAAGAATATCAACCACTCCAGTGTTAAACAATGAGCACAGAAAGCTGTAGAATTCAGCTGTAGTGTATTTTATATCTACCTATGCACAAATACTGTATTACCCATGAGAGTAAAGGAGAGCTGTTTATGCATGATGAAGTTCCTCTTCCAGACAAAACTAAATTACTTTTATCTAGGATTCTGAAGTTTTTGGTTTTTTCAGGCATTTCAAGGGGTTTTATTTTGCTGGGTTTTGGTTTTCTGTTTGGTTTTACTTTTTTTATCTAAACATACCCTTCTTTGTACTTTGTACCCCAGGCAGGAGCAGGAGGGGTACAGTTGTGGTATGATAGAAATATTGACCCAAACTAGAAATGACAGAAACCTCAAGAGAAACATTTCTAAGATTTGAAGTCCAAGTCTGCCATTTCAAAACGTGTGTATGCCCTCAATAAGCTTGTAAACTTTTGGATACTCACACAAACTAAATTAATCACTGAACCTTTTGTGATACATTTGTTGTAATTATTATGGGAATTGTTACAAGAATTTAAAGCAGTGCGGTTCATAAATTCTATTAACCTCTTCATCAAAGATCACTTTGAAAATGCCACTGGATCTGTTACAGCTTTTTTTTATGTTCCCTGCCTGCCAAGATTTCTATTTTCTGCACAGCTAATAGTGCTTGCAAGATCTGTTCACAAGATTCCCAAAGAGAGTTTGAACTGTTATGCTCTACAAAGTATAAAACCAGGATTTTTGATTACTAACTTTTGTTTACATTTCTTTTTAAAATAGATGAATTTAAAAGTACATAAAAATTAAATTATTCATATTCAATCAATAATGAGACCAATTATTAGTATCTGCAAGGAACAAGAGTAAAGATAAAACATCCAGATTGTATGGAATTGGACATTTGAACTTCACTAGAGTCTCACATAACTTCTGCTCTTAGGTAACTCCCTGCTTGTGAAATAAAGATGTTATAAGACTTGAGCTTTCTGGGGGAGGGACAGCTCTGCAGTTTATATTCCAGTGTAAATATTAAGATAGATGATCAACAGATAAACACTAACAGTTATAATTCATTTCCAGTTTTAACTTTTTCCAAGTTACACACATGCTTGGAAGGGCTGCTTCTGGAGCCACAGTACCTCTCACCTTTGACCACTTTATCTGCTCTCTAACCATCCCTGCAGTATTACCAGACTTCTCAGAGAAAGCTGCTACACTGCGACCTTGAACAATGAAGAAACCTGAACAGAGGATTAACAAAAATTACAACCTAAAGAAGCTAATGCTTCCACAGAGTGTGCAATGATTCTTGGAGACACAAGATGCACAAGTTTGTGATCATCTGTCAGAGCCCTCGCTTCAGTCTTTTCTGTGACCTCACGCAAATTGTGAAGTTTTCCTGAGCCTCAGTTCCCTACCTGTATAATAGGAATAACAACATAGTCAACAGTTTGAGAAGGGAAACATCTAAACTTTGGCTGAAAATCTCTATCAATCAATACAAGCAGGCAGAAATATTTTATGGGAGTTAAGTAAAACAAGAAACTTTCAATAGCTAAAACAAAAAAAGCTTTGAAAAAGCTCAGTGTGATACAAAATGAATCATTAAAAGTAAGTTTTGATTTATTGTGTCATTACTGCCTCAACAAAACTATTCCGAAACCTCTTTGTGGTATATAACTGTGAAAATGAAAAGCAGAAGATGGAGAAAAAGGCCCCATCCAAGAGTGGCTGAGGAAGGTAAAGATGATGGTTTTGTAGAAACACTTCTCCAACCAGATCTATTCCAGTAACATAGGGCTTCAGTCAGGCCCAACAGGGCATATGGATAGTAATTAAATTTTTCTCTTTGGCAATAAAAGACACCACTGAGTCCTTCCAGCCAATCTGAGCCTCTCATTATGTATGGAGGCTTTCCCAGTGCAGTTTGACATTCAGTGTCTTTGAACTCAACCAGGAATTAAACATGACCTTCTACAGCACAAGCTTGCTTTAAAAACTTCTCTTTTTGGAGAGTCTTCTCTGTAGGCTTTCTGGGCTGACAGATTTTGAAAGACACAAAGGTATCTTTACTTGTTTTTAAATAAACGAAATACACAGAATTCAGGATTGATTAGGTTAGTCTTCACATTTTTCTGAATATCTGGAAGTTTATTGAAATTACTCTAAATTAAACTTCAAAATTAATTTATTCCCTAAATCCTATCCCTATATTTGCTCTGCATATTACAGCTGTCATGGAAATAGCCTCAGAATCCAGACATATCTCCCAAATACATTAACTTTCACCTCACCTGTGTCACGGTTTAACCCCAGCCAGCAACTGTGCACAGCCACTCATTCACTGTCCCCTCTACTGGGTCCAGAGAAAGAATCAGAAGAGCAAAAGTGGGAAAATTCATGGATTGAGATAAAGGCAGTTCTACACGTAAAGCAAAAGCTGCACACACAGGCCAAGCCAAACATGCATTCACCACTTCCCATGGGCAGGCAGGTGTTCAGCATTCCCAGGACATCAGGGCTCCATCACATGTCACAGTGACTTGGGAAGACAAATGCCATCAGCAGAACTCCCCTCCCTTCCTCCTCCTCCCCCACAGTCTATAAGCTGACATTCCATACAGTCTGGAGCATCCCCGTGGTCACTTGGGGTCAGCTTTCCCAACTGCCCTGACTGCCTCCCCTTGCCAGCTCCTTGTGCACCCCCAGGCCAACAGCTGGGGTGGGCTGAGGAGCAGAAAAGGCCCTGACTCTGGGTGAGCCCTGCTCAGCAACATCCCTGCCTTATCAACACTGTTTCCAGCACAAACCCAAACCACAGCCCCTACCAGCTTTACAGATTATTCATCATTGATTATGTGCTTTCTGCCCAGCCATTTCCATTCTTGTCATGCCTGTGTTTTAGCCTTGTGTGTGTTTCTTGTCAGAAGAGTTGATGTTAGTGCATAAATTGAAGCTGGGCTGTCCATTACTATAATAGCAATAGTATGCAAGACAAATGTCTCAATACAATCCATTTTCAAGTTATTTCCCGTCTCTCAGAGCTAGAAGAAGCTAATTCAAATACAGCTCTGTTGCAAGTCACTGCTTGCCTAGGAGAAAAAATGCGGATACTTGAGAACGATCCTCAAACTGCTCTTAAGGAAGGAGATAAATCCAAACAAAACCAAATATTCCTCTGTTACCCTGTGAATTGAAAATGCAACATAAACTTTCTTTCATGCTGCAGCAATACTCAGTATATTAGACAGTTGAAACATGGTTTGATTATGTGCTAGTCAGAAACACCTGAAAATAACTTTATTCAAAACCTAAATGGGTCCTGCACAATTTACCTCAGGTTTCAAGGACTCAACTCATTAGCACAATATCACTGAATTTCATTATAATTCACTATTGCTACAAAACTCTTCCAGAAGTACAGATTTAGATTCATAGCTGGATTAGAAGTAGGAGAAGCTGTTCCGCTTACCAAGATGAAATTCAGGAATTCATAGGACAAGAAATAAGAAATAACATATTGAAACAGAAAACGGGAGATTTGGACACCATTGCTTCTGGATCTATCCTTTTTATTTTTTCAATTTCTTCCTCCATATGACTTGCAATATGAAAGGGCAGGGTGTGCGTGAATACGTGCATCTCATACAAAGCCTCTTCAGGATAATATATCCAAATAAGTAATATTATTAATTGAATTTCTGTGTTCTAATACAAAAATTATGTTAAATATTAAATTCCTTAGAAATACCTGAAAGATATTCTCATTTGTAGGTTCTGATCAGGAATTTTCATCTCACTTCTAATCTGGAGTACTCAGCATGGTTTAATGGTTGTCATTTGTAAAATCAGAAAATAAATCCATTCAGACCTTTCAATAAGTAACGTATCAAAAGTTACCATGACTATCAACTACTTTTAGCAATTTAAAAGGCTTTTTAGAGATATAAAAATAAAATTAGTAAATCATGAATAGAAGAATATGGAGAGGTAAAAAAACTGGCAAGCCTTGACTACAGTTATGCTATTTAAAACTTTTCTTTAGTTCAGAAATTCCTGTCAAGCTAATTTCCAGATAAATTTCCGGTTACATTTAAGATATTTATAGCATACACATATGTACTCCCATGTATCTGTGTATTTGTATGCATACATTTTTAAAATAGACTTATTTTAAGGGCCCTACCTAAACAGGAAAAATAGTTGCTTGCTTAGCCTGCCTACACTATTTCCGGGCCAAAACCACAACACGCCAAGAATGAGTTTGTTTTAAAAACAGCTTTTCATGTATCAATCTCCATCTCTTTTCAGGGAAGCAGTGACATATGGCAGGGAAGATCCTGGTCCTGGGAGTTTCATTCATAAACTCACTGCTCCAGGCTCTAGACTAAATGAACAGTTTGATGAATGCTCATGAAGATGTGTCTAATGGGAATATGATTCAGCATTCTTTCTTGCGTGGGCAGAAGCCTTCATCTTCTGGAGTTCTTCAGAAAGAGAGAACCTAGTACTGTATTTGCTCTTCAAAAACTGAAAACAGTCCTCATAAATAAGATCCAGCCTCAGAAGACATATGGAATGGAAGGCAGGGAGGAATCATAAGTACAAGGATACAAAGATTGAGTGAAAGCTCAAGAGAGAGCTGAAAGACTTGCCATTGAAACATTTATTGGCAGATTAAGCATTCCTTTCTGCACTTCCTTGCACACTTTGTAAGTTGTTTTTGTAAATAGTTTGCACTTTGTCAGATTCCTGGGATTTCTGCAGCACTGCTCCATTCCTCCTGCATCAAAATTTAACCCAGAGGTGACTGGAGAGACAGCAACTAAGCCCTGCTTGAGGCAGCACAGGGTGACAGAGCACAGAAACATCAAGAGAACCATTACTTTGTACACAAGATCTCCCATTCTGTAAGACTAAAAGCCTTACAGAAGCTCCCAGCTCCATCTCTTGAAAAACCTGAAAGCAATCCAGGCATACCACAGCCACCCTGGAGTGGCTTCTGATATAATTTTAGAGTAAAATAGCCTCTTCACATTATAGCTGCTGATGTGAGGATGGAGGCACCTTAATACACATGGATGGAAAAAAAATACCAACACACTTTCTATTTGCTTCTGTGTTTTTGAGGCTGGAAATGCTTTGAAAATATATATAAAAGGAATTCCAGTCACAAATATAATGAAACCTAACAGAAGTCAGAGAAAGGAAGAAGAGTGTGGTTGCAGGAAGTCACCAGGAAGAGAAAATGAGAAGAGAAGACCTATTACAATGGCTGAAATCAAAGTCTGACATGTATACATCACTACAATGGCAATTTAACCCAGCGTCTGAGGCATAACACTCTATGACAGATGCTCCAAGAAAGTTTCTCTTGAAATACTCATCCCCATGGGGGTTACCCACACAGGAACAGTGTGGTTGGAGGTTTTTTTGTTTGGAGGGGGAGGGTATTAGAAAAGTGTGACAATAACAAGCCTGCACATCTTTTAGGACCTAATTAAAATGTATTTTAACAACAGGTAAAAATTGTTAAAGATTGTTAACTACAAAATATCAGCTGATTTGCTATTAAATTTGAGTGCTGTTGACAGCTACTTATGCAGCTGAAGGCTGGAAAAGATGTGTTAAGTTTTGAAAAGCAGAGGATGAGAGGACCTCTGTGGTAAAATACAAAATTTTCCTGACATTAATCATGAAATATCTTCTGACAGAGAAGTTGCAGAGAGTGGATTTTATTGCCTCCTTGATTCTTTGATTTACTGAAAGAACTGGTTTAAGGAATTTAAGGCTCACAGGAAGCACACGCTGTATATGACCCAGACATGAGGACAGTGAAAGCTGCCCAGATACTCTCTGCAGTGCTGACTCTACAATTGCTAATTAGGAGAAAAAGAAAGAGCATTTTGCAAATATTGGCCATTAGACTGGGACTCCACTTGTAACTAAGAGCTCTCATTCTCTTTCCATTTCCATCTTCCCAAGTCAAACTCAGCTACTTAGCATGAGTTTCCAGCTGACACTGTGGGCTTTTTGCTTTGGCAAATTAACAAAACCGTTTTGACGAGCTGAGTACAAATGCTGTCAGAGTTTGGTGGCACCATGCATCAGCACCACCTTCATATAAATATTCAGCAAACCAAAGAGAGAGCTGTCCTCTTACAGCAGATGAATCATTCCTTTCAGCCATACAATTTTAAAGCCCATTTTTACAAGTCCAGCTGGCATTTCTTGATTTTTTTTTTTATTTGAAGAAAAAGTTGCTTCCCGTGATAATAAAATTTTGATATTCTGAACAAAGTTTTATATTACTTCTACCAAAGTATTTTTCTTTTGCCTTTGGAAAATTTGATTGAAATAACTTGTTATGCTTTTGCGATAAACAGATATTAGGAATTGTAAAGAAAGTCACATTCACCTAATATATTCAAGCACAGTGACTTTGAGAGCACCTGGCTTTTGTAGCCTTCAGGGCAGCTACCACCACCTCTCACTGATACTGAGAACGTGTTTGATCATGCACCAAAATCAGAAATTTTAATAAACACTTGCTAGAGTTCAGAGACAGCTGCACAAGTTGATGTTCCAGTAGTTATTCAGCTGTGAAGAGCTTTATTTGCTTGATTCTGTTCAGTTTTACAATACTCAATATTACAGAACAACAGCAGTTCAGAAGTACTGTCCCTGCTGCTATATTTGCTCTTGTGAGAAAACTTCTCCATGAGACTCTCCTTAATGAGAACTTCCTAATGAGAATTTCCTTTGGATTATTATTGTTTTCTTGCCCTGATTTGTTATGATTATCAAGGCTATTTCAATTTTTTTCTTTTTTTGTCCTAGTGATACATAAATATTTCTTGAACAAGACTATTAATATTAAAAGAAATAAATTACTAGGCCTGTTCCAAAACATACCCTACCATTTCTTTGCAGAACTTGAACTAGTATTTCATATTAAACTGAGTTTCAATTTTTCAGCTGTAGTGCTCATTAAAATGAAGGAAGTGATTTTATGATCCTAGTAAGTAAACTCACGGAAAAATAACATGAGGCAACATCCTAGCATTAAAGCACAATTACTTCAGAGAAACTTCAATGAAAAATACTCTGCATTTTATCTAAATACAAAGCTTTATTATAGAGTGACAAAGAACTTTTGTACTGTCCTGCGATACACTGAAGAAGCTGCTCATGTAGTATGCTTGATATCTCTGAGCAGCTGAACAGTTACGTTTAAAAGAGCTTAGTGATATCTTTTTCCAGCAAGCCACCTTATTTCCATTTTACTAAATTATGTACTGGGAAGGGGTGAAAAAGCTTATACTTAAATGTCAGGGAGAGGTTAATTCAACACTATAGGACATGGCTTAGGGATTTGCAGATTATTTATTCTAAAAAAGAAAACTGAATTTCTAGATTCTATGTCCACATCACAGATAGTGAAGAATTGTGTTTTATATGGTAAGAAACAGTAGACTTTCTAGATCTTGTCAGCCCTGACTAAGAAGAGGCCACATTCAACATGTTTCTATTCACAATGTCAAGTTAAACAGGTTAAAATAAATGTCAGTTCTGCATAGAAACTTGAGCCAACTCTTGCTGAACTGCTATCAGTGCAGTGTTTGAGAGGTTTACAGTGAGGTGAGCTTTCCCTGGGGAGCAAATGAATACAACAAATTTTGTGCTAGAAAGAACCCAGTCATGCCATCTTACAAGTGAGACATTTGTTTAAAAAAAAATTAACATTAAAAATAATAAATATAAGGGGTATGTAACTTCTCAAAAGTTTTAGTTTTATCCCTCAGGATCATCTGAGATAATGAAACAAATTACTGAGGGATGCTGCTTAACTTTTCACCTCTTATTAATCTTTATCCTCCAACTCAGATGCATTCTCAGACAATTTATAGCCATTTGTTGTCTTTTCCTCTCGCCTCGAAATGCTCTCCCCATGTTCAGGTTTCCTTCCCTTCACACACCCAAAGAGGTCAGGTCAGAAGATTTTCCTCATCAGAAACCTTCTTCTAACTCTACTTGACACCAAATACTAAAAATCACATTTTGAAGCAGCCATTAATCAAAATCTAAATGAGCAGCAATAATTCTATTAGGCAGCGTGCCCTTTTTCTTCGATCAGATGCATTTTCATTAATATATCTGAAAAGATGCCAAACACAAGGTAAGCTTAAAGATAAAATAAATAGCTTTATGTAAACACACTATATCTTATCTTGTAGTGTGAAGTATTAATTCTCAGGTTGAACATCTTTCTTTTTGGGAAGCATGAACATCTATCAAAACAGCCACTTGCTCTTTTCCAATACTTGGAAACTATTACTTTTCACACCAATTTTTCCTCCAATTCAGAAGTGTTAAATAGTGTCCATGACATTCAAGTACATTTTCTTTGAATCCAGCACAGGAAAGATTTTAGTTATCATCCCAGAAAAAGAAGATACTTAAAGTGAGAAAAAGAAACTTGCTGCACTGCTCCTCTGTAGACTCTGACAGGGAAAGAGCCATGGAAATTAAGAGTGAAAACTGTCTGGACCTCAAGGAGGAAGTTTGGCTGAGGACTGCACCTTGGGTGCTCAGCATCATGGCTATCAATTAATCTGCCCTTGATAGTTTGATACGTTGTCCTTGTGAGAACAGTTACACGGTTACACAGCCTCATGTCAAATGTGCAGATCAATATAAATATTACAAAGAAGTTGAGTGTTTTGAATAAGATAATGATCACATCTCAGCTGCATAATGAAAGAAGAGACATTCAAGAGAACTTTCAAGCTATGCAAGAAACCAAAAAATCTGTTAGTGATTCAAGCAGAATCCCCATAATTCTTAGGCATTTCTAAGTTCAGTCTAACTTCCATGTACTTAGGTTTAAGTCAACATAAAATCATTAAAGTAAAACATTCAGAAAGAAAGAAAACATGTCTGAACATACATGCCACAAAGCTCCTGAGCAGTCTCAGTTTTCAAGCACCCAAATTTGAGTTCTTCCCACCTGGCCTATCCCACCATAAGCCCATCCCCAGAGATCCAAGTGTTCCTCTGTAACATTTTTGCGATGCAGTGCTGCACTACACCCAAACTGCATTGCCTTTCATCAAGCAAAGGGAAAACAAAAAATCTTCCTAAACAAATCAGCTTTTCTAAGCACTTCAAGGTATTAGTTGATTCCTCTCTTATTTTCTGTAATAGGTTTTTGTTACTACTGTGCTGCATCCTTGGAGTTTCCCAGCTCTGCAAGCCCAGACTTCCAGAACTTCCCAACAAGAATCAATAATAAGCTGCTACTGCCAGACCCCTCGGATGTCTGAACTCTTACAGAGGTTTCTGGACATTAATTACATTGACATGTTCAGGTCCTCAATAAATAGAGACGTGAAGGAAAAAGAGTTGTTACAACAATATGCCCAACCCAAGCACCAGATATATAAAACAGTCGTGTGTTAAAAGCTCTCCAATGCTGCACAGATTGTGTCTGGAGGGGTGCAGGATAAAGGACAATATTTCATTATGTTTGACTCCCAGAATTAACTTTCAATACCTTAGAATTAATATCACACCTGTCCTACACCTGAGTCTACACTGTAGACTTCTTAGAGCCACACAGCACAAGGTGGAGTGAGCCTTCCTTCTCACAAGTGACAAGTCTTCCACAGTGGGCAATAACTATTATTTTAAAGTGAAAGTTTGCTTTATATTCTATTGTTGGAAGTGCCACAAATTTAAAAAGTTTCACATTTTAAAACAGAATTAATAAGGAGCATGTTGCTTGGAGATTTTTATTTCTATTGAAAGAGAACTCATGAAACAATACTAGATTGCCATCTGTGCATCTCAGGATAATCATTTCAAAGATGCCACAGGCTTTTGCCCTATTTTTCATCCCTTTGTTTTAACATTTAAATTATAACTCAGTAAATGTCACGTTTTTCATATTTAATGTTAATACAGTCAACACAGACTTATTTTACATCTTTATTGCTCTCTTTGTAATTCTAAAATGGGAAATAAAAGTTTTAAACTCCTAATGATCACAATGTGTGGTGGAAACATACCTGCTGTAGAAATAATTCCCAACAAGCTGAATTCAGAGAATCAACACCATGGATGAGTGCAAAAGCTAGAAACTGCTAACACTTTTCATATCATTTGGTTTGGTTTTTTTTAATTCAAGAGAGTTAAAATATACCATCTAATTAATAGGACAACCTTTAATGATAACAGAATGTTTCTTGATATTTTACATGTAGGCAGAAATATGGTAAAAAGATGAGTGTGAAAAAGTCTCTCTTCCCCTCATATCTATGCAAGCACCTTTCAAAGTCAAGGGAGCTCCCAGCAATGCATCAGCAATCCTCAAATTACCATCTGAAATACGTACATGTCAATACTTGCCTATGCAAGGAGACTCAATTAGTTCTATATGATAAATTCAGTCAAATCCATTGAAAGCGTGACAGTTTATAACACCCAAAGATTCTGCTCAGCTGTTGCTCTGCTTTAAATGCATTAGTCTTTATCTATTATTTTACAAATATGTTAGTGAATATTTTACATATATGCTTGTACATGCCTGAACATAATATATTCATGCACACAAAAGGAAGCCTTAGATTTATTTATATCACCGAGAATTTGTAAAAGATCAGTATTCTAATGCTAAAAAATTATTTTAAAAAAGATCTGTGTGAATATTACTACAAAAACGTGGATGATAACTGAGTAATGTCTTCCATAAATCACAGCAATTTAAAGCAAGCTATGGCATATAATTGTGTAAGTCTTACCCAGCACTTTTACAGCTAAGCAGTACACACAAATGTTACAGACATAAATTCCATGCCCTGTAGATAGAATGAAAGTTGAGGACTGAAAGGCTGCCATTTTCACATATCTTCCATTTCCCAAAAAGAGAAAGAATTCACTACCAGGTATTCTCCAGGGGATGCCAATGGTAATGACAAGATTTTTTTTTATCTATCACCCATCTACCTTTGGAGGTGAAATAATAAACACTAAGATGGCTGAGGCATGGCTTGACATGAGACACAATGAGAAGTGCATATGAAAGCAAACTCTTGCACATAAACAAAATCAAGTTCCTTGAAAACATTCCAGTCCTGACAAAGCAGCTTGAAACACCATTTTCCTATTTCACAAGGCAGCTCCCTATCTGTTGTGCCTGCTTTTGATATAACCTCAAAGCTTAGGACACCATCTTCCCTCCCTTCAATGGCACTGCCTTTTATATTTATGCTTCAAAATCTTCTGCACAAAATGAAGTTGCTATTAGCTTCAGGAAGCTGCAGAGCATTTTTTAATAAAGTGCACAGATAAGGCATTTGTTGTTCCCTCAACTGAAACAGTAATTTAAATTCATCATTCTCAAAACAACAAGTTGAAACTCAGTTTTACACTAAATTTTCTGACACAATTCAGTGTCAGAAATTTTTGTGGTGTCTTTGTTGCTTATGTATGTTCTCAGTCATTTTTATTTTTCTAGTCTGCAACTCCAACTACCTGGCAGCCATTCAGAGCTGCCCCCAACACACAAGCTACCTGACTTCAGTTGCACAGCCCTTCATGATTCACATTCATTCCAGTTATAATTATTCATTTGTTGCTGAAAAATAAACCCTCCCTTCCCATCTGCCCTCATAGCAGCACTTTGACCCACTAGTTGCACTGTTCAGCAAGTACCTCTCTAACTTCTCCAAACCTTGCTCCCATTTTGGAGGAACCCCTCCAAAGGCTATTTCACCATCTGCTATTATATCCCACATATAACCCTCACTTGCTGTGATTCTTATGAAAATAGTTCAGCAGCTTTGCTATTGTTCACTGCCTCTCATTCTGCCTCACTTTACCTGACACTTCTCTCTATATCTCTGCCATCATCACTTTCATATGAGTGAGTACATCACCAAGTACTATGGAAAAACTCTTACTAATTTTCATTTAATTCATTTTACTATTACAGCTGTGGTTTCTATCAAACTCACCAGAAGAAAGCAGCAGGTCAAGTGCAGGAAAGATGTACTCCTTTACTGCATTTTAAGTCTCCTGGGACATGCAGCAAATTTGCATTCCCCCTTGGATATATCTGAATCTTGATCTTTGACTTAACATCATGATAATAAAATTTAAAAATAATTATATAGTAGCTATGCAAGCAGCACCATCTAGCTGTCCAAAACCTAAAGCCCAGACTGTGGGTATATAGTAAGCTGTAGTTCTCTATGGTTAAGAATATAAACAAGCTTTTCTGAGGGAGAAACACATATTTTCTTGGTTCTTGGATGGGAAGGGTGCAGCACATTATTTAATAAAGCCAGAAAAAATTAACAAGGAGATGAAAATCTGCAGCCTTCCTTTGGCCCATCAGTAACCAGCACTGCCCAGAATGGTTAATCTTCAGTTACTTTCCCTCTAAACATCACACTTCCAATCCTCTCCTGTAAGGCATCTTCTGACAGAGTCTGCAATTAGCATCCGCAATCTTGGGAATCAACACACAAACACACACCTTGATTATCAATAATCAAAGCACACACTTTCCAAAACTCCTGTAAAGCACCACAGTGCATCAGTCATATCTTGCAAGTACATAAGCAATGCTGCCTGATTAATATATAACTGTATATCTCCAGCCACTACCATCATTATTAATTTCTAAAGTCTATCACTACCTCTCTCAAAATACCACATACTGTAAGAGACTTTACTAATGTTCAAAATTAGCAAATTTGAAGCAATATTAGCACAGCAGAAAGCACAGACTTCTTCATTTACAAGGGTGATTGGATTTTTACAAGAGATTATATCAAACTTGTTTGTCGAGGTGTAATACAGACCTACCCAGAAATAAATGACCTCAATAAACATAACTACAGCTAAGAAAATGAAGGATCCTGCAGAGTTTGTGACTTTGCTCTTTTCAGCATTGCAGTCATGAGACAGTGTGAGTTTTGTCCCCTTTCCAAGGGAAAAAAAAAAACAAAAGTTGCTAGTCAGAATGAGAATAAGATGAGCACTTCACCTATATGCTGCATTGAGCAGCCTTAGTCAAGGTGACACTTGGTTTCACTTGAATATTATTCTTTTTTAAAATGCATCACTTTTTAAAAATGAGGTTTACAAAGCTGGTATCACAATTACTGTGTCATAAGGATGCAGCATAAATAATGCATTTAAAACACCTTTAACCATTCTGAAAGAAGCAAGCAATGAAAAAGGCTTGTTCACATCAGGCTCTGCTTTACTTTGTAATTATTTTAGATGACTGTTTCTTAAGTTCACCTGGTTACATATTCATGTGTTCTAATAGAAGTTTTCTTCTATAAGTGGTCCGTACTACCTACATGATAACAAAAGAAATGGAATATCTCTCACTGTGACCTTGAAACCTGGAAAGTGGAATACATTTAAATAATTTAATTATGCATAGCATCTGAAGTGATTATTACACATCTTGCATCTTGAAAACCCTGAAGTAATGTAAAAACTGATTACATTTTTGGTAAGTAAATCCTGTCTATTTTGACATAATAGTCCATTGACTGCTGTAGCACTGTTTTTTTCAATTAGAAGATATTATGCCAGAAATGTAAATATATGCACATAATATGCATACAGCTCATGCATACACTGCCATACTAATATGCATATCTTTCTGTATTCAGACACAAAAACTTCACTTCCATTATTCACTCCAAATTACTGAATTATAGTAATGCACTTGGCCTGATCTATTATTTTCAAACTCTGAGGATTTAAAAGTCCTTGAAAAGAAATGCCAGCTAAAGCTATCATGAAGTTTCTGCTTACCACAGAAGGAAGTAGCCACTATAAGGAAAAATAACCGTAGATTCTCTTTGTAAAGAAGTATAAGAAATAGGCATTTTTACATTAAACAGCCCATTGTACTGGATCACTGATAAGACGGTTAATTACAAGCTTCCTGAAAAGGCTTATAGTCATGTGAATTTTCAGCACCAGCCCTAACATACCCTAAATGACAGCTTATACCCCAGAACACCTGCCCTCATCACCTCCACCTTCCTAAAGCACCTTCTATCCCACCTGCTTGCAGCTCTGTCTCATTCTAAGCCATACAGAGAATGAGAGAGAAGCCCAGGCTGGAAGGGATTTCTGGGAGCCACCTAGTCCAGCTCCCTCCTCAAACCAGGTCCAGTGAGATCTGACTGTCCAGCAATGTTCTAAGTATCTCCCAGAACTGGAAATCAAAATGGCTTTTTTTCTTTTTCTTATGGTTTCAACTTGTATTAGAGACTGGACTGAACAGCAAATAATGTAACAAGATGAATAATACAGGCAAACAGCTTTTTAGGAATATAAAAAGACCATGGTATCATCTTCCTTGGGGTTTTTTTTCTGTCCTTATGAAGTGAAAAGGACCACTTCAACTGCAGTGACAGAAAAATTAATTATTTGATTGATCACTATTATCAGAAGCTGCTGAATGATTGGTTTTTCTAGTATTTAGGAGAAGAATACAGCAGAGTGCAATAAGGTGACGCCATGGATAAAAAGATGACAAAACTTTCTTCCAAGTTTGATACAGAGCAAAACCAATCAGTTAGAAAACCAAGAAACCAGAAAACGGTAATTCTGCACTGCCTGTTTCTTCTGCTTATTTAATATTACAACTGAATTTTCACATCCATATAATAACTCCCCATGTAAAATTCCTCTCCCTGCCAGAAGAGAGTGTTCATTGTCAGCCCTGAAAGTGAGGGATAAATCCTTGAGCGAGCTGCAGTGTGAGCACTGATGTGTTGATACATCATAGGTACAGATGGTGTGAAGGGTACATAATGCCTTGGGGTTCGTGGGAACTTATGGAATTGCAGATAATTAATAGTTTAACATGCAAAATAAAACATTCAATTATCTGTCCCTGAAATAATGCAAAACTGGTGTATTCTCCAATGAGAAGGTGTGTTTTGCAACATTTTTTTGAGCACATTCCTTTTAATATATAGGTACATTCTTAGCTTCTGGACCTCTTATTTTGACGCAATTTGTTTTTCTAATTTGTCAGAAATTAAGTACATGCTTTTTTTAAAAAAATTAAAAAAAACAACAAGAGTTACTCTTCATACCAATGTTTTGTTTCTTACATTATGAGTTCACACAAATATTTTTATAGATACCATCTCAAAACTGTACAATGTTTAGTAAGTGCTTCATTGACAGATACAGTATCTTTCTCAATTGCCACAAACTCAGAAGTGGCAAGCAGCAGCAATGACCTTATTTCTTTCTAGAAGATCACTCTCATACCGTAAATAGTTCCTGTTTCCTTCATTCCTCCATCACTTAAATGTTAGTTCCAGGAAGGAAGTATCAATATAATAGTTTCAGTTTTCGAAGCTGACCTCCCAATGAGTCAGTGACTTCAGCAGGTCCACTGAAAAGGGCTCCAAAGATACAGCAACTAATAAAGAGAATGTCAGTGTCAACATTACCTCATATACAGCATCTTGTGAGCCAGATGTTCAATGCTCTGTCCCACACAGCCAACCCAGCAATGAGCAGGGTGATGTGGCTGAGCCTGGAGGCCAGATCAGATCCAATGACCCAAGCATTTTTGCATCGATCCAGCAGACTAAATTTACTACTGATCTATGCCAGTTTTTATCTAATTTAGGATGAATCATTTTGCTCTGAACAGCTTACACTTACTCAGGATATTTCACTTGGCACATACAGGCACACCTTTGTGCCAGTGAAATGATTTGAGCATATTCATTAACACAGGATACAATTTTATCCCCAAAAAATCAATTTGCAGTAAGGTGACATAACCTTATTGACCTCAATAGTAGTTTGCTGGAGCAACAACCAATTTTGGATGAGCAGAGGCTCCAGGAAATCTCTTCAGTTTGGCCAAATCGATACGTCCTCATACATAGCCAAAAAAGAAAAACAAACAAAAACCCAATGGTCGGGCCTGTTTTGTTCCTGCTGGCACACACAGATAAGCAGCCTTTCCAAAGGTGATTTTCCTTATCCTAGGGGATCCTCTGGGCTGTCACAGCTCTCTTGATGTTTCCAATCCAAGATCCTGGCTGCAGCCAGGGAATGCATTTGGGAGCAAAAAGCCAAGTGAAACATCCAAGTTCAGCCACTGCAACACATCTTTTTTATTTGTCCCTATCCAGCTGTTGATGTGGATGTGACTCTTCCCCTGAAACTTATCTTGTTTACATATACAGTGATGCTGTCTCAGGACAATTTGAGACAAAACTGAATGACCTGTCATCAGTGGGCCACAGGGAAGCTTTGTGAGACAAAGTGTGCAGTAACCACTTCTGAATAACCTCCCCAGTATTTCCCAGCACTGTCAGGCACATTGCAGTGACTGGAGGAAGGGATACATTAAAACTCTCCATGCTGAGAGCAGTCACAAGTTTTAACGGACAACAAGTCTATTCCCACTTGAGCAAAATATACAGATTATGCCACTATATATTACCCTTCACCTTGCAGACTATCTCAATAAAGAAAAAAACCCATTAAATAAGCAAGGTCCCTGAAAAATACTGCTTTTTAAAAAATTCAACACCACAGTGATCTGTCGTTTCCTCAACAAAAGAAACCAAATAAATCAAAACCATCTGGTGCCTTTGGTCTTACACTGGAAAAATGATAGGTTTTCACTTCTGTGGAATAATCCACAAGAAGGTAAATTGCCCTTCCCACTTATTTATTTAGGCACTCAGCCAGTTCCAGGCCATCAGGCACACAGCCTACACAGATTATGAATTTACAAACAAACACATCTCCTTTCATTCTATGTAAATACAGATTTATTGCTTTTATGTGTTGGCTGCAGGTTTTTAAGCTACTGTCAGTTTTAATTTATGAAAGACAAACAAACAAGTTCTGTGGGTTCATTTGCCTGTGTCACTGACTACCAATCACTCCTGAGGACACCTCTGCAGGGCTCACCCTTGCCATTCATAGCAGAAAATCTATAGATATAAAGTTTTGCAGTGATACTTGGAAATACCATTCATTTTTAAGCAAGGCAAATAGTACTTAAAGCCATTGATTGATAGAAGTTCTCATTTGAAGCTGAAAAAGTGCACTGTAAGAACTTGGCATATATCACTTTTTAGCAATTTCAGTAGAAGACAGACTTTGTTGCCAAGATTCAAGACTTCTGATATGAAAAAAAAAAAAAAGCAGCAAAGCAAATCCTATTCTAAGTTGCAGACCACAAAATTAACTTTCAAAATGGGACGAAAACACAGCAATTTGTGGCATAACAGGATAAAAACATTTGAATGGGTGATCTTTTCAGAATTATGAATGCATTTGCAGGTAGGTAGGAAATAAGATGGGAGTAATCATATACCTGACATTCAGTGCAGTGAATCATAAGGAAGAAATTTAGTTATGTTGGTGCACTGAAGAACGATGTCTTAGTTTATTGACTTGCTAAGAAAAATAATTGCAAGTTAATTCAACATACTACGTATTTTCTATTAGCAAATAACACTTGATGTGTATGTAAAGATTTTTTTTTCTTTTTTTCCAGATCATAAATCCTGATTTATATAGATTATACAATGTCTTTCATTTCTCTTGATGCCAACTGTCTAAAACGTATCAATATGAATACTACTATTCTGTGTAATTATGCAGTTAAATAAAACACCATAGTTGGCCAAATGGCCTAATGTCTTGCCGCTACATCAGGACAGATATTATCACTAGCACTAGGCTGTTGATTAACATAATGAAAGTAGGATTAAATTAAAACAGTCTGCTGGGTTCCAGGAGGTCATGCTAAGACAGCTGGTGAGGTTATGGCTTGGTTCCTTTGCATTATGATCACCACTTCATTGATGATAACAACACAACACATTAACATACACATTTCTTTGTGGTATCTTACAGATCTATATCCTTTGAGCATGTTTTCAGCAGACAGATTCAGCAGTTCCCCCTTTCCCTTGTCTGCATTATTTAGGCATCATACTGCTCCAATATGCATTATTTTTAGACCAGTGATGTCTAAGAAGTTAATAGATGTGTAAGTGGACATTTGTCCCCATTAAGATCAAGACTCAAAGGAACCTGTGCGAAGCTATTGCCCCAGTCTCCAAAATCCCATGTTCACTCCCCTCCTTTAGTTTGTGCCCTGAAGGCCACCACAAACACACACAGATTGTACCAGTTCCTCCTCTTCTCCAATGCACAGAGACTCCTCAGGGACACCTTGACTGCAGACTGTGATTCCAAGTGCCCTGCAGTGAACTTGCCTGCTCAGACCTGGTCAGCACCTGATTGCTGGGACTCTGCCAGATGCCAAAAAGCTCCTGCTCAGAAACTGAAGAGTGCTACTGTTCATAACCTCCATGTCAGGAACTCTGTGGCCATAATACACTCCTGGGCTATAGAGCTAAGCATGATAACACTACAGTTCCAGTCAGAGATTAAGAGGATTCAAGAATTCAAGTTCTTTACAGTACACAGCATTTGCCTTCCAAGACACCCTGTGAGCTGTAACTTCTAAACTGAATTTAAAACCTTAAATGAAAAAAAATTTCAGAGCTGTAGTGCAGGCACACAGAACTCCCAAGTCAGATTATTTCATTCATAAAAAGTTTTTAAATGAAACATGTTTTCCCAACCAGATGTATTCCACACAATTCAATTACACACTGAACGTCAGCGAACACACAGGGGTATAAGAAGCATCCTCCCCCACCTGCTTCCCAAGCTTCTCCTGAGCCTGCCCATCCTGCATTGCACCAGGAACCCCCGTTGGGGTGTCCCACAGGGAACCTCAGGATCTGCTGTGACCCAGCCTGCTGACCTGGAACTGGAACACTCCTGCCTGGCTAAATTTGAGACAAAGTAGTAAAGTAGAACATGTACAGTGAGCCAAGAACAGTGGAAAGCGACCAGGAGAAGAGTAAGAATATAAATGAGGCTGAAAGGGCAGCAAGCAGAGGAGGCTGAATTAAGACCTGGTCAAGTGCAGTTACAGACTTCACGGTCAGGGTTTCTCCTTGGAAGCTGTCCCCAAGCTATGTCACCTGTCTGCTGCTTTAATTGAAAGAGAAGCTCCCTGTACTCTTGACAGCATCTCATTACTTAAACATAAACTCAGTTTTACTCATGTGGGAAATAACAATGCAAAATTAAAGATCCTCGCAACACTGCTGATGAACTCTGCATGGAACTTGGGGAGATGCACAGATTTCCACATGTGTTTGGCATCTGAAGCCAGTTTGCATATCCATGGTCAAAAACCAGTGCTTCAATTGCAACTAACAGTTGTGTATCTGGGGCAAGTTCTTTTAACAGATATTGTAGTTTCCTAATCAGATTTTTTTCTTTTCCTATCATGACTCAGTGTTTGTACCTCAAACAGCTGTCTGCTTTGTCTCACAATACACAGGCGTATGCCATAAAAGAAGGAAATAGTGTCTACTTCACTTATTACCAGGTACTTGGTCAGCTACACTTCTGATCTTAAGGACTTGCAGAGGCAGATTTCCAGGAGAGATTTTGGTCATCAGGACATCCTCAGACAGATCACCTGGAACCCAGCCACATTATGCCAAGTACTTCTGGTGGACAGGAACATCATATGACACATCCAAATTGTGTACCAGTGGTATTTGAAAGCTGAACTCAAAGAAACGTAAGCAATGCTATAAATCACTTGGCACGCCTACAAAAATGCTCGCTTGAAAACAGACAGCACCATACCTGCAGGAGCAAAGGAAAAATGCACTGATTGATATCACTAAAAACAATTGGTTGAGTTTGCACCTATTTTTTTAATCCTTGGTTTTACCAGAGATTATTCATCTCTCACACATTTCAAAGCATCATTATCATACAAGCTTCCAGAGAAATCAAGGAACTAATCAAAGCAGATTAAATAGTGTTGCTTAAAATTGCTCTACATTTTAAATTAAGCATCAGTTACAGTGTAGTTTTTCAAGATGTCTAAAACTGTGAAAAGAAACTGAACAAGACACAACCACCTTAATATAATTCCTCTAATTTCAGAAAGTTATTTTCTCAGCATGTGTGTGTCATCTCCCCTTCTTCCCTCCACCCCTCTCTGGATAATTAACTCGCATTCTTTTGTTTGGCATGTCATTTAAAATGGTTTTTTAAAAAGCTATTAGAACAATTTTAATGCAGCCAGAAGAGTTTGTGCCCAGCTTGTACACAAAGTCACATATCATTAACCAGTCTTATCAAAATTAGTGGCCACAGCACTGACCACTTCATTCTGGCAGCCTGCCTCAAATGGGTAGGAGCCACAGGGCCAGAAAGGGACTTGGTTTTGCTGATGGTTTTTTTTCCCTCTTGCCAAGATAGTGAATTATGACCCAGATTATAATGAGAATACATCTAGATCATATAATTTAATTGATTTCAACTCAGGTTTCTAGTGATATTTATTAGTCTCCCTCTGCCTTGCTCCCTCAAAAGAATAAAACAAAGTTTGTTTCTTTATGGTAATCACCACCTCAGCACAGCCAAGCCAAAGTACTAGAAGCAGCTTGACTGTTTTCTGGCATAACTGAAATTGAATTCATGAAGGAAAATCTAATAGAACAACAAAACCCTTCAACGAGCAAAACTGCAGTGTTTATGACTGTTGAAATATATTACTTCATTCTACAATTACTTGAGAAGACAGCTAATTGAAATAACTCCATAAGCCAGCTTTGAGTGGACTGCTTGCAAGTGAAAGTACTTATGAATGTATAATTGAAAACGAAATTACAGTATGATTTTAAACTGTTTAGTTGTTCACTTACATGACTGTTACGTGAAGATTATTGTGTCTGAAAGCACAAAGTACGGATTATAACGGCTTTCTTAAAATGTTACGTAGGAGTGTGTATGTGAATAAACTCTTCACATCCTTCATATATATACACCTCCATCCTCTTCTTGAAAATTCAGGAAAACTAAAAACCACTCAAGTTAAATGTTATTCAATGGTCACAAGCTCATAGATTTATTGTATTTACAAGAGAGTCTAGATGGATCTGAAAAAGCACACCAAGGTCTGTGATCCTCTTTCAGACTTTGTAGCTTCTTATTCAACACGGCGAACTTCATATTCCCATATAGTTCTGATTTTCTTTGCGGGGAAAATTTTAAAAAGCGCTATCACCAGCAAAGCTGCAGGTCAAAGAGATGAAACAGATGTCTTCTTGTGGTACTTCACAGAAATCCTTTAGTCCATGCCCCTAGAATATATGAAAGGGACACATTTCTACTTGAGCAGTTGATGCCCACGGAGAATAAAAACACTGAAAAAGTTATTTCAGGTTCTGCTGTGGATTCTCAGAATTCAGGCTAAGCAGCAGTCAGTCTCCTACAGAACAGTTTATTTATATGTATATACTGGAATGCTCTGAGTTGTAGAAGGGAAGTTAAAATATTTTCCTGTGTGTACCTCAGAATCAAACTGTAGCTGGTAGAACAGAGCAAGCACATCTTTGATTCTACACAACTCAATCTATTTGTAAGCCAATATGAAGAGAAGAAATGAAAAAAAACTTTATAAGAAACACACCTGTGCAATCTTCAGAATAAGCATTAAAGAAATAATAAACTGGGCTTTGACTCAGAAAACAAATGGATTTCTAAACAATAAGGGGTTTAATTGGAGGAAACATTTCATTTCCTCAACAAAGGAAGGAATTCATGGGAGATGTCTAAGCAAGACCTTGGCAGCTGAGTTAGAAAGGGCTTCATTATGTGCATTTCCCATCTTGTTAGACTTGTATTTTATGTATTTAAGCCCTGCACCTGCAACAATCTTACAATCAATGCAGTGATTAGTCCAGCTGTATTTATATTTCATGTAAAGTTCATTTTATTTCTCATTCCTTCTTTACATTCTGGCCTTGACAGTAAATTTACTTTGTGGAATATGACTGGGATTGGATTCAAGGTCTTCTGTTAAAATTAAACTACTAAAAAACCACATTCAGAGAAAGCTGAATTTGGAAATGAGACATGCTAAGAACTGGCCTTGGGAATCCTCACCTTGCAAAGATGACGATGAAGAAATTCTATGAAGAAGGATGGGGTGCAGGAGACAGAAGAAAGCAGAGTCTAGGAAATGTTAAAGGCTACATCAGGAATAACTTCCACATTTTTAAGTTCCCGGAAGAAACAAATCCGTGTTGGAACTCTTGGTCACTATTCTGCTATACAGGAAAAATAATTCTGAACAATCTAGCTCTGGTCTTTACTAAGGTACCAAATTGGTACTGAATTGGTACAAAAAAAAAAAAAAAAAGCTTTTTCTAATACCAACCACTTGCTATCTCCTCCAAGACCAACATAGATGTGTCAATGGAGTGTAATTCCCTGCAGGTTCACTTGTGTCTCCTGATCATCCCAGTTTTTACTGTAATTCTCTTATTTCTCTCCTTGCTGAAAAGGGTGATGCTTTGGCCTAACAAATGCACAATATTTTTGCATATTTGTACTGAAAACATATGATTAAATCTTTCAGTACACAATTCTTCATCCTCAGAAGTCAATAGCATCAACAATGAGGATGTGGACCAGGCTTCTGTCTTCAACTGTACGCTCTGCTTAAATTAATCATCCCTGCTAATTTTCATACGAAAACTAACATTGCAATAATTTTTAACTGGCTAAAATTTTTCATGAAGAAAGAGTAAATATCAGGAACTGGAAGGGCTAATTGATCTCTTCAAATGCCCCCACAAGCAAATACGTGAGGCCAATCTTCAACAGAATAAAAAGAACAGAAACTTTTTCGATGTCAGAATTGCACTCAACCTATTTTTCCACTTTATTTCCTGTTCTTCCCTTGCCTTCACAACTCATCTCTTCTGTAATTTGTCTGAGAATTACTTCCTACAATTGTTGGTGATATTAAAAATGAAAAATAACAAAATGACAAACTTCTGGCACATCACAGTCTTCCTTTTCTCCTGTAGAGGAGAGAACGCACACACTTAATATCAATATAAGCCAATTTCAGACTAAATAAAAAGCAGCACGACACCCAATTCTTTATCAACCTAAAGCAGAGTCTGTCATGACAGCAAAGTGATAAACCTGGGAATCAAATTTATCATGATACAACTTCAATTCTAGTGTTGACTGGAGAAGACAGATCAAAAACTTGAAGAAAACTTCTATTTAAAGAAAACTGAGTAAGCCACTAGCAACCCCTAAAAATGGAAAAAATACATCTCTCCAGATACCAGTGCACTGGTAAATCAAGTGAATGCCTTTTTTATCATTATTATTATTAAAAACTTGTTGTACATGGAAGGTGGAAATCGTTAGATCCTTTGGAGAACTCACCTGTGGCATAAGAATCTGTGCTAAGCATAGCAATGCTGTTTGAATCCCCAGAGCTTACAGGTCTCCCTAAACAACAGAGGCCATCCAGAGCTCTACCCAGAACTATCTGTTCTGCTACAGATTTCCTGTATGACTCCAGAAGCCTCACCAAGACAGTCTGAAGCACTCGGGCAATTTCCCTAAGTGTCTTTGGGGATCCGCAAAATCCTCACCCAGCTGTTTCAGTGGCTCCAGCTCCTAACCTTTATCCAGAGCCATTTACATGCAAGAGGGTTGCTCCCAAAGAGAGCTGTGATGACCATCTGGACCTGCGCACACTCTTCAGCATCAGGCAAGACATTAATTCACGGCACATGTCCCTGCTGGTAAAATCCTTCTGTCTTCTCTCAGGCTCCTCATTCTTTAGGTCAATAAAAACCAGAGACAAGAGTCTTGGCCATACAGAACAGCTGTAATGACCAACAGGCTGCAAGGGAGGGAGTGCTCTTATTTTAACACACCAACACAGGTAGCAAAAAAAAAGAATACTACTTGCAAGTCAAGTCTAAACCAGATTTCACTCCAACACACTCATCTGTCACAGTCACTTTTCCCATTCATTTTCATGTGAAAAATGGCTGGTGAGGACAGATTTTCCTGGAAAGCCAAGTCCCAGAACTTCTAAAGTCAAGCCAATGATACAGCATATACCTCAGCTGCCTCCCTCTCTCTGGCAGTTCTTCAAACACACAACCAGGTTTCTAAAAGTTTCACTTGGACAGTTTGCTCTGCCAGCACTCCTCCAACAACTTCCACATTTCAAAAAAAGGGGATCGTGTGCCCTCAAGTGTCCCCATCCAACTGCATTCATGGGGCATGAGTCAGCACTTAAACAGCTTGAAAATGCATTCCTTGAAAACATGTACCTTAGTACAAACATGTATTTCTCAAGTTGCAGCTTTTATGTGCCTATAGTGAGGTTTGTACCTAGTATTTATTTTCTCCCCTCTAATTCAACATTAATTCAGATACAGAATTGTTCAGGGATATCTACTTCAGGCAAAGTCACTACACAGAAACAAAGATCTGTGGAGACTAAATTTATTTTCTGACAAAATTATTCTAAATTCAAGATTAAACATTAATCAAGAACACAGCAAGTAAGATACTTTGGTATTGCCTCTTCTCAAAGGATACATCTGGATCTCAGACAAGCAGCATTACCTGAGTGCTCTTCAGAGACCTGCGCTTCCTGCTTTACTCTAAATAATTCCTTGTCTCATTCAAAGGTGCTGAATCAAGGGAAAAATCTTCAGGGAGATTTTCTGAAGAGAGAGTTCCTGCCCAGGGAGGTTTTCAATCAAGATCTACTTGAGGACATTCACTCTGTTCTGCTACTCTCCAAGGAAAATGTACAACAAAATCCCCACTAACTGCATGTGTCAATGCTCAGAGGTACTAAAATTCACTTAGCAGCTCTCTGCTGTTAGTAGCTACACTCTGCTTAAGCCAATCTGTAATTTTATTTTTAAATGGTACTTCAGCAGGTGCAAAGTTCTCACCAATGTGCATTTTGGTTCCCCGAAGTCCTTATGATCACAACTGTCAGCACATACTTTTATGAGTTAAGTTTCCCATCTTTAAGATGGCAAGGAAAACTAAATCCTGGGATGATACAAACCACTTTCTAGCAGAAACGGGGCATGACAACTGGTCCTGCCCTGCAGTTCTGTCCGGCTGTGGGCCGAGCAGGGGAATGCCTGCCAGTAACGGTGGCACTGCCCTGGCTTGGCACCCTCACTGCCAGCACTGCGGCCACGTGCGTTCTGCACAGCGCTGCTCCTGATTTCATCCAGGCTCCATATGAGACCTGCAGCCCAGGGACACGTCCCTGCGCAGTTTTTTCTCATCAGCAGATCTCTCACAGGGAAATGGCTGTTTGGCCGAGCCTTGCAGAATGACGTGACAGCACAAGGCATGCTGTGTGCCCGGCACAGCACGAGGGGTTTGGGGTAGGAAGATGTCAGCCACAATAAAATACCGCTCAGGGCAGGGGAAGTCAAACTTGGTAAGTCCATGTTTCTGCTACCTGACTCAGGCAGACTGTCCCATCAGCCGTGTTTGGCTGTCTCAAGGGCAACCTGGGGGCAAGTACCGGCCTTGGTGGGGAGTAACATTTAGGAAGGCAAAGGAAGAGAGGCAGAATGAGGGCAGAGTTCCCAGGCTGACCTTGGTACTCTATGCCTCTGGTTTAGGTGACCAAACTCTGCATGAGAGGACAGTCTACAGCATTGCTATTTCTACATGCTGTGAGCACTAGGACTCTGAAGATGGGTATTTTGTAACACGCACTCCTGGCCCAGCTGGTAGGAGACCAGTTAACAAACATTGCAAGAAAAGACATGTAAAATCCTGAACATGCTTGAAATCATGCTAGAAGGAAACATATCTACAGTTTCAAAGGCTTGCATTTTGGGGGCAGGGAAGACGCTTGTTTGGATAGATCATTAAATTGAAAAAAATTTTCAAAAGTAACAAGCCAGAAGTTTTAAACACAAGGTACTTGTGGAAAGCAAAAAAGGGGTTTGGGGAAGACAGTTTTGTGGGTCTGGGGGTTTGGAGGATTTGGTTTGTTTGTCTGGTTTTGTTGTTGTTTGGTTGGGTTTTTAAACGTTTTTTTTTAGTTGTTGTGAGGTTTTTTTGAACACAGAACTAAAAAGCTTTCTATAATATATAAACAACCTAAAACCAACTTTTTTTTTTTTAAAATTATGTTATCAATAATTAGAAAACCTTGTTTTCTGGATTATGTGTTAAACAATTACACTAGTACTCCTCAAGGTATTTCCAATATTTAAATTTAAATAAACTAGAATACAGACTAATTTAAAAGAATGCTCAATTTGTTCTCGATTCCAAGCATTTACATTTAGCTGCTAGGAGTGGACAAGATAACTGACCAGCCAGAGAAACTTCGATTGCCTTCACTGCTTAGCTCTGGATTTTCCCCAGCTCCAGCAGAAGGCTCCCGCCTGCTGTGGTGTGACCCCGGGGATGCTCCTGCTGTGGGAGCAGCACCACTGGCTGCACAGCCCCAGGACAGTTGCACTGGCACAACGAACAGGCTGCGGCAGGCAAATGAGGACAAGTGGTACAGGGAAGGAAAAAATTTCTTCAGTGAGTGCCGTACCCAAGCTATATTTCCTCAAGTGGCACCCACAAGCTGCAATAATATTGTCAGCTTAAGGTTTGTGCTGAATTGAAAGGGACAGTCCTGTCCTATCCCAGTCCTTGGACAGTCTGTCTCCCCTGCCTTGTGCCAGCTCTCACATTCACCAGGCCAGGGTGCTTAAGCAGCCAAAATAAGCCAAGCCAAAACACAGAATAAAATCCCCACTCATTTTCAAAACCTCTCTCTATGTCACTCAAGCTCTTTTCTCAACACAATAGGAGGGATGGGAACAAACATCCAAGGACACATATGGTAGTCATCTTCTTCACCACTCTACAGACTTAACAGCATTCCCTCCATCCTCATGATCTGCACTTGTTTTCATGCTTTCATACAGGCACAGGTGAGACAGGAAGGTGAGTCTATTTGCTCCCTTCCATGATAGAACGGACGATGAAACAAATCCTTCCCTTCAAACCTGGAATATTCAACACTAAACACCAGCTCAGTCAGATGGCATTTCCTCACAACTCCATCAAAAAGTATCACTAACCAGCCCTCTCCACAGTGTACTCATGTAACTGAAGTACTAAGAGCTAAAAAATATAGGGCCTTAATTTATCTGGGCACTTAGGCATGGGCCTAAACTTACATCCATTTCTCTGACATAGAAGATAAGATACAGTAAAAAAATGAAAGGTTTCAGAGTTATTTTATACAGACCACAGATCCCAAGTAAGGTATAGCCATTGTCAGATGCAGCTGATCAGCTGATGACATTCATTTTTTTCTTGTATTCACATTTTCACAATTGACTTCTTCAGGAATTATACATACCCTTCATAAGCCCTTGCTTCATCAGTACTTAAATAAAAGAGGCTTATGTACATAAAATTAACACTGCAGTGGCTGACCCCCAACGAAAGAAAGTTTCCTACAAGAAGATGAACAAAGCTAAACCTTGAAAACTCTCCTCTTCCCTTATAAATGTTAGTTACAGGAATTTAGGTCTACTGAAACAGACCATTATGTAATTCTCTTAATCCTGCAGTGTCTTAAAATATCTTGCTGTCCTATCACATCAAGTGCGGGCACACAATGGGCATCAGATGTTTGTTCTGTGAATAAAATAGGAATAGAAAAATATTCTTGTACTATCAACTTAAATGTTTTATAATGTCTCTCCTCTTAACACAAGCTGGGGTTTTTTTTCTGCACTGTAGAAAAATAAATGGATTTGTGATTTGTTTGAATTTTCTTTTTGTTTTTAAAGATGATAAACTAGAAAACTTATGTATTTCCAAAGAACTATATTCTCTACTTATATGACATATATGTCTACACAAGTATGCTTGAGTAATTACAAGGTTCAGGTGAAGACTACTGAAGAAATACACAGTAAGTTTTGGTTACCTTCTATTTATTTACCACAGGCCTTCCTGCAGCTTAGGAGGTTTATGTATTTAAACAAAAAGAACATTTGTGATCCCTATCAGATGTATCCATATGGGAAGGCTGCTTGCAAATCATAATTTTTTTCAAAGGAGCAAGCAAGCTTTGCTGAGCTTAGTTGAATATGCATCACATCACAATTCCTTGCATTGCTCTAATACCACATTAAGATTACGTTGCACTTCTTATTAAGAATTGTTATCGAGATCATAAATACATAATATGCATATAGAAGAGCACTTCAAACAACAAATGCTGCTTTATGTGTAGAGTAACTACAGGGTTTAATTAGGAAGACAACAGGGTTGGGTTTTTTTAGTCAGATATTTCTTGGACTCTATCTCTTATTCTGTAGTCAGTGCTAGTGATTGCTGCAGCTTCAGAGAGGCTTCGTATCAGAGTGATCCTGGTAGTGGCCAAGGAGCTCCTGACTCCCAGTGGGGAACGCAGAATATTAATGAACCCTGAATGGAGCAGAAACGGCAATGTCAGAGGGAGAGGGGAGCAGGCTGCAAGAGCAGGGTCTCACTCTCAGCAGTGTTCAGGCTGCTCATGAGCGAGCACAGACCTGTACACACATGCTGGAGTCTCTGTGGCTACACAGCTGAGCCTCCCTCCACACTTCAGTGGATCTGACTGGGTTCTGTGACTTGGGAAAGGTTGAAGCTTCTTCGCTGGAAAACCTCAGCAGAGACGAGAGAAGCAGAAACATAGCCCTTGTTTCTCTTTTCATGCCCCATACAATTATGAAGAAAGTTTAGTCTGCTATTAGTTTGAACAGCAGTCAGGGGTCACTCTCTGGAGTCACTCAGGCACACAGGTGTCACCAGAGATGCCACAGTCTCTTCTAGGTCATTATGGGGTCAGTATGTTCCACACACCTCTAAAGGGTTGAATCCTACAGAAAAGGCCTTAGAAGATTTTAGCTTCTGCAAAAGCAATCGGGAAAATCTGACTATTATTATGATTTTCAATATTCTTTCGGTTTTATATTTTGAAGAGATGTTATAATGGTTATTCTCCACACAAGTTCAGGAACAAAACAAAACCAGGTCCTTCAAGGTGAGGCCTGCTGCATCAGGCAAACCCAAATGCTCCACCACCCACAGAAGACATAGCCACCAGATTTTACAGCCAGTGAATCATTCAATTCTTTCATTTTAGCTTGTGTGTTAAGATTTCACCTATTTAGAATTTATTTCTCTTGTTTTTTAATCAATAGAATTGTTAGTCGTGCATGTATTGAATTATACCCTTAAAAACAGGACAAAGACCATTTACTTTTATCTACCTCTGTCTCAGACTGAAAACTCAGAACACATTTACCATTGTAGACAACTCATTCAATTTCCATTGTAGCCACAATCCGAACAAATTTCTATCTATTTTTTTTGGAGTTCAAATGTTGTGATTTAAGTTTTTATACATGTTGCAACACCTCAAAAATTAATTACTGAAATTTCTCATTAATTCATTTGGGATGCTGTCAACAACAAAGTCTATGTAGCAGCAACATCAGGAAAAAAATTCCAAGGCTTGTAGATAATATCAAATTTAAGGGAGATAAAATAATGACTGACAACACAAGCAGCTTAAAACAACTTCAATCATTTAAATGATAGCTCCAACAGATGGCAAAAGCACTTCTGAGCACACGTTTACAAAATAACTGGCCTGGAAGCAGGCAAGTAAGACAAGAAAAGTGTACTAAATGGCACAATAATTCAGCACAATGATTAGAAAAAGGATTTGGGGGTTCAGTGAGGAAAAGAAATCACTGAAGCTATTGGCACAAAGGAAAGCAGTAAGACAAAAGCACTCATTAATAGTATCAGATACCAGGCAGGTTATCCTACCAGCATGCAGAACACAAGGTGATCTCCAGCTGGCACCTATCATTCCCTGGTCTACAAGAAACAAAACAGATGTTTGTGTAACTGGAGTTATTTTTTCTACCTTCTTTCTGTCCTGAAATAAACAATCTTTTTGGCTCCCACCAGCACATAATTTTTTGTGAGCATGTAAACCATGAACCTGTTTTCCTTTGGTCAGTTTGCAGTCATACAACTGCCAGGGCTACCACAAAGCAGATGCTGTTGCAAGGTCAAAAAAAGAGTGACCAGGGCTGAGGAGGAGGGTTAACATCACTCAACAATTTTGCATTGCTTTTGTTCAACGCTGATTTCATTTTTACAGCACTTCTTAACAGGGGATTTCTATCAAAAGTAGTATTTCCCATTATAAAGCCCAGCACTTTTCTCTCCTAAATGTGATTTAAAGCTACAGCACAAAATGAATGTCGATATAGATACACAGCATTACAAAATGACAATTTGAATTACTAATCTGAAAGACTTCTCAGCCCCACCATCAACCAGTCAGCCCAAATGCCACAGCAGCTGGGTAATGCAGCCAAGAAAAATGAGGCAGGCAGCCAGCACTCATCTTTTTCTGGCAGAGTAAAACCTCATGTAAATCTGTCTGACAGATAATGGCTGGGAAAGCCAAAGAAAAGCTTTTATAATAATACATAATATTTCCGTATTTTCTTGGAAATGTTGATCTTATAGCTTCACCATGATAGCAATTACCTGCTGACAGAGAGCACAGTTTTAAAAATTTTTCTTAGAGACAAGAGGCACTTTAAATTTTATATCCTGAAGACCATAAAACTATTCATTATATAAAATTAATTGTATAAAGAAATTTAATTTTGTAAATACATTCCATGATTCAGCAAAAATAATTTGGATTCTTTAGTAAAGTAACATTTCAAAATCTACATTTCTGGATACTTCTTGAAAGCACTTGGATTATGGGCTTCTTGCAGAACCTTTACAGTATTTATGCATAAATTTGGTCCTGGAAGAATGTACATGCTTGATGTATATCTGTGCTAAAATTCTCATTCAAACATTTGGAAAGCTAAATAAGGAAGACAAGCTAATGGCACCTCTTGGGCTTCCAGGTTTGATTCCAACTGTGGTATCCTTCAAGGAGCTCTTAAAAAGTAACGGAAACGTCACAGTAGTCTGCAGCAAAATTTGGCACACACAGCTTAGAGAATAGAAGTCTTCAGGAAGAATACTTGGGGGTTTTGCCCACACTGTTATGAGATATCTTCAAGTAAAAGATAAATGCTATTGACAAGCAGTGTTTATTCAAAGCCGTTTTCTTCAAAGTTGGTGTAATCTGATAGCAGCTCTTCTGAACAAGATGGTGACTAACTGCAATTTCAGCCATGTAGTGAAGAACAGCAATACAAATACCTGTTGCACATGCAGAGGCAGACGCTGGCATCCTCTTCTTCTTCTTCTTCCCCCCAACACCCCACCAAGTATTTCACCCTCAGCTGGAAATGCAGTGTTCACCCCAGAAGAGAGGGTCTACCACACATCCTCACTGGAAAACACCACACCGTAGTAACAAAGGGCGCTGCAGGAAAGTCATCCTGGTGTCTCCCCTGCACAGAATGACCTCTGCCATGCACAGAGCATAAACCCACACAAGGAACAGCAGCAGAGAACAGGCTCAGTAGCAAGGTCTCAGAACTAATTCCACAGCCCTTCAAGCCAAACTGGTTTAACAGAACCCAAACCATTATACATAAAATGGCAAAAGGTTCTCCACTGCTATGAATTAGTGAAAAGCAGAAAGCCCATCAAAAGCAAGCTTGCAACCAGGATCCAAATCCCACACTCCATGAGACATAAATCAACAGTTGTCTGCTTGTCACTTCACTTTTAAATGCTGCCTTCAATACATATTTGAACATCTGATTTTTCAAGTCAGGAGGTATCTAGAGACATCTCCTACTAATTTTGAAATACAAATTAGATCTAAGTGCGAGAAAATAAAAGCAAAGATACATTTTTCTTAGCTTCTTCGAAAGAGTTTGAGAGAGTAAAAAGTAAGTTGTTAAGGATGCAGAGAGATCAGATTTCTCTGGTCACAGTCAGGTAAGCCTGATTCATACACAGAAAAATCTTACTTGATTTCATTTATTTTCTGTAGTTCAGAGTGAAAATAACTCACACTGCGGATAAGAAATGCATGATAAGACTTTACATGAAAATCACAGAGGAATGCACGTGATGTGACTAATGTTCATTTAAGACCCCAACAGGACTGAGTAACTGCAACCACTTGAATGTATCACTGAAATATGTACAGACACTATCAGTAGGTTGCATCAAAGACAGAATCCTGTGGCTACCTCAAGTACCCAATATATATACACACAGTTCCTAAATAACTATAAAGAAGTCTGTAAGCAATATTTTCACAAAGTCTTAGCCTTACCAAAACAGCAGTAAGGAAAAAGGCAAACAAAAATCAGCCAGTTGAAGCTATGTGTACTAGTTTGAAAGCAGACCAGTGGGAGATCTCAGAATTACAATTTATTAGGAGAAGTAAGACAAAGGCAATAATACAAAAACACTGGCTTAAACTGACAGAGTCAGGATACAACCTGACACGCTGTCAGGCAGGGCAGCAGTAGCAGTCTGATTGAATGGTGGCTGCAGTCCTCTTGGAGTGATAGATATGGTTTTGTAGAAGGGTGTGGTCTTCTTCTGAAGGTCCAGTGGTGGTGTAGAAGGGTCTGGTCTTCCTCTGAGAATTCAGTGGATAGGGCTGCTTGTGGTGTTCCAAACCTCAAATTATATCCAGGTAGGAATGCTTGGTTCCTCCCCCTGGGCGGAGCATCTCAAAATGGGATGATGTAATTTTAGGAGTCATGCAGTGGGGCTTGATGCCCCTCTAACAGAAGATATCCTTCCACAGGGAGTTATGAGGGTTGGGTCATGGAAGAGATAAAGAACACTGCCCCACCTGGTTTTAACAGATGGTGATAGAATACATAATTTTGGTTATATCTTATATTGTAACCTAAGACATTATGAAACTAGAATAAACAGTGCCCATTTTTCTTTCAGTCCCTGCTTAGAATCAAAATAGTCCTAGAATGTTTTTGTTCAAGAATTGCAATAAGAAGTGGAAAAAAACCAAACCAGAAATCATTAAAGAACTCATTTTAAAGGCAGCTGTACAATAATGCTCTAACTTCTACTTTCTCATGTATTATTTTTTAAGATTTATGAGCCAGACACAGTTAAGGGACAGAAGGGTTTTACCTCGGTATTTAATAAGGATCCTTAGGTGCAACGATTCGTCAAGCTGGAAAATGCCAAAATGCACACCTGGTGCACCGCGTGTACAATTGTATAGACCTTGTAAAGTAGCATATCTGACAAAGATTCCCCAATGAGAGGCTTAAATGAATGGTGTGACATCTCCCTGTTCTAAAGTATTACCCCCAGACAGGGCTTAATCCTAGTTTACAAAATATGTTCTAGAGAGAACCTTGGTTTCTCCAGATAGCGTAAGGCTTTCCAGCCTCCACCTGTGAGGCCTTTAGAATGTTTGGTCTTCTTGCCCAGCAGAATACCAGGACTATGCTAAGAGATCAGGCTTAAAGAATTACAAGTATGTATGCTAAGAATACTGAGAATACATAGAAGGGTATATAAAAAGGCAAAAAATCATCATGGCATCATTGCCACTGATTAAAATATCATAATTTAAAGTAACTATATTAAAATCAGCAAAGTACTGAGGCTTCTCAACCACAGAAGTGGAGTAGAAAGAAGGATTTGAAGGTAATAAAAATGAAATTGCAGCATCCTCATTCACCTTGCACAAAGCTTGACTCATTTCGAAGAACCAGTTACCGGGTCTTGTGACATAGTCCCAGTGAAGCCCTACAGCCAAAGTATTGTAAATATTGTATTAGACTTGAGAAAATGAAAAATCTGCAAAATGGAAGGGCTGTTACATCCAGATTCCTCTATGCTACAGGAATGTATATATACAGCATATTGCATCCTTCTCAGTGTGACTAAAGTGTAAAATTTCCTCTTTGTTTTTAGTGGTTCAAGGTCTATGAGAAGCCACTTTGTACCTTACCAGAGCTTCAGGTACTATACAAGCAACTAAAGCTTAACCATAGACTCCTTCTATCACTTCTAAATTGCAATAAATAACAAGAACCTGCTTAGCAGCATAAAAAGGCAGACTAAAATGTGATCCAGAGTATTTTTAGTTTATCAACTATTATTTGGTCCATAGGAAGGAAATTAAATATTCCTCCTTTCAATTAAGCAAATAGTCAGTGATATGGCAAAGTAGGAAGGTACTTGCTTGGTTTGGGTTTGGTTTGAATGTAATTGATCTTTAAAGTACTTGTACTCGTGGACTCTCCAGAGTCCTTTGTAGTTTTTCATACAAGCTTTCATCTTTGACAGCCCATCCTTTCATAAACGGCAACTCTGTATAATGAAACTGTGCTTTTTCAATTAAAAATTTAAATGAGCATTTAATAGAAAGAAAAGTCACTTTAATTACAGAGCTGAAATTTCAAGAGACTATCTCTATTACACAGTATTATGTTAACTAATGCTTATTGCTAAGTATTATTATTTATAACATAAGTTAACCAACACATTTTTAGCAACTATACTACAGTTTAAGCATTCAATAACATGGTGGTTAAGAGTGAAGCACTGAAAGTTCAAAGTAAGTGAATGCTGGAATCTAAGGTATTTTTATTATATTTCAGCCCATAACCTTAGTATACATTTTGTCATTCTTTCTGTTAAGAGCTATTTAAAACAGCAACTGCAGTTGTCTTCTTTCAAGCATATGCTTGAGCACAATGGAAGTTCTCCTTCAGTGTCACTCAAAATATAGCAGGAAAACAAATGTATTTATAAATAAAATGCAGAGGGGTTCAGCACTTAGTGCTGCAATTTCTAATTGATATAATTTTCATAAATTCTGCTGTATAATTCAGTCATCAGAAAAATGTTTTTATGTGTTCCACCTCCAAAGGTGCATGCGCCTGTTGCTCACTCTGCTGAAGCAGCAGCCTAATTAGAAGCTTCTGGATTTGGATGTACTGAGGCCGTTTTCAAAGTTGGGCAGTTATTCCTCAAAAATTAAGAGGCAGGAATTCATCTCTCTCTATTTCCCTTTTTATCTGAAGAAACTTGCTGATGTTGTTACTCTGCATTTGGCTTCCTATCATTGATTAACTTCTGAAGTCCAAAATTTTAAAACTACCCATAATGAAATCTGAGAAAGTTTGTCTTTGGCTTTTTCTCCTTTTAACTTTTCCCATATGTTTCTTTTCTCCCAGAAAAAGAATTCTATCATTTCCAGCTCTCCCTTTAAATGCACTGGGAGATGACAGAGGAAGATGTCTACAAGGACTCATCCCTAACAGAATAACTTACTATGTCAGAGTGCTTTGAAGCAGGATGGAAAGTTATTTTCAAAACTTCATTTCCTCTATTTTACAGCAAATTGTCCTGTACCACAGGACTGCTGGCAGTCCTTTGTAGGAAATGTTACAGGACAAAATGTTTGACCTTCACTTGTAACACTTCATTATGTTATTGTATTTAGCATTTATAACTTACTTTATAGAGAAATAAGAGCCAGATCTGGGACACAAAACTACACAGTGCTGATATCCCACAAGGATAATATCCCCTAAACTCCTGGATGCTCCTATTTCCAACTGATTTTTGTGTATTGTCAGCACTTGTGACCTTGCGGGGGGGAAAAAAATCAAGACATTGATAGCTGTCAAATCTCAGCTTAACTGACCCATTTAAATTTTAATAAGGAAGAAGATGCCTTAAAGGGGAAAGACATCAATAATCTATGTAGGCATGTGGCCACAAAGCCTCCTGGAAAAAATACAGTCAGAAAACTCAGCCAGAGCTGTTTGCTTCTCAGTGAGTTCTATTTAGAATTAAAAAGCTCAGTGTTAAACTCCCTAATGCCAGAACACTTTTAGGCTCCACCTTTTAATCAGCTTCTTGAAGCAGAAATAGAGGCTTAGAAAAAGTTACCACTTGTCATTGCTTTCCCCTTCCTGTGTGCTTCCTCTTCATGAGAAACCTTTGATTAATGTTTCAGTGCTACTTCCACCTTGCCACCAAAAGCAACCTGTGCATCTTTTCTCTGGCAACACAACTCACAACCAAAGGTCAAACCAGACTGAAAACTCTGCAATGGAGATTTGGCATCAGTTCTAATCTAGTTATACTGAATAGTGAAAATACATGGAAATAATCAGTGCATACCTGCAATACTCCACTAATATATGGTTGATATGGTTGAGTGTATCAACCAATATACAGAACAAAGTTAAACTGCCATTAAAAAAACAAAATCAGTTTTTCGTCAAAATTATAACATGAAAACCAGCTATAAACCTAGGAAAGAACTGGTTTTCACCAATTTTCTCTCTATGAGAAACTCTGGGATTTTTCTGATTTATACTGTCAAAGCAACACACATGATTCATTCATAATAAAAGTCTTGAGAAAAGTGAGTGTATTTTGACTGGATAGTTCAAATAGCAAAAGTCAAAAGTCACTATGTCAAAGTTGCTAAATCTGATTTTGAGTTAACATTTGACATTTGGAATATATTTTAGCCATGAATAAATTGTGAACTTCTGATGGGTAAGGCCATGAAATTGTTCCTTCCTCACCAAAATAAAAACTTTCAAATGTTTTGTAGGAAAAACCAACCTGATTCAAACCAAAAAAAAATTTGCATGTAGATTACCACTCTTCCCTAGGGACCCTACTTGACCTTAGATTTGCCATAATCATCTTCAGAGAATAAATGTAATCGGATGTTCTCCTGCCTCACAGACCCAGAATAGACCAGGCACAACTGTGCATAAAAGCTGCAGGGCTTTGTTTCACAAGGTGACTCCAGCTCATCTCAAGGGCATTGTACCTAGCTGTAAAAGAAAGTTTAAATAATACTTTCACAGAAGAACTCAGAAACTTAGTTATAAAAAGTTCACTAGTGTGTTTGTTGATAGGATTATTTTAAGGGGTTAAATACTGTCAACATGCAGAAATGAATGGAGTATTTTCATATCATTAAGTGGAAGAAGACAAATAATCCATCACACCACACAGCAAACATTGCATTCAGAAAAAATGTTCAACAAAATGTTTAATTAGGGAATAAATTACAAATGCCTGAATTATTTGTTTAGTTTGTGACCTTTCAAGCATCACTTGTTCATTACCATACTACCCTCCAAACTGCGACTAAGCAAATATCAACTGCTCCAAAACTTTTGAAACATTACATGTATTATTAAACATTCCAGTGTTAGGGAATTGCCAAAGCTAAATGCTTTTATTTGGAGAGCAGATTATAGCAATAAAAATTGCTATAAAATTCAAGTTTGGGGAAGAGTTAGATGCATGAGTAGTTCAGTAAGCTTGATAAAAAAATGACTATACATTCACTCATAAGAATTCTGTGCCCTACACAGGGTCCGAATGCCATATTATTTGCTTTCATGTTCCCATCTGTCATGGTTTCACTCTGGATAAACGCCAGGCACCCACAAAAGTCGCTCACTCTCCCTCCCCTGCCATAGCTGGGCAGAGGAGAGAAAACAATTAACGAACAGCTCATGAGTTAAGGACCGGGAGAA
>VWPU01004250.1:0-21463 GCA_013398955.1 Callaeas wilsoni | reverse complement strand
CGCGGCGGGCGGCGGCGGCGTGGCCCGGAGACCCGGAGCCGCCGCACCCGGCGCTGGAGGAGACGGAGAGGTGCGGAGCGGTGGGCCCGTGGTCGGGGCCCGCGTTGGCCCGGGCGCTCACGTGTGTCCCCCGCAGGGCGCGGCGGCGGCGGGCGGCGGCGCGGATGGAGCGGCTGCGGCGGGAGCTGGGCGGGGGGCGCAGAGCCCCCGATCGTGCTCTGACCTGGCAGGCGATGGAGCAGCTGCGGTGAGCGCGAGACCGGGCGGGCCGCGCCGCGCCCAGTGACCGCCTCGGTGACCGTGCCCATGCCCGCAGGTTCCTGCGGCAGGAGTTGCCCGAGGAGTGGCCCTTGGAGCGCCTGGCCCAGGGGTTTGGCGTCAGCACCGACGTGGTGCGGCGGGTGCTGCGGAGCCGGGGCTGCCCCTCACCACGCCGCCGCCTGCGGCAGGACCAGCGGGCGCTGAGCGCCGCCGCGACGGCACCGCGACCGGGACGGGGAGCGGGGGACGGGCGCGAGGTACGCGCCCCCGACGGGACGCTGTTGTACCGGCTGCCGCGGGGCTGGGGCGGGCCGGGGCCCAGCGCGCAATAAATGGTGTTGGGACCCGCCTCCGCCTGTGCTGCTTCCGTCGCGCTGGGCGCGGGCTCCGAGGCCGCGGGGATGGGCTCCGAGGCGCCGGGCATGGGCTCCGCGGCGGCCGGAACGGGCTCCGAGATGGCGCGGCTGCTGGAGGCGGTGGACTTTGCAGCCAGGAAACACAAGGAGCAGCGGCGGAAGGATCCCGAGGGCACCCCCTACATCAACCACCCCATCGGTGCGGAAACCCCCCGGCACCGCGTCCCGCTCCCGGGAGACCTCCCCCGACCCCTCTCCCAGAGCACCGCTCACCCCGGGACCCTTCCTGCCCCGGAACGCCGCCATCCGCAGGGAGCCCCTCACCCTGGCCCCTGGAGAGAACCGTATCCCTTATGCCATACCATGTCCTTCAGCCCGATGGGGGCAGAGCCCCCGAAGCACTGCAGCCCTCGCCCCTGCCCCAGCCCTGTGTCTGGCTGTGGTTCCAACCACACTGTTGCCCTGCTGTGGACGGTGATCAGGGGAGCTGCTATGGGGCCCCTGTGCCACAATCGCACCTGCCATGCCTGGGGACAGCACCCACTTTGGGGGCAGTGCCAGCCTCTGGGACCTTCCTGCCTGCCCAGCCAAATGATTTCACCATGCAGGATGTGCCCGTGGGATTTGCCCTGCCCAGGGCTGATCTTGGGGAAACATCACTGCCCACCGTGCAGCGCAGCCCCCGTGTCACCCACGGGAGCCACTGGCCTGGCCCAGAGCTGCCTGTTCCCCGGTGCCACCTACCACCTTTCCGCTCTCGCTGCAGGCGTTGCCAGGATCCTGGCGCATGAGGCCGGCGTGACGGACATAGTGGTGCTGCAGGTAACACCCTGCCCTCCCCTGCCCGTTCCCTCTCCTGCCCGTTCCCCTTTGCTTGGGCCGGACTCCTGCAGTCCCCCTCGTCCCCTCCTCGCCGCAGGCCGCCCTCCTGCACGACACAGTGGAGGACACGGACACCACGTTCTCCGAGATCGAGGAGTGGTTCGGCGCAGAGGTGCGGCGCGTGGTGGAGGAGGTGACGGACGACAAGACCTTGCCCAAGTTAGAGCGGAAGCGGCTGCAGGTCGAGCACGCACCTGTTTGCAGCCGCCGGGCCAAGCTCGTCAAGCTGGCGGACAAGCTGTACAACCTGCGGGACCTGAACCGCTGCACCCCGCAAGGTACCGCCCGCGCCGGCGGCACCGGCCCCGCGGGGACGGCTGATCCCAGCCAGCAGCATGGCTAGTCCTGTGGGCTGTGCTGAGGGACAGAGGAGCCCCGTCCGCGTCGAGGCTGTCCTGGGCCTGAGGCGGCCGGGGCGGGGGCGGGGGGAGTGTGTCAGTGTCTCTGTGTGTGCGTGTGGCCGTGCTCGGGAATTCGGGGCCGAGGCGCGCCCGGTGCCGGGCAGGGCCGGGGCAGTGGTCGGTGTGGCCGGGCCGGAAGTGATGTTACGCGTGTCCCCGCAGGGTGGTCGGCGGAGCGCGTGCAGGAGTACTTCCGGTGGGCGGCGCGCGTGGTGTCCGGGCTGCGCGGGACCAGCGAGGCCCTGGAGGAGGCGCTGCAGCGCCTGTTCGAGGAGCGCGGCGTCGCCACGTGACCGGGGGGAGGGGCGCGGCCGCCTCGGCCAATAAACGTGCGCTGAGCTCGGCGTCCCCGTGTTGCCATGGTACCGCGGGCTTCCGCCGCCGCGGAGTTCCGGCCGCGCTGCGCCCGCGCTCGGGCGTTCCTGGTGCCGACCCGGTCCCCGCCATGGCCCTCGCCGGGCGACGCGACTCGCCCGAGCCGCCGGACTTCGGGATCCTGAAGCGGCTGGCGCGAGACCAGCTCGTCTACCTGCTGGAGCAGGTCCGGGCACCACCCGGGGCAGGGATTCCGCACCGGGGCGGGCGTAGGGAATCGGCGGGATCTGTATCGGCCCTGGGCTTGGGGGTCGGGAGTCGGGGTCGGCGCGGGAGGGGCCCGGCACGGGGCAGCCGCTGGGCGCTGGCCCATGCCCGCCTGCCCGCAGCTCCCCGGGAAGAAGGACCTGTTCATCGAGGCCGACCTGATGAGCCCCCTGGACCGCATCGCCAACGTGTCCATCCTGAAGGTACCGCGGGGTCCGGGCGGCCGCCCCTGCCCGCTGCCACCGCCCGCGCCGAACCCGCGCCCTGTCCCCGCAGCAACATGACGTGGACAAGCTGTACAAGGTGGAGACCCGGCCGGCCCCCGGCGCCAGCGACCAGTGAGTGCCCCGGCGCCGCGGCTGCCCGCAGCCGGGCGTGCCTCTCCCTGCTCAGAACGTCTCTGCTGGACCTGCTGGTGCCCGAGCAGAGCTTTGGAGAGAAGGCTCCGGGGCAGGCAGGAACGGGTACGAGGAGCCCCTTGCTCCCCTGTGCGATGCAGGTTCTGCTTCCTGGTGCGGCCGCGGGTCAGGACGATGAGGTTCATCGCCGGTGAGTGCGGCCCCGGAGGCAGGTGCCCCTCAGCTGGCCCGGTGCTCCGGGCCATCGCAGCGCGTAGGCCTGAGAGGGGCTCTCGGCGAGTCCTGCTCCCGGGGTTTCACTTGCGCCTGGGGTGATCGGGCTCTGTGAGCCGAGGGACCGCGGGCTGCGGGGAGCTGTGCCTGGCAGGGTGGGCAGCTGTGCAGGGTCTGTGCGGGGTGTCCACAGATATTGTCAACGCTGACAAGATGTCAGGGAGGAGCAGGAAATACAAGATCATCTTCAGCCCCCAAAAGGTCAGTAGGGCCCATGGTGTTGCCCATTCCCCTGTCACTCTGTGTCTGCCCAGCCTTTGCACTTTCCACCCCTTCTGTAGGCACCAAAAATTCTTTGTTTCTAACCCAGAAATGTTTAAGTAAACCTGAGTGTTGTGACACCTGGGAAGGCGCTGCGCCCCTCCAGAGCTTTTCCTGCTCAGAGCCTGCATGGCCCTGAGGGTCTCCCCTTCCTTTCCAGTTCTACGCTTGCGAGATGGTGCTGGAGGAAGAGGGTGTCTTTGGTGGTGAGTGGAGCTGCAGTGCTGTCTCAGGGTAGCTGACTGCAGGATCCCAGTTAAATCCCAGTGCTAGGATCCCTGTGTGGGCAGGGACAGGAAGGTGGGCAGAGACCACAGGTTCTCTCGAGGCTGGCTGCCAGCCTGCGGGCAGATATGTGCCCACCACAGCATCAGCCCCTCTCTTCTGCCTGAGGAGAGGAGAGAAGGTCCTGCCGCCCATCCTGTTTGGAGCTCCACAGGCCCTCTTTTGGGGCTGCTGTGATTCTTGGGGCTCTTTCTGCCCAGAGCTGTGTAACTGTCCCCTATCCCTGTCTCAAAACACAGATATCACCTGCGATGAATGGTCCTTCTACCTGCTGCCCCTGGATGAAGACATCATCAGCATGGAGCTGCCTGAGTTCTTCCGTGACTACTTTCTGGTCAGAGGGACACTCTGGGGGGATGACAGCCCATCCTGTCCCCTGTGCCTCACTGGGGCTGGGGACATGGTGCTGTTCAGGGAGGAGATGTGTGGCATCCTGCTCAGCCCCTCAGTCTGCACCACGGGCCCCATCTGCTCCCCATGGGCAGCTTTTGTTGGGGTGCGCCGGCTTGCCCTCAAGCTGGCCCCTTTGCTCCTGGCCAAGCAGCTTTGGGGTGTCCCATTGTGTTCCTGGGGTGAAGCTTCTGGCTCCGTCCCCAGCCCAATCCCCTGCCATGGAAGTCCTTCCCAGCCAGCTGCCCACACTCACTCCCTCATCCTGCAGGAGGGAGATCACCGCTGGATCAACCCCGTGGCCAGAGCCCTGCAGTTGCTGAACTCCCTTTATGGCCCTTTTGGGAAGACTTACGGCATTGGCCGCTGTGCTAAGGTGTGGCTGGCACCAGGGGTTCCTTGGGTCCCCACCAGGGGTGTGGCTTGCAGGGACCTGCACCCCATCAGCCACATGGCAGCATGGCACCACAGAGGTGTCACTGCACTGTGCCTCCTCCTGGGCAGGCTTTTGGGGGTCCCATATGCCAAGGTGGGCAGCAGAGGGGCAGCTGCTGCTCGCTGGGGTGTGGTGGAGCCCCCCATGCCGTGGAGGGGGGAGCATTTGTGCCTGGTCTTGGTTGTCAGCCCCACTGTGTGACAGGGCCCTTGCAGGGAGCCTGAGGCTGCTCCCCTACCCTGGTACCCTCTGCCCCTCACAGATGAGCTACGAGCTGTGGCGGGACTTGGAGGAAGAGAGCGAGAGTGAAGGCCATGGCAGGAAGCCTGAGATTGGACACGTCTTCCTCATGGACAGAGGTGGGCTGAGGCAAGGGCTGCGACCGAGGGGAGCTGTTTGGGCAGCAGGTCTCCCAGAGGGGCAGGGAAAACCTGTGTGGGGCAGCAGGAGGAGCAGGAGGGCAGCCTGGCTCTGGCTCTCCTTGCAGACACAGACTATGTGACAGCACTCTGCTCCCAAGTGGTCTACGAGGGCCTCGTGGACGATACCTTCCGCATCAAGTGTGGTAGGTGACTTGGGAACGGCGACAGAGCAGCACAGGGCTCTGCCCTCACCTGGCCAGCGTCTGCAGGGTTTGTGCCTGGCATTGTCAGGCATGGTGCTGTTCCCACAGGGACAGACCCAATGTGGGGTGCTGTCATGTACAGGGACAGTCTTCACTCTGACCAAGAGACTGGGCTGGCATCCCCTGTCTCTGCTGCCTCTTACAGCAAGGCTCGTCCCTGTGGGAATGTTGCTATGTCTGGGACAAGCAGCTCCTCACTTTTCCCTGCAGGCAGTGTGGATTTTGGGCCAGATGTCACTTCTTCTGAAAAGAGTATTAAGGTGCTGCTCAATTCCCAGGACAAAGTGAGTCTTCACAAGCCTTGGGGGAGTCCTCTTGGTGGGAGGAGGAAGAGTGGACTATTCCCTCCTCTAAGTTTGAGCAGGAGTGGTTGGGGGCTGCTGGGCCCCCGTATCATGGGTTCAGGCACAGAGACCAGGGAAACTTGGTCTGCAGGTGCAGCTCCACTTCTGAACCTGTCAGAGTCCCTGCATGCAGGGCTGTGTCACAAATGAGCGTTTTAAGGTCACTTAAGGAATCACCAGCAAAGGTATCCTCAAAAACAGGTTTAATATAAAAGCTGCAGCATGACAAAATTTGTTGGCAAAGTTCTAAATAGTTAAAGCACACAGATGAAAAGCAAACAAAAATTAGAAATCAATCAATCCAAACCAAAATCAACCCAAAAATATCTATGTGGAGGTGGAGGTGGGGAATGAGGGGGGAATCAAAAGGATGGGAAAGGGTAAGGATAGAAAGGAATATGGAAGACCCTCCTGTTGAGTCACAAGGTTCATAGTAATTTTCCATCCTGGCCACAATTCAGGTTGGTATTTAACTATGGAATTTGATATTGAAAATATTACTCCACTTGGGTTTTTATTCAGGTTACAAAAATAAGTTTCCCAGGCTGTTTGTTAAAAAACAGGAGCTCATTAGACAGTACTAGTTCCTAAGAAGAGAGAGTGTTTCTGCTAAGCTGGGGAGGAGCTCAGCCCAGGTGCTATATTCATCAAGGCTGATCCCTGAGGAGCATTTCTCTGATCATGGTGTGGCCTGGGTCAGAGGGATGCACTGACACAGGCTGCTGTGCTGCCAGCCAGTGTTTTGGGGCACGGGGTGACACATGGCCAACGTGCCGTGCAGGTTGCTAGGGAGCATTGGCCCTGGGGTCTGTGTCTCCAGGGCTGCAGCTGGCTGGGCCCTGATAGCTGCGGTGCTTCCACAGGTGTTCAGCCAGATTCGGAATGAGCACTTCTCCAGCGTGTTTGGCTTCCTGAGCCAGAAGTCACGGAACCTGCAGGCGCAGTACGACGTGAGTGTCACCCTGGCGTGTGGGATGCCTGCGGCACTGTCCCTTGCAGCCAGGCCACCACCCCCATGCTCTCCCTCCCGCAGCGACGCCGGGGCATGGACATCAAGCAGATGAAGGACTTTGTGTCCCAGGAGCTGAAGGGACTGAAGCAGGAGCATCGCCTGCTGAGCCTGCGTAGGAACCTGAGGGGAGGGAGGGGCCCTCAGCTGTACTGCAAGTGCTGGAGCTGCAGGGAAAGCAGGGGATCTGGGAGCCCTGGATGTGCCCAGGAGGGGCAGAGCAGGCGCTGTTGGTGTGTGCTAACAGTGCCCGCAGAGCCCTTACCCTTCCAAAGCTGCTGTGTCTCTTGGTTGGGTAGATATTGGTGCCTGTGAGTCCATCATGAAAAAGAAAACCAAGCAGGACTTCCAAGAGACCATCAAGGCTGAACACTGTGAGTGCTGCTCCATGCCCTATCTGTGCCTACTCCTGTCCCAGTCTGACCCATGGCCTCGCTTGCCCCAGGCCCAGGCAGCCTCACGCCTGCATGTTCCCTGTGTGGCCACCGTCCTCCCAGTCCCTTGTTTCGGGGGTATCTCAAGATCCTAAGTAGGGTCAGGCTGCACCCTCTGAGGAGGAATGTGTGGTGGGGTGGGGGCCCATTCCCTGAGGCTTTGGGAGGGCAGCTGAGCCCAGAGCCCAGCTCAGTGGGCTGGCAAGAGCTCTGGGGTGATGCTGCCTGTTCCGCTGCCACAGCACTGCTGGAGGGCTTTGACATCCGTGAGAGCACCAGCTTCATCGAAGAGCACATTGACCGGCAGGTGAGTCCATGGGGATGCCTGCTCCGGCTGCCCTGTCCTGTCCCAGCTAACCGCCCGTTCCTCACAGGTGTCCCCCATCGAGAGCCTGCGCCTCATGTGCCTCCTGTCCATCACGGAAAATGGTGAGTGCCCCGCTGTGCTGGGCCAGAGCAGTGGCACTGAGCCCCAGCCCTGGCACAGTGCTCACCTGGTGCTCCCCACAGGTCTCATCCCCAAGGACTACCGCTCCCTGAAAACTCAGTACCTGCAGGTGAGGGGCCTGAGGAGTCACTGCAGAGCAAGAACTGTGTTGGATTAGGGGTTCTCTTCCCTGTGGTTCTGGCCACGAGGCGCTGGGCAGCAGCACTCCTGGGGATGGGCCCTGCCTCCACAGGCCCTTCATGAGCCCCAGCATACTCAGGCTGTCTCTGCAGGACAGACCCTGCCTCCGCAGGCTCCACGTGAGCCCCAGGCTCTACCTGCCCCGTGCTTGCCGGGGGGCTCTGAGCAACCTGTGCCTCGCCACAGAGGGGACACGCTGTCTGCTTCTTGTGCTCGCAGACGGGGCTCCACGCTGATCTGGCTGCCCCCTTCACAGAGCTATGGGCCTGAGCACTTGCTGACCTTCCACAACCTCAAGCGCATCGGGCTGCTGACAGAGCAGTCAGCTGGGGAGACCCTGACAGCCGTGGAGAGCAAAGTCAGCAAGCTGGTGACAGACCGTGCTGCGGGTGAGCCAGCCCACTGCCCCATGTCCCTGGGAGCCTGGGAAGGGGAGCTGCTGCCTCAGATCTGGCTGCAAGCACATGGCAAACGTGTGGGCTGCAAGCATCAAGCGTGTCTCCAGCGATGGTGCTACAGGCAGGGCAGTGGGCTCTGCTGTGGAGGCACCAGGGCTGGCAGCCACCACGGCCATTCTCCAGAGCACACAGCTCTGCATATATCTGCCAGCCTGGGTCTGGGATCCAGACAGAGCCTCTTAAGATGTTTCTCCTTGTTGTGTTTTCCAGGAAAGATCACGGATGCATTTAATTCTTTGGCCAGGAAGAGTAATTTCCGAGCCATAAGCAAGAAGCTGGGGTTGGTATGTCCTCAAGGGGTGCTGGCTGGCCACAGTGCCCACAGAGCAGAGAGCTCTGCTTAGCCTGTGCTCGTGCCCGGGCCGCAGGCTTGGCACCTCAGGGGGACACAGCTCAGGGCCAGAGCTGCTGCAGCTGCTCCAGGCAGCCTATGGACTTCTCCTCGGGGCTGGGGGCCACTGCCAGCTTCCCATTCTGCCCTGACCTTGCGCCCTGTGAGTGTTGTGCAGAGATGGGGCTTTCCTTGCCCCTTTGAGACACAGAAGTGGCACTAGGCAGGCAGCCGTGTCCTCCATCCTGAGGCAGAGAGGTCCTAGGGTGCTGGCAAGGTGACATTTCTGTCCTTGGCCCCTGCTGCACAGCCCACCCAGGCCATGTGATGCTGGCTCTGGTATGGTGAGGCGGGAGGCGGGAGGCGGGGACAGAGCCATGCTCCAAGCATCTGTCCCTCCTCACCCCTACACCTCTGAGGGGGCTGAGGCCCCACGCAGTCTGGTCCTGTACCCCTGGTGTCACCTGTCACTGCAGATCCCTCGGCTGGATGGCGAGTATGACCTCAAAATGCCTCGGGACATGGCATATGTTTTTGGCGGGGCCTATGTGCCCCTGAGCTGCAAGATCATCGAGCAGGTGAGCTCATGTGCTGCTGGAGAGAACCGGGCACATCCCCTCAAGCCCCTGCCTCCTTTTGGGGAGTCCAGCAGGGGTCCTTCTGCCCAGGGCTAGGGCTCATGGTGTTCATCTGCTGCTCCGAGCCTCCTGAGCAGTGCCCAGCACCCAGCCTGACACCCTGCCCGTCCCTCAGGTGCTGGAGCGCCGGGGCTGGCAGGGCCTGGAGGAGGTCGTGCGACTGCTCAATGGCAACGAGTTCTCTGTCTCAGGTAGTGGTAGGGGCCGGCTGGGGGTGGCAGGGCTGGCAGCTGGCATGTCCTACAGCACTCCTCCCTATCCAGACAGCGCTGTGGAGGACAACTCTGCCTGGGAGTCCCAACGTGTTGTCCTCGCTGTCTTCCTGGGGGGCTGCACCTTCTCTGAAATTGCGGCCCTCCGCTTCCTGGGGAAGGAGAGAGGTAGGAGCAGCCTGGGAAGGGTAGGGAGCAGGCAGGAGCCTGGGGATCCCGCCGTTGCAGCACGCAGCCAGGCAGGCTCTGTGCTCAGAGACCAGCACTGGCTGGAGCCCGTGGGGAACGGGGTGGGAAGGTACACGGCTGTCCTGGAAAATGGGCTGGGAGTGTCAGTGCTGCCCCACAGCACTGCTGGGGCACCGACGGGTCTGTCCTACAGGGTGCAAGTTCATCTTCCTGACCACGGCCATCACCAACAGCGCCCGCCTGATGGAGGCCATGATTGAGGCCAAGGCCTGAGCCCCGGACGGGGCCGAGGGAAGCCTGCCAGTAAACATCTCTGCTGACAACAACCCGGCCTAGGGCTGTGTGTGTGACGGTGGGCGCCGGCGACAGCGCTGCCCCGGGGAAACTGGTCCGGCGTTGGGGCCGGCGCGGATGCGGGACGGGCGGGGTCCCGGTGGAACCCCTAGCGCAGGCGCGGGGACGCGCACGCACCGCCCCGGGCGGGGTGCGCGGGCTCCCGTGCGCGGTCACGGGGCCGCCGTCAAATCGCGAGCGCGCGGCGGCGCCGTTAGACGCGGCAGGACGGCGGCGGCGGTCTCGCTCCGGATTGGTTGGAATTGCCGAAGACTCTCCACTACCATTGGCTCGGGGGCGGCTTGGGGCGGGGCAGAGGCGCGGGCGGGCGAGCGGGGAGCGGCCCGAGCGGCGGTTGTGGGCGGGGCCGCGGTGGCGCGGCAGTCAATCAGCGCGGCCGGGAGGGGAGTTCGAATCGGCGGAGCGGCGGCAGCGCAGTGCGATGAGGAAAAGGTGCGGGACCGGGAACCGGGGGGATCCGGGGGGAACTGGGAATCGAGACTGGGGGGCATGGCGGGACGAAAGCGCCGGGACCGCTGGGAACCGGGACAGAAGGTCATGGCGGGACGGGCGGCGGCTGGGGAGACTCTCGGACGCCGAGCCTGTCCTTGGCCGCTGACGGCCCGCGGTGCCCTCAGCGAGGTCCTGGCGGCCGAGGCCGCATCCTGCCTGAATCGGGCCATGGCGGCGCTGCGGGACATCTGGGAGGAGATCGGTATTTCCGAGGAGCAGCGCCTGGAGCGCACTGACGTCGTCAAGAAGCACATCAAGGTGAGGGGCGGGGTGGGGATCCCCGGTGTGTGGGGGGTGGTCACCGGATCTTCTGTTGAGCCACGGACCTGCTGCAGTGGGAGCCCGGGACTCGAGCAGCTCGGATGGAGCTCACCCAGGACTGCTCTCTCGGCGCTCCAGGACAGGGAGGGCACCCGGGGGTCCCTGCCCGGATGTTACCGCGCCTCTGCCCTCGCCCTGTGCAGCCCCGTCCCACTGGGCTCCCCACACTTCACTCGGGCCCAGCCGTGGGTCTCTAGCTGTGGTCCCGGTGCCCTGCCCGCTCTCCCTGCACGTCCCCTTCCCGGTCTCCATTCCCACACCCTGCCTCTAACCACACCTGTGCTGCAGAGTCTCCTGGACATGATGGTGGCAGAGGAGGAAAGCCTGAAGGAGCGTCTCCTGAAGAGCATCGCCCTGTGTCGGAAGGAGCTGGATACCCTGTGCAGGGAGCTCCAGCTGGACCCATTTGAGGTGAGGTGTGGGATCCTGGAATTCTTCTGGCAGCAGTGCTGCTGCTTGGTCTCTGCCTGGGTATCTCAAGAGGCCGGAGATTACAAGGCAAATATCTATTCAAAACTGCTTTTCTGGGTGCTTGGTAGAGCCGAGGGCTTTGTGGCTCCTCACAGGCCAGGCGCTGGTGGGTGGTTGTGTGGTGTTCTCCAGCACCTTGTTTTGTGTGTTGCTGGTGTTCTTTTACCTTCCTGGGGAACATCCTGCTCAGACCCAGGCCTGGTGGCCCCGATCTTTGTATAAAAACCTAAAGCATGAGCCTGGTGCGGGAGAGGTGTGGAACAGAGCTGATTTCTGGCCTCTTGCAGACAGAGGAGGAAAGTACCATCCTGCAGATGGAGAAGAACCTGCGCACGCGTGTGGAGGTGCTACAGAAGCAGAAGCGGGACCGGAAGCAGGAGCTGAAGGCCCTGCAGGAACAGGACCAAGACCTGTGTGGCATTCTGCGCACAGCTCTGTTCAGCATCGACACTGGGAGTGTGCCCAGCCTGGAAGACCTGGACCGCTACCGGCGCCATGTAGCCTCCCTCAACACCCTGAAGGTGAGCGTGGAGGGTGAGGGGATCACTGAGGGGCCCTCAAGGGGCCCCTGGTTCCTGACACTGCTCTCACCCCCAGGAGCAAAGGCGGGAAGAATTTGTCAGCAACAAGCGTCAGATCATTCTGCTCATGGAAGAGCTGGACCACACTCCAGACACCAGCTTTGAGCGGGACGTGGTGTGTGAGGATGAGGAGGCTTTCTGCCTGTCCAAAGACAACATCATGGCCCTCCAGAACCTGCTGCAGCAGGTATGTCATGCTCTGAAAGCAGTGTTGGGGGCTGCTGTGTGTGCTGGCAGCAGCTGCCACCTTGATGTAAGAGCAACTGCTAGGTTTTGGCAAGGCTGTGTGTTAGAACAGCCTTTTCAGGGGGGTTGAGGAGATCTCGTGTGCCAAGTGTGTGGCCTTGCAGATGCAGCAGAGCCAAAGGCTGTGCTGACCCCCTACTCCCCCTCCCTCCAGCTGGAAGCCCGGCGGGCCCTGAATGAGGCTGTGTGCTCGGAGCTGCGCACCAGGATCATCACGCTCTGGGAAAGGCTGCAGATCCCGGAAGGGGAGAGAGAGTCCTCGGCTGTGCACCTGGCTGGGTCCAGAGTCAAAACTAGGAGAGCTGTAAGAGCCCTGTTGCACTCATAGTGGGAGGGCTGGGGGCAGCAGCTCCTGGGGATCTCACGCTCCTGGTTGCTCAGCAAAGGGTGAGGGGAGCAGGCCAAATTCTGCTTTCATGGAGGGAGGAGGTGAAGGTTGGTGCTGGCAGCTGCCTCATTCTAAAGAGTGGCTCATGCAGCAGATGAACCCTGTTCTCCCCCTCTTCCTCTCTGACCTGTGCTCTGGTCCCGGGGGCAGTTGCAGCTGGAAGTGGACCGTCTGGAGGAGCTGAAGCTGCAGAACATGAAATCTATGATCCATGCAATCCGGGCAGAGCTGGTTGACTACTGGGACAAATGCTTCTACAGCCAGGAGCAGAGGGAAGGCTTCAGTCCCTTCTATGATGGTGGGTGCTGGCTGGCCAGGCAGTTTTGGGGAGGGATCCCAGGGGTTCCAGCAGCCCCCTGACCTGGCTGTTGTGCCCTTCCAGAGGATTACACAGAGACCCTGCTTGAGCTGCATGATGCTGAGGTGGACAAGATGAAGATCTACTATGAAACACACAAAGATCTGTTTGAGGCCGTTCAGAAGTGGGAGGAGAACTGGAAGCTGTTCCTGCAGCTGGAGGTATTGTCCAAGCAGGAGCATGCCAGGTCATGGGTCATTGTGTATCTCTGCTCCCGTGGGCAGAGTGCTCTGGGAAGGCGCAGGGAGGCACTGGGAAGTCATGGAGGGCCAGTGCACTGGGGTATTTGTGCAGGGCTGGCTCCTCTGGGGCCTTCACCATGTGAGGTTGAGTGGATTGGGTGGTGTGTTTGTGTCTCTCCTGACACCCCTTTTCTACCAGAGTAAAGCAACTGACCCCAGTCGCTTCACCAATCGTGGAGGAAACCTGCTGAAGGAGGAGAAGCAGCGAGTAAAGCTGCAGAAGACACTATCTAGGGTAGGTCCAGCCCTGGGGAAGGACTTGTGGTCCCACTGACAGAGGAAAAGGGATCCTTGGGTGTAGGGACACCTGTGTTCAGGGCAGCCCCTACACTGCCCTCATGTCCTGATCAGTTGCAGGAGGAGCTGGAGAGAAAGGTCCAGACCTGGGAGCAGGAGTTCAAGGGAGCTTTCCTGGTGAAGGGGCAGCAGTTCATGGAGTATGTGTCGGAGCAGTGGCATCTGTACCATCTAGAGAAGGAGAAGGAGAAGCAGGAGCGGGTGAGTACAGAGCTGAGCATGTTGGTTTCTGCCTGGGAGTGTCCCTGGCTTCTGCCCAAGAATGTCAGCCTAGAGGTGTCCCTGCTGGGCCCCAGCCGCTGCCCTGGGCTCTGCCTGTTCATTCCCAGCCTGGAAGTGGCAGGCAGTGGGGCTGGTGCCCGTTGCTGTCACGTCCGCGTGTGCCAAGCCTCTTTCTGACCCCAGCTGTGCCAAAGGTGACACTTGGCTCTGGGTACCTGTAAACTTCTCATGAAATTCCTGCTGTGTGGCTGGGCCAGGCTGTCAGCAGGGCAGTGCCCACTGGCAGTGTCACACAGATGCACCAGCTCCGTGGTGCTCAGGTGTGTAAGTGCAGGTGTCTCCCACAGCACCTGAAGAAGAGCCGGCAAATAGAGACTGAGATGCTGTATGGCAGCACCCCACGGACACCCATTAAGCGGCGCATGCTCAGCCCCCACACACCTGCCAAAGTAAGCAAGGTAAAATGTCCCTGCAGAGCAGTGTGGTGGGCTGGGGTCCTGCCTGGAGCTGAGCTCTCCCTGGGCTGGAGCACAGCCTTGGGCTCCCACACCCATGGGAAGGTGTGGGGAGGGGTCAGGGTGCAGCCCCATGGGAAGATGTCCTGTGTGACGTGTGCTCTGCTTTCTCCTCAGCTCCATGGAACCTCCATCGCCAGCACCACCCCGAACAGCACTGTTCGCTCAGCCTTTGGGGGAACCATCTCCCACTTGCCCACATCTCGGCTGCCACCCTCCGGGAAGAAGGTGTGAGGGGCCTTGGGGGAGTCCCTGCCCAGGGCTGGGCTGGAAGGGATGGATGAGCTGAGGTGGTGCAGCTCTTCTTGCTGTCAGGCCATGGTTTGCTGCCTCCACTGCTGAGCTCGTCAGCAACAGAAGCCCCCATGTGCCCACAGTCTGCGCTGTGGGGCTACTGCCATCCTGCTGGGGTGTTTCTGGGACCTGAGGGAGGAGGAGGGTGCCAGAAAATCTTCCTCCAGCCGAGATTTCTAGTGTACTCCTGTTCCTTAGTGCTGAGCCTGCAGCCTGGGGGACCTTCAAAATGTGTGTGTGCTGCCGGACAGGGTCTGAGCATCCTGGTCTAGTGAGTGGCATCCCTGTCCATGGCAGGGGGGGTGGAAGGAGATGGGCTTTAAAGTCCCTTCCCACCCAAATCATTCCAGGATTCTGTGCTGTATGTTTCAGGGGCCAGAATTGGACCCCAGAGTCTGGAGAGTTCCTGGAGCCTGACACTGCTCTGGCTCCACAGTGTGATGGGTAGTGAAGCTGCTGCAGCTCTCCTGCCTCTGCTCGGTTCCTGCATCCCACAACTGTTACCTCCTCCCACAGTTTGGCCGGGCCCGGACACCCAGCTGCACAGCAGCGAAGACCCTCCGACCCAGGCTGAGGGAACGGAACAAGGAAAACATGTCCCAGCTAGATGGAACCACCCTGAGCGGTGGGTGCACCCCCACAGCCCCTGCCCAGCATAACCACAGCATTAGTTCTGTTGCCAGCACCTATTCTGAGTTTGCGGTAATTCACCTCTTCTTACCCCACCCCCCTCACTGCACAGCACAGGACCTTTGCTCCCTCCTGTGTCCCCCCCCCGGTGTCCCCACACAGCCCCCTGTGTCCTCTCGCAGGGTGGCTGCTCCTGCCTCTGCCTGTGACTCCCCATGGAGAACTTCAAACAGAGTTGGTGGCAGAGGGCCCTGAGCAGCCACTGGGGACAGACCACCAGCCCAGAGGACAGGCTGCGGTCGGGGACACACCCGTGCAGGGACAGCCCCAGGGCGGAGCCCCTGAGGGTGCAGTGAGCAGAGGCGGGAGGGGGGCTGTCGCTGATCGCTGCCAGTGGATGGGGCTTTCCTCTCTTGGGGTGGGGGACTTTGAGGGGCCCTGGACAGCCTCTGTCCTCCCATCAGGCTGGGATGAGCCTGAGATTTACCATTGTGCGACACTACCAAAAATTTTTTACTCTTTATACATTTTAGTAAACAAAGGTATTAATGTTCATTGGGTACAAGTTACATAGTTCTTACATTAATCTGTATTCCACCTCCTTTTGGCAGCCTGGCCTGTCTTCTCTGTCCTCACTGAACTGTGAGGCAGCAGCCCCCTCCCTTCCCTCATCCCCCTCTCCCACTTCTTGTTTCCACAGCACAAACTTTTAAAGGCTTCCAGCTTTGAAAGCACCTCTCGTGTCCTCAACTCCACCACCAACAATGCTGCGTGATGAATCCCTGCGCTGGCGTGAGCCCCTGCTCTGGCAGCAATGCAGGACCTGCAGCATCTCCCACTCCAGGATAACCCTCCCCTCGGTTGCCGCTTTAGAAATGTGCTTTTATTTAAAAAATTTTTCTAGATGTTGTGAATAAAGTCCCTGTACAAGCCGCACCTCTGAGTATATTTGGGGGGGTCCCTGGAGGGAGGAGCAGGCGGTGGAAGGGGCGGGGCTCTGGGGAGTCTCAGCCAATCAGCAACCGAGTTCAGGCGGCAGCTTTTTTGGCCACTGTCTTAAGGTGATTCTATGACAATTCTGTATTCCCCATCGCCTGCTTGATCTCTAGTGTGCCTTTAAATTGCAAAGGGGGGCGAGAGGGGGGAGAGAGAAGCCGAGAGACCTCTTCAAAGGGGGAGGCCGGGACCTGCATGCCTGGCAGGCAGGGGGGAGGGGAGAGAGAGAGAGAGAGGGGGGGAGAGAGAGAGGGAGAGGAGGAGAGGAGGAGAGGGGGAGAGAGACAGAGAGACAGAGAGAGACAGAGACAGAGAGACACCTATTGTGGGTTGTTTCCCCTGGATTTGTGTCCAAACAGGCACAGCCAATCAAGTCCAGCAGCTCCAATCCGTGTCCTGATTGGCCAAATAAGGTGCAGTGCCAATCATTTCCTGATTGGCTAAAAAAAACCTGGACTTTCAATCCTCATCCTGATTGGCTGAAAAAGCAGCTCCCAGCCGACCTCTGATTGGCTGAAAAAGCTAGAGCGTCAAGCTGCGTCCTGATTGGTCGAATAGACTGGAGCTCCGATCCGCGGCCTGGGTGGCTGAAGAAGCTGCAGCTTCAATCGTGCTGACCGAAAACCTGCATCGCCATCCCCGAACCACCCTCAGCCCCTCTGAGCTGCTTGCTCTCCCCACCTGACCCTCTGAACTCCCCACCAGGGCTGTGCGGGAAACCACAGGGTGAAAGCCGGAAAACGTGTGATATGAGACAACAACAGTTACGTGCGGGAAGCAAAAGCCACACAGAACAAAGCAAAACCAAGAATTCATTTCCTCCTTCCAGCTGGTGCTCACCATCCCCACGGCAGGTACTCAGCCTCCCTCGGACAGCAGGGCCTCATCATAGTAATGGTAACTTGGGGACAAAACCACTACTACTCTGTGCATCCCCTCCCATTCCTTCTTCTCCTCCACTTTCCCACACTGGCCATGTTGCGACATGGTCTGGGATACCTCTGGGGTCAGTTGGGGATCCCCTGGTCCAGCTGTGTGTCCTGCCCCCCTACAATTTCCTCTGCACCCCCCAGAGGAGCAGAATCGGCCTCAGCTCTGTGCCAGCATCGCTCAGCCAGAAGATCCCTGAATTACCACCATGTTCACACAAACCCCAACCGCAGCCCCATGCGGTTCCTCGCCCCAGGATAGCTTCACTGGAGCCAGAGATGCTGGAACATGTCTTGCATACACCAACACTGCAGCCCTTATGGAAAAGTGAATTTAATAAACACACCCAGCCGGTCCCAGGGTGTTCCTGGCCCTGATGCAGCTGCAGTCCCACTCCAGGGTCTGAATCACGTCACTGTGGGCTAAACTCAGCCCCATCCTGTGCCGCGAGGCGGCTGCCTGCCCTGGCCCCCAGGTCAGAGTGGTCCTGGAGATGGTCCTGCAGAGCAGAGCTCGCCCTCACCCTCCATTTGGCAGCAGCCATGGGTTGTGGGTTTTGGGGCCCTCACAGCTCCAGCACGCGTATATAGGTGGTCCAGGGCCCACATACCACCTCCTCCACCCGCAACCCCTTGGCCACCAGGTGCTCGACGCGGCGTGCCTGGTCAGAGCTGATGTTGTTCCCGTGTCCTAGCTGTCCATATTTACCTGCAGACACACAGTCGTGACATAATGTGGCCCTGGGGCCTTCCAGGGCAATTGCCCCTGGTGTTTGTGGGGGGAGAGAGGGAACACGAGAGCCCCCAGCGTAGATGGAACTCGTACAACAACGAAAGAGCCAAGGGTGAGAGAACAGGAATCAGAAGCTGCTCCTGGGGAGGTTGTACAGTCCCAAAACAGAGGTGCCACTTACCCCAGCCCCAGGTGTAGAGCTCCCCGCCTCCTGCAACAGGGACGGCACCATCAGCCAGTACCCAGTGAGCTCCATCCCCTGCAGTCCTCTCCCTACTCCCACGGGCACTGCCCACTGGGTCTTGGTGAGCCCTGGCACCTCTCAGTGCCCTTGCCCCTGGAGGCGCTGCCCCCTGCCCCACTGGACACTCACGTGTGACAGCAGCTGTGTGTCGAGACCCACAGCTGACTGCTCTGACCTCCAGGTCCTGTGGCAGATCCAGCAGTGCCGGGAACGCCTGGATGGAGATGAATGCAGCATTCTCGGCAGCCGACTGCTCCCGGCAGGGCATCAGCTTGGTGTTCCCTGCAGAAGAGCCAACTCAGCTCCCAGGAGTGACTGGGTAACACCAGTATCGCTTGCAGGCTCGAACTGCACTGGCCCTGTACTGAGCTGCCGGCGCTGTGCAGGAACCCAGCCCACCCTGCCCTCAGCCTGGCCCGCAGCACTCACCTGTGCCCGTGTCCTCATCTTGTGCTCGCTCCTCTGCCAGCGTTTTGGAGGGCAGAGCCAGCTGCCCCGACTCATTCCAGCCCCACACATACAGATCTCCTGCCTCTGTGGGGTGGGGGAAAAACGCACCAGGCAGAGCTTAGCCCTCAGCCCCACTCGTGGCAGCACTGGGTGCTCCAGGGACACCAACACCCCATATTCCTCAAGCCAGGTCCCACCAGGGCCATATGCTGCCACCAGCATCTCAACCTCCCACGCCCAGCCCAGCCCCTTACCGCTAATGCTGGCTGAATGCCACCCGCCGGCTGCCACCGCCTGCATAGGCACCCCGGCCAGCGCCTCCACCAGCCGCGGCTGCAGCTCTGACTCCAGCATCCCGTGACCCAGCTGCCCATGCCTGCAGGGACACAGAGGGACAGACAGACATGCTCATAGCCCACTGCCTCCAGCTCCCGTGCCTCCTGCCCACAGTCCCCACCAAGCCCTTTCGGCTGCTACCAACCCAGCCTCAGGCTGGCAGAGCCTGAGCAGCTGAGGGAACAACCACAGCTCAGCAGAAGAGTCAACCTCAGGCATAGGGAAAAGCCAAGCGCCAGTGGGAGAATGATACCCAGCACCAGACCACCACAGTTACAGCCAGGGGCCGGTGGGCAGCAGTGGGACACAGCATCAGATGCTTTAGTTGTCAGAGATGGGGCAGAAGCAGGAGGAGCTGGCAGAGCTAGTAGGGTGAGAGGAGCAGTTCGGCTGCAGAGTGGTGCCTGTTTGGTCTGGGGAGCTTCAATGTGACAGCTCAGGATGTCAGCAGCTGTGCTCATGCACGGCACTGCAAAGTCTCTTCACATTCCATATGGGAAATCTGCAGAGGACTGAGGCAAAGAGACACTAAGAGCTGAGGGGCAGGGAAGGGCATGCTGCAATAGGAAAGTGGCTCCAGGCACTCCCTCACGAGAGGGCAATGGTGACCATAGCCAGCAGTAAGAGAGGGGCTACAAAGGGGTGAGCTGGGCCAGCACCTGGCTATCACACAGCACAGCTGTCAAACTGTGGGACACAGCTGGCACAGGCATGCGTGAGAGGATTTTCAGCTGTGTTGAATAACCAAATTCCAAAAAAGTTAATCCTCAAGTACATGTCTCCACATGGAGAAACCTTTCCTCTGAAGGGAAGGCAAGAAGGACCAAATAATAGTGTCTGCAAAGCAACAACTGCTGAGCTAAACAGAGTGTCGTGTTTGCCATGAGCTGCGTTTGCTACCAGCTAGCCCAGAGCCAGTGACCGAGGAGCAGGGACTGGGGAGTGAAACGCTCCTGAGCGATGAGGAACAGGGAGGGCACTGGGCCAGGGCACGCAGCTCTGTGATACTGACTGATGATCAGTGCTAGGTTTGTCTTCCCTAGGTAGCAAAGAGGAACACAGCAACCCTTGCACTCTACAGATGAGAACAACTAGTTCCTGTGGCCAAGCCTCATCATGCACCAGCAGAACTCAGGGATCCAGGGCAGAGGGACCTGTAGATGGGCTCTCCGGCACCTTCTGGGAAAACCTGACTGGGACAGCAAATACACAAACAACTCCCTAATGAACAACAAACGCCTATGTGAGAATAAACTGAGCGGTGCCACCAGCTGTTAAATGCACCCAAGTTCAGCTGCTGGCAGGTAACACAGGGCACTGGGGCTGGAGGCTTTTCCCAAGCAGTTGTCTTGGGGTGATTCTATGACAATACTGTATTCCCAATCGCCTGCTTGATGTCTAGTGTACCTTTAAATTGCAAAAGGGGGAGAGAGAACCCGAGAGAACTCTTCAAAGCGGCTGGCTTGACCTTGCATCTAGAATGTTTTGCATTCTTTTCTCTCCCGATTCTGACAACTTTTGTTGGTTAGAGGACTTTTGCTCCCTAGTTTCTACGGCTTTCAGCGGAGAAGGGACTGTGATCTGCCTCCGTGGCTTCTGTTCTTTTTTGGACTGTTTTTGGCTTGCTTTTCATCCCAGACCAGCTACCATCTCTGGACCTGCTCGGCGGGACCCTCCAAGGGGGATCGTCGGACCCTGCCTGGCCCGGCCCAGCGCAGGACTGCAGGTTTTGCCTACAGAAAGAACTCTAAAATCCATAGTCCCCTTTTAGGGAACAGGGGAGGGGGTTTTAATATTCTTTTTTTTTGCCCATGACAGTGGGGGACTCTGTTAGATAAATAGTTTTTTTCACTTTCACTTGAGAAATTATTTTCCCGAACCTGTGGGGGAGGTGCTGTCGGGGCCTGCTTGCCTGGCAGGCAGGAGAGAGAGAGAGCGAGCCACCCCTCTCGGGTTGTTTCCTCCTGGATTTGTGTCCAAACCGGCACAGCGGTTCACTCCTCTCCCACAGGCTGTACCAGAGGGACTTGGCACTGAACTGTCACAGACTGATGGAATCCATCTCCAGTTCAGAAACACAAGAGCTTTGCAGCCAGCTGGTGCTTGTGTGGCAAGTTAGAGAGGAGCAGGGACAGAACAGAGACCTTTATGGTCATATAGAGACCCAAGCGTCCTCCGAGACTGTCCTGAGAAAGCCAAAAGTCACAGGAGAGGTCCCACTGTAGCCAGAGACCCAGCACTTAGAGAGGAAACAGGGCTGCCCATGGGGCCAGCGAGGGTGGACTCAGTGGTAAAAGGGGCATGTCCAGGCCAGCACTCCCCAGGAAAAGCAGTGAGCTGGGATGCCTGTGCCAGGGGAGCTGGGGAGGAGGGGGGAACGGGACACCTGACTCAGGTGAGGGATAGATCCCATCAGCATAGGGGTGAGCACTGGGCCACTGCAGCTAGTACCTCAATACTTCCCTCAGCTGTAACCTGGTATCATTCCCAAGCCTACTCCCATGGGAAAGTCAGGAGGCATATCCTGGACTCAGGCAGTGTGCACAGACTAATGACGGCTCAGCCTCTGAGGTGACCCCCATTCCAACAACCTCTCACCTGCACTCCACCCAAACACTCTCCATATCCCCGACATCCCTTCTGCACTCTCATGCCCCTTCTGCATCCCCATTATTCTTTCCGTATCCCACCAGCATAGTGTTTGTCCCGGAGTTCCTGAATGCCCACCCGCTGCAGTTCCTCTCCCGCACCCCTGTGCCCCCACAGCCATTGCTCACCTGCCACTGCCCCAGGTAAAGACCTCTCCGGTGGCGCCAAGTGCTAGGGCGTGCTCCGTGCCCAGAACCAGCCGCCGGGCCCGCACGCCAGCCGGCAGTGTGGTGAAGAACGGCGGCCGCGGCGTGGCGAAGCCGCCGGGCAGGAGCGGCAGCGGCTGGCGGGGCTCCGGCGGCAGCGCCCGGCTCCAGACGGGCTCGTCCTGCAGCGCTCCCCTCACCGCCGCCTCCCGCCG
>VWPU01004248.1:0-39733 GCA_013398955.1 Callaeas wilsoni | reverse complement strand
GGGCCGGCCGCGGGGCGGGGGTGCCCGGGTGCGGTGCCCGGGTGCGGTGCCCGGTGCGGGGCTCGGCGGCCGCGCTCGCACTCACGCACACACTCGCGGGCGGGGCCTGCCCCCGTGATGTCAGCGCTCGGCGGAAGGAGGGCGCAGCGTTAACCCTTCGCCCGGCGGCTCCGGGATGCGCGGCGAGGGCGGGACGGGTGGCCGGGCTCGCCGCCCGCCCCTCCGGATGTTGGCAGCTGGCGGCAGCTGGGCTTTGTTCGCCGTGTCCGGCCGCGCCGCGCAGCCCAGGGCGCCTCGCTGTGGGTTGGCGGAGGTGCTCCTGCCTCGCCACCCCGGGGCTTGTGGACTTGAGGTCGTTCCCGAATTCCCTTCGGACGCCGGAGCGCCCGGGCCGCGGCTCCGGCAGTGCCCGACACCCACTCCCAGACAGAGCATGTTTTTCACCCTGCGCGATGTGAAATATGCGGAACCTACACCGACGATCCGAAACGCCTGGGATGTGGATACCGCAGCGTTTTCCTGGGGCCTGCTCAAAGAAGGAGCTCGTTCTGGCCACCCCCTGTGTGCGTTGATAAGCGAGGGGATTCAGAACCGGCACAAGAGCTGATGCGCTGGAGGAGGGGGCAGCGGCTTCGCTGCGCTTTGTAGCAGCCTTTATTATGTGGACACAGACGCAGCCTTTGTGGATCTCTCGCTAAGGAGGTGTTTAGCCTGCTAATGCCGGCTCCCGAGCTGCCCTGGCCTCTGCAAGGATGCTGAACTCCAAACAAAGATGTGAACAACAATGACAACAACCAACAACAAAGTCATGTTGATTTCAAGCTCCATTAGAACAACACAGGAACAAATCAATGCCTGGCAGGCAGAAAAGGACGGAATCAGTGGGGAAGGATACCACACATAGTGGGAAAGGGGAAGGGGGGGGCAGCCAGCAGCTATAAAAAGATACCCCTAAGGACCCCTTCAGCAGTCTCCTCCTCCTTTTAATTCCTTCAGAAGTTAATTCCTGTTCAAGGGAAGGATGGGCAGCTCTGTAACAAAGCGGATTAGCCAGATACAAGGTTTGTTCCGAAATAACAAAAGTTATTACGTAGTAATGAGGTTTAGTTAATAGATTCGCAGACTGTAAGGCCGCTGGGATTCCTTTGGACATCCTGCCTGTGGAGCTGAGGCTGCTGAACTGATGGTTTCTGCCTCCTGCCTCTTCTCTAAAGCTGCAGACCTGAGCTTAGGAGCACAAGCCCCTGTCCTTGTTGACAGACAGGCTGTGGGGAGTTCCCAGCATCCTTGTTGCTGGTCGGTTTTCCTGCCCGTGGAGTGTTTATCTGTCTAATTTCAGTTTTAATCCATAAAATCTCATTATTTCCTTTCCCAACTCCATTAAAGAGATACCTCCGATGAGACATTGCTCCCCTGGGCAGGTCTCTCTGGGTTACCATGGAGTTCCCCACATTAACAGTGTTCCAGCTTACATTATTCCCAGTGTTACATTCCCCCTTCTCCCACTTATTGTGCTGCCGCTGCACCTGAGCTGATGTCCCTGAGATGCGTGAGGCAGCCACACCTCAACGCTCCTCTTTTAAGCTTCCTGCATTTCAGGTGACATTTCAGCCTGGGGGGAAACTCACATTTCCCTTCGGGAATCTGGGGAGATTTGATAGAGCTTTGGGGCCTTGGCCTCCCGAATCACAGACCTCAACCATGTGAGACAAAAATGTAAATCCATTTAGCAGCAGCAGCAGCAGCAGTGGACCATTAGCCCTGCTGCATCAGGCCCGACTTACTGAGCCAGAATGTATTATTTTCACGATCCTGCACAAAGCAAAACCCATCACATTTGGCACAGTTCTGGCTGTTAACTTCTAAGATTTATTGCACAGTGCCATGGGGCCCCTGTTCTGTAGCATTTTGTGAGTCCAAAATTTCCGTGAAGCCCAAGGGGACTTGTGCATGAGCGGGAGAGGCAGGAGCAGAATGCTTTGGTTTGGCAGTTTTTTGTTATTTCTAGGGGAGGAAGATCATAATATGTAACATACTCAATTGCATCATACTTTATTTTCTTTTTTAATTTGGGGAAGTCTCTGTGTGCATGTCCTCCGAGGGCTGGGGGAGCTGTCTCCTGCTTTGCTAGATCAGCTGGTTTAGCCAATTTTTTTACTTCCTCGTTCTACCCCTCCCAGCAGTGGGTTCCCAAAGCTCATCCCAGCCAGAGATGTGGAAGAGGAGCCCTGGCTGTGGTGCCTGCAATGCCAGGGCAGGGCATTTCAAGGTTCTGCCCTCCGCTCCCGTTGCAGGAACACGTGAACCACCGTGAGACTCAGAAATCCCTTTCATAAACCTATAAACGTGTTCCAATAGAAACGGAGACAGAAAAAAACAACCCACCTGGTGCCTCAGATAGAACTGGGCTGTGAGGAATCCCACCTTCTCCAAGGAAAATGATTTCTAATACTGCGATATTTACCGTCTCTTGGGTCATAGGGGTGGTAGAAGTTTCATTTTAGGTGGCAACTAGCCACCAAAACAGAGATCCAAAGCCCTTCCTGTGCACCCCTGTGAAATCTGGTTTAGGCACAGACGCTGGAAGTGGTGTAGGAACTTGGCCGACACTTACATAAGTTGTCACGCCAATATCGTTCTTGAAAATTGCCATTAGAGCATGAAACGACATTTGCCTGGAAGAAAAAAAAAAAAAAAAAGAAAAAAGAAAAAAACAACAGGCTTGCAGTGTTTTGTCCTCCCAGCATTTTGGCTGTTCCGCCAGCACCGGGGTTTTGTGCTGATGCTGCCGTGTGAGGTAACGTCTCCTCAGCAACCTGCTGGAATGGGCCCTCCCCAAACCCTTCCCAGTGGAAAATGTGGTCTTTGGGCAGCGGGCAGGAGTTGGGATGGGGTTGGTGAGGGTTCTGCGCTGGCACGACGCCTCTGGATGGGATCTTCCCTGGCGAGCTGATGCACATCCTTCCCCAGGGTGGAGTCAGGCTTGTCCAAATCTTTCTACAACAGCTCCTGTCTGCTCTGGAATGAGCACAAAAGCAGGGCTGGGCTGATGGGTGGCCCTCAGGAGAGCCAGGAATTCCCCCAGCGTCTTCCCAAGCAGTGGCCTCTTCCCAGTGGCTCCCTGCCACTTGAAAGGCTCAGTGGGAATGGACACCTTCTATGAGATTTTTACAGTTATGACTAGCAGAAAGTCTTGGAAGGAGGGGAGAGGGAGGAGAGAGGAAAGAATTGCTCTTTAAAGCATTCCTCGGTGGGGTTTTTCAGCTGCTTTTGTTTACTGCAGAGCCCACAGCAGAGAGCTGTCACTCCGAGCTCGGAGCGCGTGTGACACTCCTGTCTCCGCCGTGTACCTGGTGTGTATTTGCTGCAGTGCTGATTACATTAACTCCCGTGTTTATAAACATTTGGAATCAGTGCAGAAGGCTGCGCTCAACGGAATTTTAAAGCCGGCATCAGTTTTATTTTTGCTTTTTCATCTGTAAACACACATAATGCGTCTGCAGCGCAGGCAACAATGGGGGATCAGAGGTGCAAAGGGCTTCCTGAGCCGATTCCGTGCTTGGCTTCACTTCTGAGCTCTCCTGATACAGCCTCCTACATGAACTCACAGATATCCACCACATACGCGCTGCACAGACAGCTCACACTCCCCCAGACCTCCGTGCACCGTCCTATTTTAAAAGGCAATTCGGCACTGATAGCGCTCCTGCCTTGCTGTTCTCCGGATAGGGCCAGCAGTCGGAGCAGGAATTAAGCCTGAACTGGGGAGAAAATTGCCTCCCGGCTAATGGGAGCTGATGCGAGCTGCGAGCAGGCTGCAAACAGCACTGGGGGTTTTTTCCGAGCCCCTCTGGTGAAGGTTTTGTAAGAGGCTCACTGCGGTGCTGTTTGAGTGCCTTAACCCTGGCAATCCCCACAGCACCCCCTTGTGAGGCAGGAATTAAACCGTAATCCTCATTATACATGGAGAAAAGAAGCCGGGGGAGATTAGGAATCCCAGCCTTGCAGGAAGCGGGATGAGTTCTGCTACGGATTTCCAGCGGAAAGCGTCTGGAATTGCAAGGCTGATGGGCTTGGGAGGACCCACGGTTTGGAAATGCCCCACAAGGGCTGGAGGGAGTGGCTTTCAATCCAGCCAGCCACATGCTGGGGGAGGAATTCGGGCTAGAATTCGGGGTCTTGCGCGGATAAGAGTGATGCAAACAGCAACCAGGTCCTGCTCGCACCGCTGCCCCGAGGTTTGGCCAGCAGGGCTGGGCACTCCACTGCTCTGTGTGGGCTCTGGGTCAGGCTGTTCCCATCAGCAGAGAATAATTCCTTCATCAAAGCTATGAAATGCCTCAGAGAAGGAGCTGTTGTCTTCCCAGAAGGAGCTGATACGGAAGAAGGGATTAAAAGGTCTCTCTTACATGCACACAAAGCACTGGGGATGGTGTGTGCGTGTCCACGGAGGGCCAGAGCCAGGCAGGAGATGAGGCACAGCATCCACAGGGACCCCGTGGCACAGGGAAAGGAAAAACAGAGGAGAAATTACGAATGAAATCAGCAGAAACACTTCAAAGGGCATTGCTGATGAGGTCCGGCAAGGGGAATTCTCTCTCAGCTCCGAGATCTGAACCGAGGCACGGGCACGGCTCGTTCAGAGCCAGCAGTTACTGTATTAGAAAACAGCATTTATTATTGAACAGCACTGTGCCCTGCCATCCCCAGGGCCTTGGCAGTGCCCATGCGTGGCAAGGAAGGCAGGACACAGAGTCCCAAAGCAAGTCTCGGAGCAGCCTCCTGACGGAGGGTGTTAGGAGCTGCTGTGCAGCCATCCATGAGGGAGAAGTCACAGAGAGGATTTCTGCTGCCCTGGAAATTCGCTGACACGCTCTGCTTCGGATTTGAATCGGGATCAGGACTTGCCGCAAATTTACAAGTGGAAATAAGCCTTTTGCTTTTCGTGGTTGGACAAATAGGCTTCTCTCCCTGCACAAGCTCTTCTGGGGCCTGATCTCTGGGTCACACAGGGGGCCTGTCTCATTCGCAGGCTGTCCAGGCAGTGGCACGAGAGGGTGGATTTGATGCCGTGGCAGCAGAGCTGCTGGGAACGGGGAGCTGTGCTCCCGTGGCCATGCCGAAGGCGAGGGCATTGCTGTGTCCATAGCGGGGTAAAGCCACTGTCACCCTCTGGAGTCCTTGAAGCTGCACCGGATCCGTGTCAAGGTGTAATTCTGCAGCCGCTCCATTGCTTTAAGTTTAGCAAATCCATGCCAGACATGGGAATTTTTGGTGTGATCCTGGAATGGATTGAGCACAGGCACTGCTGTGAAAGCGGAGCGGCCCCAGGGACAGGGAAGGGGCTGCCCCACCCCACCCTTGCCACTGTTTCTGAGGCACATCCAGCAAAGATTATCTTTTATCTCCCTTTCTTGCAGCTATGTCATTAATTTCTGTCTGTCCCAAGAAAACAGGACCCTCTGCCCCCATCCACCAGGCCGAGTGGGCGGCACCCGAGTGGGGCACAGGAATCAGCACATCCCGGAGATGCTGATTTATCATCCCCGAGGCTGTCAGCTGGAATGCTTGATAAACAGAGTGCTGAGGGCTGTGTTTACCTTGCACCCATGGATGTCCTGTGGAGGCTTCCTGTGCACCTCCTCCACCACCCCAGGAAGGGAAGGGGTTTGACTCTGAACAATGCAGTGTGAGCCCAGAGTAATCCCCCTCCCAGGCTGTTTTGTGAATGCCAGCCGGGCCTGCCTGATGGCCATTCAGAGGGGTTTTGCTGCAGCCTGAGGAGTTAGCGATGGGAATTTGGAGGGACTCCAAGGGGAATGTTTCTGTCAGCCTGGAGTGATGCAGAGGGGGCGGTGGGATGAGGTTACTGCGCTGTCCCAGAGGACAAACCTCTCCTCAGGGCCAGTTCCCTCCTCCTGGCTCATGGTGGGACAATTGTTCCCCTCCATCCATGAGTTTCTGCTTTCTTCTGCAGATGCTGGAGGGAGGAGGTCACCTGGGAAATCACGAGCCCTTTCCAAAGGCTCTGGATGGCTTTGCCCATCTCCAGGGAGAGCTGCTGGCCTGGCAGTGAGGATGAGCACTCGTCCTCGTGGCAAGACTCCCCAAACTTTCAACCAGCCAAAGAAACAGGCTCTGCTCCTAATTCCTATTTGCTCTTTGGGTTTGTTTGTGATGGAAAAAAATACCGGGAAAAAAATCAGTGGATCCATGGTACTTTAGAACCTTCCCGTGAGGAGAAAGGATTCATGCAGGCTGTGGATTTTGGGGTGCCAAATTTATTTGCCCTCCCTCCTAAGTGTGACTGAATTTCCATGTGCCGTGAGCCCCTGCCACCCTGGGCACCCACTAAGAGCTGCAAAGTGACTTAATGAGTCATCTCTTCCTGAGCGGGGACAAAAAATGTCACATTAAATTTCTGTTTGCAAATTTTTCAAATGCGTGGCTCCAGTCCTCTGACACAAAACGAGCTCACGGTGGAAACTGTCTGCAGGGCTGCATTTCCCATGGGGTTTTGGGGGGGATTCGGTGACGTTTCTGGGTTCCAAACCCCATTCTCATGGAGTGACAGCTAAGCCAGCACCTACACAGAGTTTGCTGGTGGTAAAATTCAATGTTTTCTACAGATTTGTGGCAAGGAGGAAACTTTTAGCAGCAGGAAGAGACCCCTGAGTTCAGCCTGGAATTTTCTGTGTTCAGGGCTTGGTTACATTTTATTTTACCCTGGTGCAAACAAGTGGGACAAGAATTCAGATCTCCCAATGCCTGTCTGTGATATCTATTCTACCTCTCCGCCTTAGAGGCTGAGCCTTCATCATCTCCTGCCTCAGTTTACCACCAGACATGGGAAGTTTGGAGGCCAAAAGCCCTTCTGTCATTTAACCCAGAGCTGGGATAAGTGAGTAGCTGGTTTCCATCTGTATCATCATGGGGAAATTGGACCTCTGTGAGGTGATTGTGTTGGAGATGGATAATGGCAGGGACAAGCTGTTAAGGGCTTTTTGTCCTTCTGTGGGCAGCTAAAGCCTCTTTTCTCTTCCAAGATAACCTGAGAGGAGCAGGACTGCGAGCTCACCCCGTTTGTCAAGCGATTCTTTGAAATGTATTTAAATACTTTTACAGCCTCTGTTAATGAAACTTCGGTGACCCCGGGGCTCCTGAGGGAATCCATCTGCATCTAAGTGATGGAAAATGAACTCGTTAATGGCTGGGCCCTGCTTAGTCAATATAGGATATCGATCGTGGTGATGAAGGGCTGGATGGGAAGGGGCTTGGCTAAATGGGCTCTATCCTCGGGATGAGCAGGGATGGGTGGGCAGCGATTGATGGAGGGCCGGGAAAACGCCTCATTTTCCCTGCTAGCTGCAGGGATTTAGGAGGGCCTGCCAAAGTGAGGCAGTGGTGCCTGAAGGACGCTGGAAGGGCTGGTTGGGATGTGACTGCAATCCCTCTGCTGGGCCCCTGCCCTGCCTGGCTCCAGGGGGTCTCCTTTCCCGACTTTGCCAGAAACTCTGCATGTCCCAGTTTCCCCCTCTGCGAAGGAGAGATGTCTCTCCCCAACCACCCAGCCCTGCTCCCAACAAATCTAATTTCCTCTTGGTGCAGCTGATTCAGCACGGGCGGGGAGATTAGATGTGGATAAGGCAGGAGATAAAGGCTGGCACTTCCAGAAAGCCATGGAAAGCTGTGCTCTGGGGGCCTGGATCCTCTGGGAAGTGCTCTGAAGAGTTTGGAATGTTTCTCATCACCTGATAGGAGTTATTTTGGGGGAAGGGCTTGTCCTGGTCTTGCTTTTGGGCCACCAAACTCCCCTGAACTCTTTGTCCTGTTGCCCATCATTAAGGGAAAAAATCATACCTGGAAATTCGGAATCTGCCGCAGGAAATGGGAATTCCCTGTGCAAACCTATTTCATGAAGGGAAAGGAATGAGGTGGGTGAGAGATGACAGATTAGAAGAGGGAATAGGGAACAAAACCCATATTTTTGGTGCGTTTTGGGTGCAGTCCTCCTATTAACAGCGGCAAAACCCGTGTTGGGTCTTTTAAGAGCACTGATCCAACCTTTCATCTCTCCCACAGGGCAAAACACGGAGCAGGGAGCCGGGAACAGAGCCCCAGCCAGAGTAAATTGGTCGTGTTCCACCGGAGTCCACGGAGCGATGCTGATTGTCACTGCAGAGCCCGAGGGCCCCGTGAGATCAGAGCAGCAAGGCTGGCTGGGCTCTGCTCCGCCTCGGGGGGATCCCCTCCTTTAAAGGGATTGTAGGGGAAAAAAGCAACTTCGGAAAAGTCAGCAAAACCTTTCTGGCTCTGAAGCAGCTCTGGATGTCTGCAAAGGGCTTGGGGATCTGCAGTGGGCAGAGCTGAGCCCATGAGGACGGGATGGTGCTGTGGCCTCTGGGAATTCCCACATCCCCCGGCTCAGATCCTCGGCTGGCAAAAGCTGGGAGACCTGGGCAGGTTTATGGCCACCGAAGATCAGCTGCAGCAGGCCCACATGAGAGCTTTCAGTGAACACTCAGCTTCCTCTCCTCTCTCTCCTCTCTCTCCACTAAAATCTGCTTCATTAACAAACTCTCCCTAATCACCGCTCCCGAGCAGCCAAGCACTCTGCCCACTGGGGCTCTGCGTGGAGCTTCTTCCCAAGGATTTTTCCAGCCGATATAACACACACTTTAATGACTTTGCTTCTCCTTAGCCAGTTGTTGGAGGACGTGGAGCAGTGGCTCTGCACAGTGGCTGAATGTTAGCTGTGAATCTGCTGACATCCTGAGCAACCAGACCCCTTCCTTCCCTGGAAAGAGGGTGGTCTTTTAGCTAAAAATAAAGGAAATTTGAGTCAAGGAGCTGGTGGAGGTGATGCTTCATGGAAAAAGTATAAGGGTCTTTAAGGATTTCAACTTTTTGTCTTCAAAAGAAAAACCCTTCCAGAAAATGTAGTTTTTTCCTGATCTGGAAGTGATTAGATTGTGGTTGTGCCGTGAGAGAGGGAAAGATGGGCATGGAAAAGAGCAGGTTGAGGCCTGGAATGACGCTCAGGATTTGTGCTCAGCAGCGTCTGTCGATGCCGGGCCTGCACCCCTCTCTCTCCCCACGGACAGAGCCCCTCTCCCAGCCCTGGATGCGACATGGAGAGCATCACTGGAGCTGTTCTATTCCCATCCTGGCGTGGAGCCATCTGTGTGAGACGTCAGCATCTCCCCCTCACCGCCCCTGCCAGCAGCGCCTTTGCCGAGGGGAGCCGGGCGCTCGCCGCGCTGCCGGGGGAGCAGCCCAGCCAGCCTCACTTCCCGTGGGCGGCTTGTTTTCCATCCTTCCCACCCTCCCGGTGATGAGGAGGCCTATTTTTCTCCCCTTCCATGCGCAGAAATAGCTCGCGCTTGTCGTAAATCACCTCGGCTGCAGATGGTGAGTCACTGGTTGATCAAAGGCGCGACCCTTTTCTGGGTCTGGGAGGCAGAGTGGATGCTTCAATAAATCATTAGGAATCAGCAGCAGAGAGTTTCCCTTGGGTCTGAGGAGAAAGCCTCGCCGCCCTCTCCTTCGTCCCCGTGCCCCTGGCGTAAATCACAAATTTCAGTGTCATGAGTGGGGACATCTGATTTAGGATCCCTGTCACAGCCATTCCTGGGCATCGGGTGGGACTTTGCTGCCCTAACCATCAAACCTGGGCAGCAGCAAGGGGACAGGCGCCGCGGCCGAGGGGGATGGATGTACCAGGAGCAGGGAATGAGAAGGGACAGAGCTGGCATGTGCCACTCACCGGCAGAAAACGAGAGGGGAAACGCGGAGTCCAGCGGGATCAGTGTCAGCGGGGCACGAGCGTGACAGGAGCTGGCGTGGCGGTGACAGCAGCGGGCAGCCGGGGGAGGTGGAGTGCCAGCCTGGGACATATCAGCATCGGGGTCCAGGATAACACCCCGGGCACCTGCGGCAGGGTGGGAACGAGCCCAGTGTGGGCTTCCAAGAAGGGGTTCAGAGGTGCAGCGAGGCAGGAGTCCAGAGCGAGGAATGAATTATTTATTAAATTTACAATACCATTTATATATTCTAGTTCCATAAAGCAATTGAACAGTGCTCACACTTCTCCTAGGGTGATTGGTCAAAGTCTCCGACACCAACTTAGAAATGTTGTTTCCTAATACACGAGGTCAGAAGATACCAGATATGAACGCTATTTACAAAAACCCTATCTATTGTTTACATAGCTTACACAGCAAAGGAAAAGTTCTCACAGAATGAATGCAAGAAGAGAAAATTTCCCTGCTAACAGCATTTCAGCATCCACAGCCCAGGAGCACCATGGCAGCGGGGAGAGGAGGAATCCCTCATCCTGAATCCCGAATCCCGAATCCCTCATCCCTCATCCCTCATCCCTCATCCCTCATCCCTCATCCCTCATCCTGAGTCCTGAATCCCTCATCCTGAATCCTGAATCCCTCATCCCATTCCTGTGCCAGCCTCGTGGCTGCAGCGCCCTGCCCAGGAGACAGAACGAGTCACACAGGAGCCGAGGGTGGTGTGAGAGCTGCCAGGGAGAAGGGAATGACCTGGAGTTGTTCCCGTACCCCGAGCGCTCCTTCCCTCTCCCGCGTGTCTCAAGCCAGCCTCTCCGGGAAGGGAGAGACATCAATGGCTCTTGAGGCAGAGCCTCCGCCGAAAGCCGAGCAGATGAAGGGTTTGCCATCTGTGAACAAGTTGTTCTGATTGAATTAGAGAACAGTTAACATTTACAGATAATTAGAAACAGCCACCCATTACAAAGGCAGCGAGGGAAGGGGAGCTTTTGAAAGGCGATTGGAAGCTCCTTGACACATCAGCCAGGGGAGCTTTTCAGACACAACTTCTGAGCCTTTCCAACGCTTTGTGCTGCTCATATCCCCACATCTTGAGAGCCAAGAATCTCTCCCCGTCTGTCCCTTCTGTCCTCTCCATTACTTTTTAACTGCCTTTTGCCTTTTTCTCCCAGCCAGCACTCGGCCAGCTCCTCTCTGGGAGGTTTTAGCAGCGTTTCCTCTTTGGTCCCATACAGGGCCATCAGCTGTGAAGCAAAAAGGGAAGAAATTTGCTTTTCTGCTCCATTACTGTCACACTTCCTTTGGTCTGGAGTTGGGCTGTGCAGCCATGGGGAGGGACAGCCCTGAATGCAGAGGCTCCTGTGCTATCCTGACCTCTGCAGGAGAGACCTGGACCTAAAGCTGGTTAAGTATTTTATTCAAACTATTACAGAGCAAGATAAATACCTTTATAATAGAAAAAAAAAATTGGCGGTAGATTAAAAAAAATACAGTAAAATATGTAAAATACTCTCTTTTATGCTCAAAAATATATTCTCCTTTTTTTATCCTTGTGCTTCCTTAATATGTTTTTGCATCAACAGTATTAAGAAAAACACGTTTGCCCATCCTTTTCTTTTGAGCGCCGAAGAAGATCAAATTCTCCAAAACACAAAAAGAGATGATTTCCATCCCAAATTTCCTCTGAAAAAGAACTGGCATTTCTCAAGCAGCTCGAGCAGTAATTGCCTCGCAGCAGTGCTGGTAATTTCCCTGCATCTGCTGCAGAGAGATACCCAAGAGGTGAAGCCATAAAGCTGCAGCTGCCCTTTGGCTGGAAGGAGCCTCAGTGATGGTTTTTGGGCAGCAGATCCAAGGCTTGGCCTCTGCTCCCAGAGCCATGGGCAATTCCAGGAGCAGAGCCACGGGATCCCGATGGGATTGCTGTGCCGTGGAGGAAAGAGAGGCCGGCCAGGCAATGAATAGGTTTGTGTGTTTGAATGCTGTCCTCTCAGGAGGAAATCAATGCCTAGAGAAGTTCTGGACGCCCTGGAGGTGTTCAGATCCAGGCTGGACAGAGCTTGGAGCAACCTGGGGTAGTGGAAGTTGTCCCTGCCCACGGCAGGGAGCGGAACAAAATCATCTTCAAGCTCCCTTCCGACCCAAACCCTTCCATGAGCCGGTGAAACGGCAACTCAAGGTTTTTTCCCTACGGTTTTTTCGGACCGAAAACCTCAGGAATCCTGTCTGGGGCACTGATACGGGCACGGGCACAGCTTGCACCCCGCGCGTGTCCCCCCGGTCTGCGGGGCTGTCCCCAGCAGCCCGGGCGCAGGGACCTGGCAGACATCTAGTGGCATCTGCTATAACTACAGGCACGCGTGGCTGCCGGGGGCGCCCGGGCGCCGGGGGGCACGGGGCTAATGCAGAAACAAACCTCGCCCGTCGCTCTGGGGAGCTCTAAACCCGCACCCCTTGGCTCTGGCAGGAAGAAAGGGAGAGATCCGTGCTGCAGCGGGGTTGTTTTCTTGGAGAGCCGGGCAGGCTCACGCTGCTCCGCGCCGTCCCGGTGGCACCGATGCCGGCGGCTGGTGCCGGGCGCGGGGAGGGGATGGTGGGCACCGCATCCCCGCCGCGGGGCCGCTCCGCACGTGCCCGCACCCCGGCTGCGAGCAGGAGAAAATGCCTCCAAGGGGGTGTCAGACACAGTTACAGTGAAACGCGATATTTATAACAAAGTGTGGGGGAAGGTGTCACATCACATTACGCTGATGCTCCGGCGCCCGAGACGCGGGGACGGCGCTGCGGAGCGGGGATGCGGGGAGGGCCAGCAGGCAGCGGGAGGAGCTGGCTCTGCGAACGCTGATTCCTCGCCGGAGTCCGCCCCGAGCAGGGTTTTCCCAGGGGCGGGAGAGGAGGGCAGGTCTCTCGTGGGTGCTGGAACCGCCTGGCTCTGGGAGCCACCGTGCCCGGCCCTGCTCTGCTTTCCCATGGGGGAAAATGAACTCCAGGTATCTCCAGTGACCTTAAACACTGCTCCACTGTAGCTTTTCTGGATGGGCATATCCCACTCGCTCGTGCGTCAGTCGGCTTAGGAGCACAACCTTGCTGATAAACCTCGCCTTACCAAGCTGAGATTAAGCGCTGTAATCTTTTGAATAAACAGTTCTTTGGACAAAGCTGTGTCCCTGCACGCAGCTGGGATTGCACAACTCGCTCCCTGGAGGATGGGACTATAAGAGTGCCCAGCTCTTCCCAAAGAAGCCAAGGGCCAGGTCTCAGAGCTTCAGTTTCCCTGGATCCTACATGGAAATTCCCTCACGCGTTGCACGGAGAGTGGTGGGAGCTCCTACACACACACACGAGCATATTTCTGTGCGTTCATCTCCTGCTCCTTCCCCCTGCCCTGGCAACGGCACAGTAAGGCATGGAAGCAGTGCAGCACAGCCATCCCAGCCTTCTCTCGGGGCTAATCGCCCGGGAAGAGCTTTTGTCAGCTGCCGTTTCCCCGTCCTCACCCGCGGGAGCATCTCCCGGGGGAGCAGCCAGCACACGGGCAGGCAGAGCTGCCGCTTCTCCGCCAAGGTCTGGTGGCAGGTACGGGCTGTCCCCACAGCGAATGGTTCTGTCCCCCGAGGCCAGGCTCAGGGAACGTGCAGCTGAGCCCCTCCAGCCCTCTCTGCTCTGCCCTGTGGTCCCCTGTGATCACTCCAAGTCAGCCACGCTGCCCCACACTCCTTCGTGGGCCAGCCCACCCCACACCAGCCCCACTCTTCCCCCTGTTGCTCCCCCACGCAGTTTCCTTTTCGGGCACTCAGCTGCTCAGTGCCTGCAGGGATCAATGTTCTCTCCCAGGGTGGTTTGAGGTCAGTTTGAGCATCACAGCTCTGTCCAGAAGTGGAGACCTCATCACTGCTGGCATCTCGGTGCCAGCTTTGATTCTCCTGGGAGAGCCACTGACTGCTCTCACTGGAGCGCCAGCGTAGGTCGGGGTGACCTTGGCCCCACTGCCTGCCCTTCTGAGGCCGCTTCCAAGTGCCTGCAGCCCTGCAGCCACAGCGCCTGTGTGGGGATGGCAGCAGTGGCTGCAGGAGGGAGGCTGTGGGGATGGCAGCAGTGGCTGCAGGAAGGAGGCTGGGCTCTCCCCGGGAGGGAACACTCCCTGGGAAAGGCACCAGCTCCTGCCCGCTTCGCAAGGAGAAAGCAAATATTAATTTTCCCAGGGAAATGCACACTTGACCTCAGCTGTAGGCAAAGCCAAGCCTGAACTCTGTCGGGTTCCACTGTCAGTGGTGACATCAGCAGGTAGAGGTGACATCAGCAGGCAGAGGTGACATCAGCACATTGATGAGAGATGCCCTCATTAGTTTATCACTCAAGGCTGGGCTCCCTCACTCCAGGCATGAAAAAGAGCCAGGAGAAAAGAAGGATAAGAGCAATGCTGGCATTTAAACCCCAGAGGGGAAAGGCTGGAGCACCTTGCCAGGTGTGGTCTGTGGTTAGTGGTAGATTTTGGCTGCTTTGGGGAGGGAAAGGGGCTGGAAATGTTCAGGGAGAGCCTTTCAGGAGGTTGTAGACTGTGTTATTGTATAGGGGTGTGCTGGGTGCCTTTTATTTGTATTATATGGTCTGGATAGCACATCTGTGTTATTCCCATGATCTGTATGGTCTGGATATGGATAACACATCCCTGTTATTCCCATGATCTATATGGTCTGGGTATGGATAACACATCCCTGTTATTCCCATGATCTGTATGGTCTGGATATGGATAACACATCCCTGTTATTCCCATGATCTGTATGGTCTGGATATGGATAACACATCCCTGTTATTCCCATGATCTGTATGGTCTGGATATGGATAACACATCCCTGTTATTCCCATGATCTATATGGTCTGGATATGGATAACACATCCCTGTTATTCCCATGATCTATATGGTCTGGATATGGATAACACATCCCTGTTATTCCCATGATCTGTATGGTCTGGATATGGATAACACATCCCTGTTATTCCCATGATCTGTATGGTCTGGATAACACATCCCTGTTATTCCCATGATCTGTATGGTCTGGATATGGATAACACATCCCTGTTATTCCCATGATCTGTATGGTCTGGATAACACATCCCTGTTATTCCCATGATCTATATGGTCTGGATATGGATAACACATCCCTGTTATTCCCATGATCTGTATGGTCTGGATATGGATAACACATCCCTGTTATTCCCATGATCTGTATGGTCTGGATAACACATCCCTGTTATTCCCATGATCTATATGGTCTGGATATGGATAACACATCCCTGTTATTCCCATGATCTGTATGGTCTGGATATGGATAACACATCCCTGTTATTCCCATGGTCTATATGGTCTGGATATGGATAACACATCCCTGTTATTCCCATGATCTATATGGTTTGGATATAGATAACACATCCCCATTATTCCCATGATCTATATGGTCTGGATAACACATCTCTGTTATTCCCATGATCTATATGGTCTGGATATGGAGAACACATCCCTGTTATTCTCATGACCTATATGGTCTGGATATAGATAACACCTCCCCCTTATTCCCATGATCTATGTGGTCTGGGTCTAGATAACACATCCCCGTTATTCCCATGATCTATATGGTTTGGATATAGATAACACATCCCCANATGGTCTGGATATGGATAACACATCCCTGTTATTCCCATGATCTGTATGGTCTGGATATGGAGAACACATCCCTGTTATTCCCATGGTCTATATGGTCTGGATATGGATAACACATCCCTGTTATTCCCATGATCTGTATGGTCTGGATAACACACCTCTCTTATTTCCAGAAGAGGGGTGCACAGGCCCGCTGTGAGGGATGCTGGAGTGTGACAACTCAGGGAAATCCATGCGCACAGAGCACAATTCCCAGTGGGATCAGAGAGGGACACAACGTTCAAGCACGGCCAGGGTCCCTGCTGGCTCCCTGCACACCCCCTGATGTGGGTGACACACGCGGTGACGGGGCTGTCTGAGCACAGGCGTCACCTGAGGAGGGGTGGCTGTGTCACTGCCAGCTCTGTGCCACCCCCGCGCCACCGCAGAGCCCAGACCCACCCAGACACACCAGGCCAGAGTCCCCGCACCAACCTCAGCGTCGGCTCCCCGTGGCCCCGATGCGGGGGTGGCAGTGGGGGACACTGGTGCCTGCTGGGCGGCGCTGGGTGTCCCTGTGCCAGCCCAGCCGTGCCCGGGCCCTGCCCACGGCCGTGGCACGAGGCCGCGGCACGTCCAGCCCGCGGATGTGGCCACGGCTCTGCTCACTGCACGGCTGAGAGGAGGTGGTCCTCGTCCCGCTGCACGCAGTGACTAAGGCAGCCTGGCATTTACCCAGGGTTTATTTGGACACTCCGGAGCCAGCTGCACACATTTTTTTCATTTGCTTTTTGTCTGACTTCATGCCCTTTTGGTGATTGCTTATAAACTCGGCGCGGAGAAGGGACCAACCAGGGGAAAGAGGCTCGTGCAGCATCCACCAGAGGCAGATGGACTAAGAGGGAAGCGAGCTGAGAGAGAGAAAAAATCCCTTGTGAATTATCAGTCCTGGAAACGGCATGTTCTTTTTACAATTCCCTTTGACTGTTTAGGGAAAGATTTATGTTCTCCTTTCTCTGGCAGCAGAGTTTGCAGTGTTCCCGTTAAGTTCAGGCCAGCCAGGATTAACTGTGCATCCTCAGTGTCTGATTAGCTCTATTTGCTGTGTTTTTATTGACCTATGCAAGAGGAAAATCTAGGTCAGGCCAGGCTGATGAGGCTGGAGCTGGCTCTGTAATATAAATCAGTACAAACGAGGCCATCCAGCCGCTGAGCCATCAAATCATGCTCTGGGGTGGGTCGCCTCCAAAGTGTCCAGGGGACATAATTAGGAACTTTCCCAAGCTGTCACTCAGACAGCAAGCCTGGTTTGGAGGTGGAGGGCGGGGATGGATTTTTAGGAGCTGCTCTTTGTTTCTGGGTGAGGGGCATTTTATCAGCGAGTGGCTGAAGCGCAGGGATGGCTGCAAATAGCAACGGCCCCTGCCTGGCTGTGACTCTGTGTTTCTGCGCACAGAGGAGGGATGCAGACAGCTAGAGGAAGCCTGCAGGGCTGGAATGAGTTTTTCTACGGAAGCAGGAGGGGAGGGCAGAATCTTTTACCCGGCTCCCTTGCTCGCAGACCTTATTGATGGCTTTTGCCATGCACAGCCAAGGGGGAAGCAGCGGAGACTGCGTGCTCCTGGCAGTCCTGAATCTCCTCTAACATTGCCACTCCTGGTTTGGTTGGCTCAGAGCAGGGCTCAGCCTGTGACCCAATCTGCAGCTGTGTTAGTCACCCTGCTCTGGGGGGAAAGAGCGGGCGGCGATGTCTGTGACAGGCTGATTTCAGCTGCCTCACAACACCCCTCCACCGCTGGAAAAGCTCTTTGCAGGGAGACAAAGGTGTCTGGTGCTGGAAGTTTCCAGGCTGGGAAGCAGGGAGCAGCCTCAGCTGGTGCTGTCTGGGCTGTGTGATGCGCTGGAGTGCGATGTCACACAGCATTAGCTTCACTTTCAGCGGGGCCGGCGCAGGAGACAGCAGAGCCACGCTGGGAGGGGACGGGGGAGCAGCACGGCCACGCACGGGGGTCACAGCCCAAAGCGGGCACTCAGAGCGGGGGTGCCGGGAGCTGTGGGCGCAGAAGCCCTCCCTGCTGTCAGGATTCCCCGCGGGGCTGTCGGAAGGCGCTGCCGGCTCGGCCTCAGCTCAGCAGAGCAGCCGGCGCGGGAGGGGAGCTCGGGTCAGCGTCACGTTGTGCTGCCAAGAGCCACACATGTGATGGGCAGACAGCGTCCTGGCCGCGGGGAGGTGGCCCTGGAGAAGGTCACCTGGGTGGGACAGCTGGCTGGGAGCTGCTTTTGGAGGAGCAAGAGCCATGCAGGGTGAGCTCAGCCCTGGGAACAGAGCAGGCAGTGCTCCGCGTGCTCCCGCTGTCTGTGGAAATCTCACAGGTGTCAGGCCTCGGTGAACCTGCAGTCCTTTCCCACCTGGAAGGAGCTGGAGGGATTTTGGAATGTATGGAGCGGGAGCCCCTCCTGTGGAGCGTCAGGAAACGCCCTGTTAGGAACAGGGACGACCCAGCAGCACTTGTACAGCTGCACACCCAGGTACAGCAGGTGCCCAGCGCTCTTCCTCTGGGGAAAAACTGGTCAGGAAAGCAAGAGGAACATCAGCTTCTACGGAGGGAAAGAGAGAGAGAGACCTGCTGGAGATGCAAGGTATCCTCCGCTGAACCCATTCGGCTGAGCCCATTTCCAAGGAGACGCTTCCCTGGTGAGGCAGGTGGGATCCAGGGGTGCCCCTGCGGGCCCCGGAGGTGCCTGTCCTGCTGAGAGGGGCAGCGATGGCCCAGCCTCCCCCAGGCATTGGCATTCCCTCCACACGCTGCTCCTGCCTTCCCTTCTTTATGGCTGTGATTTACTGACGTCACAGGCGCAGCATCACGGAATTGAATTTACGGGAGGCTGAATTTATGATTAGAGGAATTAACCCTTCGCCACTTCGTGCCTCCCCCAGCCCCTTCTGCGTGCACCTCGCTCTGCTCTGCAACGCTCTGACAGAGAGACCCCAATTCCCAGAGGACAGCTGCTCCCCTGGAACGAAGGGGCCAGGGAAAGGGCTCCATGGGAATTTGGGCATCCAAAGTTCCCGGGCTCTGCCCACAGACCCGCAAGCTGGCACTGCAGCCTCTCCATCAGGCTCCTGTCTGCTCGTTCCGTGTTAACCGTCCTCTCCATAATGATCTATTCCCACTTCTGGGTGATTTCCAAAGCATTCCCAGCAGGTATTTCTCAGCCTCTCTGTTCCCTGCCCCTCCCCTCCGAATTTCGCCCTCTCTCCAGCTGAATTATTGGATAAATTGCGAGACACAGAAGCCAAACAAAGAAGGAAGGGGAGCAGGAACGAGAGACAATTTACAGGTCACAAGCCAAACTCGCTACAGGACGCAGCTCCATGGCTGAGTCTGTGGCTGGGGGTGTTGGAATTACTCCATCCTCAGGAGCTAATTTGGGACGTCCTCTGCTCCCTGCCTGGGGAGGAAATGGCTCCTGTACAGAAGGCACTTGTCTGTGACAGATCTCTTGTAAACAGCATAATAGCTCCGTGTCAGACACGCCGAAGACATCTTTATCAGGTGCTCTGCCAAAGCCCCGGGGGAGGCTGGAGGACAGAGCGTGGTCAGCAGAGATTTTTCAGGCACAGGCTGGCTGAGATTCCGGCTGCACGGAGCCCTGGCTGAGCCAAAGGCTGGGGCAGAGCTCTGCCTGTTAATAAAAAAGGAGGTCTGCGTTGTCCCTGCAGCACCATGCTCCCAGCTGGCTCTCAGCAGAGCTGCTTTGCTCAGGTATTCTCATCAGAGGCACCAAAGAAAAGATGGTATCAAAACTGGAGCAGCTAGAAGAGCAGGATGGAGAGAGGATTTCCTGCTCAGGGGCAAGGTCAAAGCCTTTTTTTCCCCCCAGAACGAAAATCCTGGTGCTTTTCATCAATCATCAAAACCCATTTTTGTCCGGCCTTAATCACAATGATTCATGTGGGCCTTTTTATATTTCGTTCCTACTCCTGTGCATGAATTCACCACCCTTCCCTTCGTACCTACAGTCCCCAAAATCTGAGTTTCGAATCTGGAGCCAAAGTGCTGCTGTGCTGCTTTTTCTCTGGGATTGTTTTTGGGTGGGGGGAATCTGTCTTTCAAATGAACCCTTTGAGGTTTTGCTTTTTGCGGGAGAATGAAACCAGAACAATTCTTGTGGGCATCAGTTCTTCTGGTGATGTGATTTTTTTCTCTCCGGCCTCCAAAAACCCACACCCCTGTGCCTGTGGGTCCATCCATTCATCCATCCATCCATCCATCTCCCCATTCCCATCCTTCCCTGCGTTCCAGAGCAGCCCCTGGCTACGCTGAGACATCCCGAGCTGCAGAAATCCTGCTCGAGGTGGAGAAACTGCAGCGGCAGAAGGAGCCCTTACAGCAAATAGTCTGTTTATTGATATTTTATTATGCTGTTTAGCAGGACCCTGGTGCCTGTAATAAAGCATTAAGGAAGTGTAGCAGCACATTCTCATTGATCCCGTTCAGTGCTGTGATATTTCTGGGAGGACCAGGGACAAAGAAAAGGAATAATTTTGCTCCCCTCCCCTGTGCTGAGTTGCTGATGGCAAAATGCCCTGGGAGCCTGAGGATTAATTAGATTTGCTGTGGCCCCCAACTGAATAATCACAAACCACATGGGAAAAAGGAGAAGCTTTGGGGGTTTTTGATCTGTAGAACTGCACAGTGAGGGATCTGGAGAAATCCATGGTGACTCAGGAGAGCTCAGATCTGCCCAGCCGGGCATTCCCTGGCTGGAGATGGAAATGCTCAGGGCTGGTCCAGGGAAGGGATGAGCTGGAAATCCCTCTGCGTGACAGAAATATTTGAGGTTTTGTCTCCTCCGGGGGTTCCAGCTGCAGCCTGGCTGGGTTTCAGCGCAGGGAATGACCCCAGAGCCCTGCACCTGGCGGGCACAGGTCCCTCTGTGCCCCAGGGCGACCACAGCCACCTGCGCCAGCAGAGAGGGAGCGGCGTGAGCCCAGCAGTGACAAAGCGTGGGGCAGGTGCCTCCCACAGCCCTCCAGGGGACACCTGGGACCTTCCAGAGCTCATAGCAGAACCACGAACCAGAGGAGAACATGGTAAAAATGGTGAAAATGGCGAAAACGGTGCCAGTGGCAGAGTGGACACAAACTGCCTGGCCGCTGACCCACAAGCCAGACACACCAAGCAAGTGGGAAGGTTTTGTTTCTTCCTCCCTGGTGCTTCCAGTGTGTTATAGATATATATATATAAAATAGTATAGGCACATTAGAAAGTTTAATGCATATGTAAGACTTTAAAAGATAAATACAAAAATAACTGCTTCGGTCGGCGCGGACCGTTAGCAGGACAGAGACCGCCCGGCTGCCCGGCGCCGGATCTTTTGCTTTATTGTCTTGTCCCTTGTTGTCCCTTTATGAAAAGCTTTTAAATCCTAACAGGAGAGAAAGTGTGTTTTTCACAAGTGGCTGTGCCACGGCCAGGCCGGAGCAGGGACCCCCATCCCCAGAGCCTGCCGTGCCCCTGGGCGAGGCGAGTGCCCTGCAGGGAGAGCGGCTGTGCCCCCCGTGCCAGCACCTGCGGGCTCTGTGCCACTCCCAGCCCCTGGGCACAGGATTTTGTGCTCCTGCTCCTCTTTCTTGCTCCAGCCAGGTCTCGGCAGTGCCAGGGTGCTGCTCCCAGGTGGATCCCAGCTCCTGGGCACCCGGCAGCTCGCCTGGCTCTGTGTCTGCTGCTCCAGATTAACCCGCGGACGGGATTAGATAAACGGCCCTTGCAGAGGGGTGTTTGGGGAGGGATTTAGCTCCGCTGTCACCTGGACAGCTGCTGTGTCACACCCACAGTGGTTAAATCGTTACAGGGTGGGGAGTCCTGCACAGCCCTGTCCCCATCCAGACCTCAGGAACAGCTCCAGGTGTCCTCGCTGCGCTGTCCCGCTGCTCACCAGCACAGCAATGACCCCCGGGCTCTGTTTGCTGCCCCTGCCCCTCTACAGAATCCCTCCCCAGGCTCCTCATCTTCCTTCTCCTGGGAAAATTGGGGTAAGAGCCGTGGTAACCCCTTGGGCCGCTGGAAGGGGACGAATCGTCAGCTCCAATAAGGATCGAAACTTCTCTTTTTGTGCATCCTGGTGCTCACATCGGTGCCAATGTCCTTCTTCCCCCTTCAGCACCCCCTGCACCCCCACCGTGACCGTGGGGACAAGTGGCGGCTGTAATCTCCTGAGCAGAGCGTAAGGAGGGGGAGAATCCCGTCCTACCTGCCTGGGATTTGCTCTGGATTAACGAGCTGCCGTTTGCACAGCGCTTGGAAGCCTCAGACCTACCCAAGAGCTGACTGTTATTATTAAATACTGATCCACTGGTTCCGATCATTGGCTACGGCCCCTCCAGAGCCTCTCTGGTGTCATTTCCCACAGGGTCACAGATTTGTCTTTGCTATTCCAAGGACAATATCCACTTTTTTTTTAAGGAGATGTGCAGCAAAAGAATCAATCTGCAGTGTGAGGTTGGAGGTTAAACTCCTGGTAGCTGGGTTAGAACTGAGCTTAGCAGTCACAAGGGTATTAAAACCTGCATTTTTCTGCTTCTGGGTCACCTGAGCACCAAAATTCCTGAGCAGGTTGTGTCCTTCATGGTAGGCAACACAACACCTTAAACCCCCTTTCCACTGGAATTTAATCTGGAACCAAAACTGGGGAAAAAACGTCCTCTCAACTGGAATTTTATCTGGAACCAAAACTGGGGGAAAAACCTCCTCTCAACCAGAATTTTTTCTGGCACCAAAACAGGAAAAAAAACCAAACCAAAACACCAACCACCTTTCCACTGGAATTTTATCTGGAACCAAAACTGGGGGAAAAACCTCCTCTCAACCAGAATTTTTTCTGGCACCAAAACTGGAAAAAAAACCAAACCAAAACAACAACCACCTTTCCACTGGAATTTTATCTGGCACCAAAACCGGGGGAAAAAAAAACTTCCCACTGGAATTTTATCTGGCACCCAAACTGGGGAAAAAAAAAAAAATCTTCCAACTGGAATTTTATCTGGCACCCAAACTGGGAAAGAAACTCTTAGGTCAGAGCTCAAGGAAAGCTTTAATGCACCCAACCTCGTGTTTGAGACCTGTCTGTGCCCCCCTGCTCCTCCTGGATGGCATTTTAAGAGAAAAACCTGCTCCTAGATGAGCTCCAAAGGGCAGCTTTTATTCCTGGAGCTGCTGGTTCTCACCCCTGGGAAGAGCTCAGAGCCTCTGGCTCTGCCATACGTATGCAGGCGCATATTTCTGTCTGGAACAGAGGTTTTATTCTTGTAAACATTGTATTTATTATTAAAAGAATACATATATATAGGCTGCAGAATTCATATTGCACCAAAAAAAAAAGTCATAAAGCTCCCACTAAAGAGGCAGGAAAATGCTGTGAGGAGAACAAAGCAGGAATATATCACTGGGTTTGGGCAATCTCAGAGCCAGGCATGGCGTTGTAAATAAAATACACAGTGCTCCTTTCACCACAAATGTACCCTCAATCAGGGAAAAAAATACACAAAATTTGAGATCTGGTCCGCTCCTCAGTCAGGATGTGACTTATGCTCAGGAATCAGAAAGATAAAAATGGGGGAGATTTCAAAAATCACTTCGGTCTCCAAATGCTGGGTCTCACACTGCTCTTGGAGGATGGAGCTTTGGGAATGAGCAGAGGAATTTGGAATGCCTCTAATTTTGAGGCTTAATCCCAGTTTTCTTGAATTGCAGCACCCCAGAAATGAAGGCAGCCAATGTTCTTCATCTTTTTTGAACAATTTTACCAAGTTCCCCACACAAAACCTTTTATCTTCATGGGATGATTTAACTCTTGCCCTGCTTGATGCAGGCTGAAAAATTCCAGGATGGGTTAAAGCCAAGAATTTCATGCCTGAGGTCCTTTTAGAGGATCTTTGAGAGGGATTAAGAAAAGCAAAGCTCTCTAATATCAGGCTTTAATTTGCCACACTGGCTCCGCACTGCTGCTGGATTTGTGGGGCCTGCAAATGAAGGTGAGAGCTTTGTAGCCACTAAAACCACGGTGGCAGTGACGTGTGGAGATCCTGACAGGGTGTAAAATAACAAGGAACTCCCTGGCTGGGGGAATTGCAACCCTGTTTTCAAATACTGACGAGGCAGAACCCGGCCCCGTGTGCCAGCACCTCCCAAAATGCCACAATGCAGAATTACCTTGTGCCTTAATGCATCTGGTATTGTTTCCGAGCTATTTAAGTCCAGCTTAACTCGTTCTTGATCCCTTAATTGTATCATTAGGAGCATTTCCAGATCGGTTCTGTAAAATATCTCTGCTCCTGAGTCTGAGGAGAGCCATTATCCAAGCTTTGATCCATTTCCCTGATAAGACTGATGAAGTTTTAGTGAGGCACTGCTTCCTCTGGATGCTGAGGAGGCCGGAGAGAGTCTGAGAGTCTGTGCCTTCGGGTGAGAGTCTGTGCCTTCGGGTGAGAGTCTGTGCCTTCGGGTGAGAGCCTCTTCAGGTGGCATTCAGGTGTTGGTCTGTGGGGTTCTGAACACGCTGGGGGTGTTTTGGTGGCTGTACCAATGAGGTGGGGGTAACTCAGAGCGCGGCGGCTTCCTGTGGATAATATTGGGGGTTTTGGCTAAATTCCAACCCATGTCCCGTGGTTCAGGGCGCTGTGCGGGCACCCAGGGGTGCCCGGGGTGCCTCAGAGGGGCAGGCAGGTAGGGATGAGCAGCAGGAACGTCATTCCATGTCTCATGCAGGGCCGAGTGCTCTGCCCTGCCAACCAGTGCCTCGCTCCTTTCCCATGCTGGCAGAGCCCTGCGGGTTTGCCTGGTCCCCGTCAGCCACAGGATTCCGTCTCCAGCTGGAATCAACCTGCACAGCACCAGTGGGCACCACCGGCTCTCACCACCGCGGTCCTTTGGCCTTTCCCCCCGTGAACACCCACAGGGTTGGGGAAGATGAAACAGGAAAGCCTTATAAATGTGATTGCCTGGCAAAAGATGCTGAGAATAGGGAAACTATAAGTGAGATTGAAATGAAAGCAAGCTTTGAGATACCAAGCCTTAGTTACTGAACAACTGGAAAACAATGGGATGGCCGGCTGAAGGTAATCCCCTCTCTGTTGAACAATCCCCTCTGCCAGCAGACAGGTCCCAGGGGCAGAGCAGACCCTGCTAGCTTGGCAGCAGGGGTCCAGGCAGGAGGTTCTAGAGTTTAAAATGTAACGCAGCATGGTAATGGAACAATTCTTGGAGGCGGTATGGAAATGCTATAGGATTTGTATCTTGTACTAGATTGGTTAGTGGAAATTAGAATATCCAACAGAGAAGAAGATTTATTGTATTGTAAACGAGAACCTCGCACTACTGCTACTACCACTACTTCTCTTTCTTCTCCTTTTACTTCTCCTACTTCTCCTATTTCTTCTTGCCCTTACTCTCTCTTGCTCTTACCTTTGCTTCTCTTGCTCTCTCACTTTCCTGCCCTGCCTCGAGCTGCAGCTGGCAGCTCCAAGCAGGGCCCTAAACCCACGCCCTTCTTAAATAAACTCCATACTCTGAGACCCAACCTCAGAGATCTCTCGTCTCCAGCCGTCCTGACCATCCAAACCAACGGGAGCTCCTACACCCCAGGAGCTTTTCCTTCCCAAATCCACCCACCTCCTGCCGCGGGGTTGTTTATTAACCTGGCAATGGGGCTCCACCTTCCCTCCTCGGCCTCGCCGGCCCTGCCACGCACGGCGTGGTTCCTGTACAAACGTGGGGAGCCATTGATCTCTTTATTTGAGGAGCAGGTGTGAAGCTGGGCAGGACGACCACGGCTCCGTCAGGAGGGGAGAGCGGCCTCGCTTCTGCCTCTCAGTCACTGCTCCCGCCAGCTTTAATCCTCCTGCTCTTTGTGCTCTGGAGAGAAGCCCTCGTGATCCACCAGGACTTTGAAGTTTGGCTGTGAAAATGTAAATGGAATGAAGATTTTTCCTCTGCCCGGTGCTCCCCTCCATCCTCCCGCGCGCCGCGAGATCAGCGCCGTGGCCTGAGCTGCACCTTTGCCTCCCGCTCTCCCCACTGCCTTCCCCGGCAAAAAGATCATAAAAAAGAGGAGCAGAGCTGCCCCCTGTTCGTCTCCAGGTGTGCTGGGCCTGCTGGCAGACAAAATGTTCTCCTAATTCAGAATAAAGAGGGGGCTCGGAGGGAGAATTCCGTTTGAGGGTTTTTTACAGAAGCTCAGCCTGACTTTTGAGAGGAGCACGGTGTGTTCGACCTGCTCGGTGTGTGTGGGCCTGCCGTGCTCCTCTAATCACTTTATTGTCCCCTTTCCTCACAGAAGGAGAGAATTCCCTGAGGTCTGATGTTCCCACAAGTCTCGGAAAATCCTGATTTTTTTTTGTCTCCGTTTTTTTTTTCTTTTGGCGCACGGAGTTTTGCTGGGATTTGGTGACACCTCTCAGCATTCATAAACCCCTGGAGCTTATCTGAGCATTTCTGGGTGCCTGGGGAAAACAGACTCGTCATCAGTAGAAGTAAATTTGCTATTCTTGGAGAGAATTCTGAGGATTCAGCAAAGGGGAAATTAAAATAACAATTAAAAAGAAAGGAAAAGTGCCCGTCCAGGCTGCTCCACTGTATTTTATTTTGGATCCAATGAAGATCCAAAATAAAATGTGCACAGATAATGAACTCCAGCCTGGAAAGAGCCTCCAGATCTGGTGGAGCCCACGAATTGGGAGCACGGCATCCTCCGTCTGCAGGAGAAATTCAGATTTATGCCACTCCCTGCTTCCAAGCAGCCGCCGTGCCCTCAGCCAGTGGCGCGCTGCTGCTGGAACACGGCCTGGTGTGGTGACTCCTGGATTTGACGGCTTCCAGGAGGGTTTGCTGCTGGGCTGGGGAGATTCTGTGCTGGGCTGCAGGGCCCGAGCTGCTCTGGATGGAGCAGGGAGGGATTGAGCAGCTGAGGGGCTGCCTGGTGGCTCCAATCTCTCCAGAGGAGCAGCTGAGGTCAGCCTGAGTTTATTACTCTGCCAGGACTTTATGATTTCTTTGTTATGGAGGTTCAATACCGATTGATTTTAAAATAAACTTCTGGTTTTTTTTCTTTTTTGGGCCCAATTTAATAAATTCACTTTATTGTTCGGGCTTTGATGTTATTTTCCATGTGATCAGCATAAAGCTTTTCCCTTGATTCCCCCACCACTGTTTTTTAGATCTCGAGGCTCTTCTTTCCCTCTCTCCTGATCAAAAGATGGGCATGGACTAAAGCTCAGCTGAGGCTCAGGTCTAGGGGCCAATTTTGAAGTCGTAATTCAGGAATTCAGCCAGCCCAACTCACTTTTTTACCCGAGCCCGTCTTTTCCCAGGTATTTTGGGTTGGAATCAAGGAATTTCAAGTGTTTTTCATGAGTATTAACAGATGGGAAATTTCAAGTGCTTGAGCATTTGCATCATGGTGCAATTTCGATAATAATTGTGGCCGTTCCCCAGGGACATCTGGGAATCAGCTTGGCAAAGAGGGATCTTTTAAAGGAAACTTTACCCACTTTCCAAACCTAAACACGTTGTGAAACAGGAACTTCTCCCAGCCCTAGGCACAGAAATCCACCAGAACGGTGCTCTGGCAAAAGGAACTGGGCAGGGATTTGGGAATTCTGGAGGATATCAGGCAGCAGGATTGTTTCAGGGAGGCTCAGGTGAAAGCAGTGTGAGCAGTCCTTGGCCGTGCAGCTGATCTCATTAATGGGGACGATTAAATTTTAAGTTTTCTCCTCACGCTTTTCCTTGGGAAAACGTTTTCTCCCATCCTCAAGATAAATTTATTCAGTCAATTAAAAATCACCTACAGCTGCTACCAGCCCTCGAGGCCTTGCTTGCCATGGTAGCAGGTGGTTTTGGTGGTAACCAAACGAAGTTTTAGGAATTCTTTCCCCAGGTGTTTCAGCTAAAGCCAACATCCCCAAATCACCATCACCAGCAGATTTATTGAGCAGCTCAAGCCCTTGCCCAGCTTTTGGGATGTCCTGCTTGAGCTGCAGCTTTTTTGTTGTATTTTTGTCTGTTTTGGGGGGGTTTTTGGTAGGTTTTCAGTTTGCAGTTGCACCTTGCTGTGGCCGTAGGTGCCGGGTGATTCTCTGCTCTGCTCTGCCTCCCTTGACCTCGGAGCTGCAGAATAAGGCAAGAAAACTTTCTTTTGCTGCTTTTTGTGCCCCTCCCTCGAGCCTGGAGTGCCAGGGGGCAGGAGGGAGAATCTCTCTGGGGAAGATGAGTGTGTTTTAAAGAGCAGTGATATCTGTCAATGAGACAGCAGCTGCTCCGTAATTCACTTCCAGCTCTGCCTCCTCCTCCTCCTCTTAGCCCAGAAACGTCGACACAGCACTTTTCTCTCTCGGGTTGTTTATTGAGGGGCTTTTTTAATGCTTTCAGTGTGTCTAGGGGCTGTACGGAGGAAAGGACAAAGAAAATTAGGGAAAACTCTGAGTCTGTGCAGCCCCCGAGCCCTCCCTGGATTTGTCAGTGGGGGATGAGTTAATTTTACCCAGGCTGTGCCACAGGAGGCCTCGCACTGCTCTGAGGAGCATCAAGGGGAGCTGCTAAAATCCATCCAGAAGCGGCCATCTGTTAATTTGGCATTTGCAGCCTGTCCCTGTGCTCCTCGGGAAGGTCAGGCGGCTGCGGAGCGCCGAGGCCGTCCCGGAGCATGGCTCAGCAGCTTTTTGGGAAGGCTTGGAAGCAGCCAGGCTGTCACAGGCAAGAAATCGGCGGCTTTGGCCGGGTGCAAAACGCACAAAAGGAGTTCTGGTGTTCCCCTGGAGCACCTGGGTCGCTCTGGGTAGCCAAAAGCATCCCCGAGGTTTTCCCTGGGTCCCGTGTCCTGCTTTTTTGCACCTGCTGGTCTCTGACCTCGCCTGTGCCACAGATCTCCATCAGCGCCTCACTTTTTGGGGCGTTATCGGGGAAACTTGGCTGCTGTCGCTAATTATGGGGTGAAACCCCACATCCTGCCCTGAAACCGGGCTGGATTTACCAAAACCAGGAGTTCTGTCCTCGTGTGAGGCCATTTCCAATTGTGTTCTGTGAAAGATTAGTAAAAACCAGGCTGGATTTACCAAAACCAGGAGTTCTGTCCCTGTGTGAGGCCATTTCCAGTCGTGTTCTGTGAAAGATTAGTAAAAACCGGGCTGGATTTACCAAAACCAGGAGTTCTGTCCTCGTGTGAGGCCATTTCCAGTTGTGTTCTGTGAAAGATTAGTAAAAACCGGGCTGGATTTACCAAAACCATGAGTTCTGTCCCCATGTGAGGCCATTTCCAGTTGTGTTCTGTGAAAGATTAGTAAAAACCAGGCTGGATTTACCAAAACCAGGAGTTCTGTCCCCGTGTGAGGCCATTTCCAGTCGTGTTCTGTGAAAGATTAGTGAGGAAAGCCATGGTTTTGGTAGGTGAACGTGAGTTGCTAAGGAGCATTTTGCACCTCTAGATACCCTGAATATGTCGATATGTACCTCTAGATATGCTGATTTAAGAAAAATTGGTGAAAGATGAGTATTTGCTAAAAAAAAGGGGGGGAAACTGCCACACACAGCAGAGCAAAAAGCTGAAAATCTCCTCGGGAGCAGCCGATTTTTGGAGCTCCAGCAGTCGGCGATTCATTGTTTCCCCACTCTGCTAAAAAAGATTTAAAGAGCTTTTTGTGGTTTTTTGGTTTTTTCTTTTTTTTTTTGCCTGGCCTGATGGGTTTCGAGGGGAGGGAGGGAAAATGGTGCCTTGGTGTGTAGGAAATTCCCTGGAAAGGCTTTTCTTTGAGCACCTGTCCTTTCTTGCTGCTGCTCCCCCATCCATCAAGGGGCACCGGGAATTCCGGGAATGCTTCCTTACCTGCTCCGGACCATTCGGAATCCTCGGGAACAGCTGGTGAAAACGCTGGAAGGCTGAAGTATGAGCCGCTGGGTTTATCCAGGGTGATTAAAAACGCTGCTTGCTTCAAGTTAGGAGAGTAAAACTTCCCTTATGAAACTTCCCTTATTCCTGCAAAATTAGGGGGCCAAATTGTCACCTGGAATTCCTTTCTGGAGTAGAATCTGGGCTCAAAAGCTGCTGTTTCGGTGGAAATAAGTTGATTTATGCCAGCTGAAGATGTGTTTCTAAAACTGCTTAAAGCTTAGCGTTCCTCTCTCAGCATCCCCGCGAGATAAGGATTTACTGCAGCTGTTGGAAAAATGCAAATTTTTTATTTTTTTTTCCCTCCACAAAATATGTCTTCTCATAAAAATGCTTCTTTGGTGTGTGAAAATATTTCATGAGCATCTTTAAGGTTTTGATGGGAGATGAGATCCCAGAAAGCAAAACGTTTTTTCTTTTTTTTTCCTTTGAGCTTTCTTTTTTAGAATGCTGGGTTGTTTTTTTTTTTTTTTTTTTTTGCTCACGGTCTCAATTATTTACATTTTCCCTGATGATAAAATAGTGTGATAAATGAAAGCAGGCAAGTTTCTCATGCACACAGAAAATGGTGTTTGGGGAGAGTGAAGAAATTGTGTTGTCTTATGGTGTTTGAGGCAGCTCTGCCAGTGACAAGCTTAAGCTTAAAATAAGAAAATCCTGGGTTCAATTTTTATTTGGCAGATTTCTTTTTTTGCCTTTTATCAGCTCCTGCAAAGCAGTCCACGCTTGAAGAGCAGGATCAATACCCAGGAAGGGTCAACCAGCTTACAATTCATTACATGTGTGTGTTTCTATCTGACAATGCAATTCTTGTTTCTCATTTTTCACGTCAACTGCTTCTTGGGGAGGGAGGAAAAAAAAAAAAGAAAAATAAAATCAAGGAAAGAGAAGCAGGAATAGACAAAAAGACAGAGAGATTTACCAGAGTCATCAAGTGAAATGGAAGCTGACAGGTTTCCTAGTGCTACATGCCCAGAACAAAAAGGATTCCTCACTCTGCTCCTCTGTAAGTGCCTGAGAATCCTTTGTGCTGTTCACCGGCAGCCTCAGCCCCAGGATTCCCCACTAATTCCTTCAGAAATGTGCCCGAGATGCTCCCCGGCCTGGCAAGAATTATTCAGCACATCAAAGGCAAGCAGCAGTGAATTGTTGGGATCTTTTCCCGGTTTTGTCACTGAATGTGCCCAACTTCCCCCAGGCAAAACAATGTCTTCGGTTTTTTTCCACAGTTTTTTTCCCTTGTTGTGGGGCAAGAGCGGCGGCAGCTTTGGGAAGGGTCAGGATTTAAAACCGCTGGAAAAATCCCTGTCGGGGGAGGAACTCCTCTGATGAGCCAAGCAAGATGAGCTTCTTGAAAGCAGAGTTTTCAACCCAATTCAACATTTCCCCGAGCCCAGCCGTGTTCTCAGGTGCCCTTGGAGGTCCCAACCACCTCCACTCAGCCCCGTCCAGCTGGGAGCTGTAAATCCAGGGACAGTCCTCGGTTTGGGGCCGGTTTTCCTGGTGCCGAGGTGGCAGAGGCTGTGTGACACTGCTGGGGTGTCCCTCCAGCCCCGGGGCAGTGTGAGGAAGGGGAAATGGCAGAGTAAAGTCAAAAATAAATCAGGAGAGGTCCCGGGTTGTCTCCTGCAGTTCCCTGCTTTCACTGGCAAATCCTCCATGGAGATCTTGGCTGGGATCTCCCGGTGAAAAGCTCATGGATTAAAGAGAGAATTTGGGTCTGGGTGCGCTCCAGAGGGGGTTTTTGGAACTGCTGGATCACAGCCAAGTGTCTGGGAGGGCTTGGTGACAAAACCTTCCGCCCCTGTGAAGCCCAGATGGATGTGTTTTGCCCAGGATCGTCCTACGGGTTGTTTTTAGCCAGACCTCATTTACATTTGTGTTTTCTGGCTAGGTGAGGGAATACCAAAAGGAAATTTGATTTTTGCAGCGCATTAAAGGCAGCCCCTCTTCAGGGCTCCTGAGGTTTCAGGGTTCCTCTGCAGGGGAAGGAGGAATCAGCACCTCCACGGCAGCTTTTCTACTTTTCCAGTTTTCCTCCCTTCTTGAACTCACAGGAGAGGTTTGGTCATGGAAAAGTGGGGCTGGTGGGACTTGGGGATCATCTAATCCATCCCCTGATCCCCTCTCCACCTGATTATATCACACTAACCCTGACGGATGTCCCAAAAATGCACCTCCAACGACGATTCCGTGCACTCGGCAGTCTGTTATTTACCCTCGGCATTCAAAGTTTTTCCTCAGGAGAAATTTAAACCTCTCTTTTCCCATCTCCTCCCCTGCAGCTTCCCCCTGTTTCCCCCTGCCCTGCCTCCCATGGCCTGAAGGACAACTGCTCTCCTTTCTTCTCAGAACAACCTTTCACATAAGAGAAGTCTGCTCCATCTCCAGTTCAGAAAACTCTTCCCTGGGCTGGGAAAGGTCAGATGAAATTGCCTTTCTTTGAGGCTTGGATCTCCTAAGCCTCCCATCCATCTCCTGGATGTGCTGGGTGTTGATGCAGAGCCCCAGGTGAGCTTTTTGTTCACCAGAATCCCTCTAAACGACTGAATTCCCACACCCTGCCGGGGCAGGATGGCAAAAATGAGGACTCTCAAAGCCAGTGTGTGTCAGAGCCACAAACTCTTTGTATTTTCATGGCAGAGCTGTTTGCTTTGGCTGGGGAAGAGACCTGCCACTGTCACCTCTTGGGGAAGATGAAACAGGAAAGCCTTATAAATATGATTGCCTGGCAAAAGGTGCTGAGAATAAGGAAACTATAAGTGAAATTGAAATGAAAGCAAGCTTGGAGATACCAAGCCTTAGTTACTGAACAACAGGAAAACAATGGGATGGCCGGCTGAAGGTAATCCCCTCTCTGTTGAACAATCCCCTCTGCCTGCAGACAGGTCCCAGGGTCAGAGCAGACCCTGCTAGCTTGGCAGCAGGGGTCCAGAGAGGAGTTTCTAGCATTTAAAATGTAACGCAGCATGGTAATGGAACAATTCTTATAGGCTGTATGGAAATGCTACAGGATTTGTATCTTGTACTAGATTGGTTAGTGGAAATTAGAATATTCAACACAGAAGAAGATTTATTGTATTGTAAACGAGAACCTCGCACTACTTGTTCTAGTACCACTACTTCTCTTTCTTCTCCTACTTCTCCTACTTCCCCTTGCCCTTACTCTCTCTTGCTCTCACCTTTGCTTCTCTTGCTCTCTCACTTTTCTGCCCTGCCTCGAGCTGCAGCTGGCAGCTCCAAGCAGGGCCCCCACACCCACGCCCTTCATAAATAAACTCCACACTCTGAGACCCAACCTCAGAGATCTCTTGTCTCCAGCCGTCCCGACCGTCCAAACCAACCAAGAAGATCCCACTGTCACCAACCCTTTCCCAGCTGGCTTTGGACTCAGAACGTGTTTCCCAGCGGGATCTGCTCACGCAGCTCGTGCCCTCTGAGGCTGGCACCAATGCAGGTTATTCTCCCTGCCAGCCAAAGCTGGGTTGGATCCCACTAAAATCCCTCGTCCCAGGAAACTCTGGGTCTGGTTTTACGCCTTGAGCTTCTCCACGGTGAGATGCAATCCCTGTCAGTGCTGACAGCTACAGCTTCCCATATTAGCTGGGAAAGCATGCAGGAATAAACCACTCGTGCATCTCCTTCCCCGAGCCTGGCGTGGCTCTCCTGTCATGTTTTCCCCCAGTACTTGATGTTTGCAAGTCTCTGCTTTAAGTCAGATCAGCTCCAGGAACAGAGCACACGAGAGCTACAACTTTCTTTCACTCCCTCTCCCTCTCTCTCCCCTCAGCCTGAGTGTTTAATTTGCTCCCGACTCTGCTTGAGCAATTTTTTGAGAGCACAGTTTATATTTGCTCATGCAAATCAGCTGAGCAAATATGCTAAGGAGCTCCAAAGATAGCTCAGGACTTTCAGCACATGCCCAGCCTACAGGAAAATCATCCCAGGCCATTTTGGTCTCAGTTAACCCTTCTGCCTTCATTGGTTTGGGGTTTTTTTGGCAGGGAGGTGCTGTGATGTGGCTGTTCTGCACCAGGAGCACGCACGTGGTTGTGTACCCAGAGATCTGCTGTCTTTCATGTCCTTTTATTGGAGAACAAGCAGTTCCAGGAGCTGCAGGAGTCACAGCCAGCTTCCCTTCAGCCCTGTGATTTATGCTGGAGTCTCTGGTGCCTCGTAAAATTCTGCGCTTCTGAGGCTCTGGGCACGGTTGGAGAGTTCATAAAAATCCTCTTCCCTCTGGATGCTCCCCGAGCTTGGCCCAGTTGTTGCCTTTTCTTTAGGGGCAGGGAAAGAATTTGACCTTTCTCCCTGAACTCCTGCCAGCGGTTATAAAACAGCGAAAAAATGAATTTTCCTTGAAACTGGTGGATGGCTGAAATTGGTTCCAGCATCTCCTGAAGAACACTGCTTTCCTAATTTGATTTGCCCTCCCTGCAAGAGGGGAAATGAGCTGCTTGTCATTCACCCGGGCTGACAAACAGCTCCTGCAGAATAAGCTGCTCAGCCGGAAACATTCCGGAATAGCACGGCCACACTCCTCTGGAACACAAGTGACTTCACTGGAGAGTAATTACTGCACTTTGGAAGAATGCTAATTGCTTTGGAGAGGGTTTTTACTCTGGAATAAAGACCTGCTGTCGCAGTGTCCTTTGGGAGGCGTGAGGGAATCGTTTCCCCGCTCCAGACGTTTTCCTCCTGGAGATGAGGTCCGCAAAGGCAGGGGCTGTTGTGGTGCTGAACCTTGGGAAGGAGCCGGGGTTTTAGCAGCTCTCTGGGATGTTTTAGAGCAGGGTTGATTTAACCTCAGAGCATGTGGAAGACGACACAGCTTCCCAGTGCTGTTTTTAGCTGAGTTTCCTCAAGAAACGAGCCTTACATAAGCAGTGTCTGTATCCATAACTTCTGCGCCGTTAGCTCACTCCAGCTGCGTTTAGCACAGCACAGGAGGGGTCAGGGGTTGGGCTCGCACGTGTTTGGGTGCTCCGGGAGCTCCTGTGCCGAGGGAGAGGCTGCAGGATATCGTTATCCTGATAAAACACGGAATTACCTGCGGAATGGAATGGCCAAACGTGCTCCTCCTTGAAAGGAAGGCTCTCAAATGGCAAAGCCAAATGGCAAAGCCCGTCACACCCCACCCCCAGGACTGAGTTTGGTGTCCAGAATTTTATTCTGGGTGGTTCAAACCTTCAGCAGCCCCACAAACTGATCTCAGCTGGAGAGAAGAACTCTTCTCTGAGCTCCCTCTCAGGGAACCCTTCTCTGAGGAGGAAGAGCTGTTGCTCATCCTCTTCCTATTTCTCTGTCCCAGCCCAGACTCGCTGGAAGCCAGAACATTTCCCTTGCAGCCCTCCCACCTGGGATTGTTCTCTTGCAGGTCTGCCAGAGGGGACGGGAGCTCTGCAGCAGATCCCCCAGACGGAGTCAGATGGCAGCTCGGGGTGCTTGTGGTGCTTCTGCAAATGTTTTACCGTGCTTGCAGCCAAAAGCAGTCTCAGCCCAGAAGACTTTGCTAGACAGAGATTCTAAATCCTTCCCCCTCGGCTCTGCGCTGGATGGGAGGTGAGGGGCAGCCCTCGTTCCTCTGAATTGTCCAAATTCTTTGTCCAAATGAACATTTTGGGTTGAGATTTAGTGTTTTTTAAACCCCTGCACGAGGGGGGCAGCACCTCTGATTGCCCCTGATCCCCTCACCTGGATTAGAAGGGAAAGGACAGGTGAGGAAAGTTCTGCTGCCTGGCCTGGGTCTTCTTTGGGGTGGGGATTGCTCCTCACCTCCTTCTCTTGGTTAACCGAGGAGCCGGTCTGGATAATGTGCTCAAATTAACACCTTCTCCTGGGGTTTGGACATTTCAGTGGCTCGTCTCTGAGCAGAACATGGATCCATCTGCTGTGACTCTGCAGAATGACGTGAACGGGGAGGAGAATACTGGAAAATGGGGAAATCAGCCCTGCTGGGGCACGGGGGCCACTTCCTGGCACGGTGTGCACCCGGAGCAGAGAGGTTTGGGGGAAAAGGACCCGTTTTTGTGTCCCACCGTCGCTCTCTGAGAAAGCCCAGCTGAGGCAGGGCTGAAGTTTGCTGTCATTGCCAGGGGTTTGTCCCCCTGGTGAGGGGGAGCTCAGCTCTTTTTGCTCCTGATCGTGCCGCAGCTGAGTCAAATTTGGGGCGGAGGGACCTGACTGCCCCAGGGCACAGGGACATCACCCTGTCCCCAGCCAGAGCAGGGCAGGGGACTCCCCTTGTCCCATCCCAGCCCTGTCTGGTGGCAGCTGAGGGAAGGGCTCTTGGAGGTGTCAGAGCGGCCCTGCAGAGCCCTCTGCCTCGGCCCCAGTGTCCCCACTGGTCCCTGCTGGTGTCTGCTGCAGCCAAACGCCTGCTGGAAGGGCTGGCACCTTCCAGGGGCTCTGGGATCTGTTCCCAGACCCAGGCACAGCAGGGGGGACTTTTTTGTTGTTGTTGTTGTTTGGTTTCTTTTTTTGCATGTGTCAACATTAGAAAGCAAAAACCAGACAGGGAAACATTGAAGAATCTCTCGCCCAGCCCAGCTCTTGTGCTCTTATTTGTCAACACTTATTTTTGTTTCCTGACACAAAGTGGGAACATTTGGTCAGTGCTTGGCTCGTGTCCCTGCTGTTTTCCCTGTCTCCTGCAGTGCCACTTGGAAGGACATCCCAGGGATTTTTTTTGTCGTTTCTGTCAGACATGAAGCTGTAAAATGTTTGGGTGGGGGGTAACAGTGTTTTACTCACAGGAAATGTTTTTTTTTCCTAGCTCCAGGGCTGCCCTTTGGTCAGGAGAATATTCTCAAAACCTTCTGCAGAGTTGCTAAACTTCTGAGCATTTACTTTAGCAAATGAGGTGATGGCACACAGGAGTTGGACAGAAGTAAAAATAATTTGGCTGAGCTGACGCTCAATGGTCCAAGTCTTAGCTGGAGTCCCAATAATTTTAATGCAATTACCCTCACAATTATGGTCAGATAAATCAATGCTCAAGAGAAACTCGATTGTGTTTGCTTTGTTCTTTGTTCCCATCTCTGCACCTGGATAAAACAGGACAGCGGATTAGAACAGGAGTCGGACCCAGCACAGCCTGGTAACCCCAAAATTAAGATTTTGGATTCACCATTTCCATCACTTACTGGACTGATGAGCAGAAACCTCTTGCAAACAGAGGACCGATCGCTTTGTGAAGGAATTCCACTTCGTAGCACCAAAGACTTGCCCCATATTTTGTGAGCTGTGCCACCTCTTCTGCTTTAACAGAGAGCCTGTGACCCTGAGCGAGCACCGACTTCCCTCAGCTCCGGTGTCCCCATCCCCGAGCGGGGAATCTGCATCCCTCTGCACCTGCCAGAGCTCAGGGGTGCCCCGAATCCGTTAAAGCTCGGGGCACGTCGGAGAGCCTGGATGGAAAGAACACTGGGCTGGAGACTTCCCAGAGAGGAGCTCTGAGGCAGCAGCCGGAGCTCCGTCAGGGTCAGGGCAGAGATTCCCTTAAATAATTCGAGTTATTCCTGCTGTACCACACCTTTAAGCACCTCCAGTTTGCTTTGCCGGGCCCGTGCCCCCTCTGGTGTGCAGGAGCTGCTGCTGGTGGCAGCAGGGCTGCTCTGAAGCCCCTTTTTCTCTCCTCACGAGCTGCCTGCATTATTTACGCTGCATTTCCTACCGGCAGCGCTCCCTGAGCTCATCCCTTTCGCTGAGCTAAACCATCAGAAGTTGGGCTGCTCTCCGCAGGAGGTTTTGATGATCTTCCCTTCACCAAAAGCTGCTGGAACCGGCCAAAAAAACTCCTGGAAATTGAACGTTTACCCCCCCACCCCGAGCAGGGGCTGCACCAAACGTTTTCCAGCTGCATCAGGTGGCAGCGCCTGGCACAAATGGCTGCAGAAGCCACCGGAGCTTTTGCCGTCAAAACACCAGAGTGCTCTGCAAACCTTATAATATTTCTACTTGAAGAGCCCCGTATCTGCTATCTAATAATTTTCCTTAATGGATTCCAATCTTCTAATGGATCTCTATACATTGGTGTAAAGAGCATTGCAATAATTCAGCCAAAACGTCGCTTGTTTCTTAGTATATGTGGGTTTTCTTCTAAAAAGCCCTGTTATCCTATAAATATATAAAATAATATAAATATATCCCAAAAGGATCTCCCTGGCATGGAGACTTTCAGCTGAACAGATTAATGGGTGACGAAGTCATAAAACCAAACCCTGGGCGCCACACCTCCATTTCCTGTAGTAAACCTGGCCTGAAACCCAGGTGGGAAATGAAGATTTGGAGGTGAAGCCTCTCTCAGATCCATGGTCAATGGCCAGAACATTCCAAATGAACAGAATCCCTGTTTATTTATCCATGTGTGCTTAAGGGATTGGTTCCTCCGGGACAAAAGGCAGGCAGCACCTGTGAGCTGCTGCTGTCAGGGGAAATTGGGAGCTCACTGCTGTCTGACAGGTTTGTTATTCCAGCTGCCCTGGACTTATTTACCAAACCAGGAGCCAGGATCCCTGACGGAATTCCAGTCACTGCTCTGGAGCTGCAGGAGCAGCCCTGGGCTTGGAGCCCTTCAGGGCTGGCCGCGATGTGTTTGACATTTGAAATGGGTGAAGGAGTGGGAAGGAAGGGAAATCCTTTGCTTCGCAGGTTGTTCTGTCAAGGAGTCGGACTGGAGGTGCTGGGAGTGCAAGTGAGGGGTGATTTTCCCCTGCCAGGAGGGATGGGGCTGTGACATCCTGGGATGCTCCTGCTGCTGACTCCATGGCGGCACTGGGAGTGGGGTTTTATGACAGAGAAGGCCTTTCTCCATTTCTGGGGATCACTGGGAGAGCAAGTGAGGGGTGATTTTCCCCTGCCAGGAGGGGTGCGGCTGTGACATCCTGCGATGCTCCTGCTGCCGACGCCGTGGTGGCACTGGGAGTGGGGCTTCATGGCAGGGAAGGCCTTTCTCCCTTTCTGGGGATCACTGGGAGAGCAAGTGAGGGGTGATTTTCCCCTGCCAGGAGGGGTGCGGCTGTGACATCCTGCGATGCTCCTGCTGCCGACGCCGTGGTGGCACTGGGAGTGGGGCTTCATGGCAGGGAAGGCCTTTCTCCCTTTCTGGGGATCACTGGGAGAGCAAGTGAGGGGTGATTTTCCCCTGCCAGGAGGGGTGCGGCTGTGACATCCTGCGATGCTCCTGCTGCCGACGCCGTGGTGGCACTGGGAGTGGGGCTTCATGGCAGGGAAGGCCTTTCTCCCTTTCTGGGGATCCCTGGGCGCACCGGGAGGCCGGGTTTGGCGCCAGGGCTGGGAATGAGTGACCAGCACAGCACAGCACAGCCGCAGTCGCCGTGTCCTGCTCTTCCCCTGGGCTGCACAGCTGGCACATCCCTCCATGGGAGCCGGGATTTATGGATTTAACCTCAGCCTTGTCAGCTCAAGGGTCCTTGATTTCCATCTTGAAGCTTTCCAGTCCCCAGTCTCCCTCATTTGCTTTATACCTCTCATTTCTGGTCCTTTCTCCCTCTGACAGGTCCTGTAAATCACCCCTGCAGAGGGTTTCCCTTCCCTGGCCGCCCGGGCAGGCTGGATCCAGGTGATGTGAACCCCTGGGTTTGTTCCTGCATCCGAGCTGCTCTTCCACGCCTGCTTTCAGACAGCTGAAGCTGAAGGAATTGGTTTTGAGCAGTGGCTTGGAGCCTGCCTGCTCGAGGGAGCTTCACTGTACCCTTGAAGAATCACCTAATGTGGTGAGATACACTTGCCTGGCTCCCTAAGTGCCTTGTTCCTGCTTTTCCGGAGAGGAATTGCTGACTGCCATCACTGCGCGCTCGGAAATTTCAGTTCTTGGAATCCGCACCCATTTACAAATGCCAGAGCTACATTAGAGCAGGGGAGGGGGCCTGAAAAAGGCCCCTCAGTCTATCACTTTCACCCACGGGGTTGATAAAAATTCCATCCTTGCCCCAGAACCTCCTCCGTGACATCTGCACAATTCCAACCCCAATTATCCTTGCTGCTCTGGCTGTTTGTGCCTGGATATTTACTCCAGCCAGAGCAGCCAGGTAGGAAATGCAGGTCCTAAAATAATACAAATCATGAGGCTTCTCACTTTTCCTTTGCTGGCCTGGGCATGTATCTCTTTTTTCTTTTTATTCCATCCTGAAAGATAAAGAGCAAAACTTTAGTATTTTTAGGGGTTTTTTTTGGTACCCAGCAAGCTCCCTGCAGGGCCAGGTGTTTGGATTCGCCAAGCTCTGTTGGCTGGGATTGTCTCCTGGGGCGAGGGGCTGGAGGATGCTGCAGCCAGACAGGGAGCTGTGATGTCTCCACAAACTTTCCATGAGGCTTTGAGGGTTTTTTT
>VWPU01004247.1:0-51373 GCA_013398955.1 Callaeas wilsoni | reverse complement strand
CCCCCCGCCGCCCCGCGCCCCGCTCACCTGCAGCGCCCCGCGCCAGCCCCGGCCGGGCGCGCCGGCCCCGCTGCCAGGAGCTCCCGCTGCGGGAGGAGGGAGAGGCATCCGAGGAGACAAGGGGAACAAAAGGACGAGATCAGAAAAAGGAATAAAAGAAGGAAATGTAGCGAACACTAAAAACAAGAGGAGGAATTTTCCCCGTGGGGAAGAGAGAGGGAAGCGCCACTTACATGAGCTTTTTTTTTCCCCTACAATTTCTGCAGAAATTCTGACAATGCACGTGCTCGTTTTCCCTTTCCCATCCCACACAAACCTGTTGTTGTTTTACTTTCATTATTTCACTTTATTGCATCAGAAATGCTGAATCATAAAACAGGGGTTAGTGAAAATGGTATTTATCTTACAGAAATAAGCCCCACATTATTTTAAAGATCCCCGCACTACTGCTGTTATTATTATTATTATCATCATCATCATCATGCATCTTGGCAGGTTGAAAGGTATCTCAGAACAGTAAGAATTCAGCAGTAATTTAACATCCCACAGCAGTACTTTAAAAGCTTCAAATAGCATTTTGAATTTTAAGTCAGTACAAGTGTAAATAAATGGATGCACTCCCACATGTCTGTTGTTTTTAAACTTGTGGTGATACTAAAATATTTGCCTAACAGCTTTGAGATGTAGCAGAATTTCAGCTCATATATACACATGCGTGTGATATTGAATTAAACCATTTGTCATTCTTTTCCATAAAAGACACAATTTGGCTCTCAGCAAACCATTTGAAACAGAAATTATGATGATGATACCACAGCTCCATTTTATTTTATGGTACTGTATTGATTTTCAAATAGACAATACATGTATTTTTGTAATGGTCTAAAAGAAGATATTCTGCCTTTTTATTTTACAGTCCTTATGCTATTACTTGCTTTCATTTCAATAAAGGACGGCATTTTTCAGAGATGCTACCATAAATTGCTTCATTTAATAAGTTGCTACTCAGAATAATAATGTTACACCAGAGAGCAGCACTTCATAATTTGGAAGAAATAACATTTTTCTTTTTAAAATATTCCTGTCTCTTTATTTTTAAATTAAAATTATCTTTCTGCTGTTTTCTTTCAGAAGGATAATCTGATTATTAAAAAATTCCTCTTCTTTTCTTGCAAGCATCGGAACTTGGGTGTGACATAAAGGGGCTAATTAAAATGGGGAACAAATTAGATTAATTTCCACGGATATAATAGTGATATAAAAGTCTTGTTCTCAACAATGACTCCATAATAGAACTATTTCATTTATGCCTAAGCAGGTTCCTTATTCTGTCTGGTGAGGATTGCAGTGTCTTAGTGACAAGGTTTTTATTATTTTTTTGACAGTTTGATAGGAAGTCGGTGCTTGCTTCAGGGTTTGCAGTCTCTTCAAACCTGGATTATGAAAGCTACCATAAAAATATGGATAAAATGCTACCTCCCCAAAGTGCCATCCGTTATGGGCTGCACCCCAATGTGGAGATTGCTTTTGTAATAACTGCAGACAACATGCTCCATATGCTATTAGAGCTGCAATTCAAATACTCAGTCACTGGGGAAGGAGTCTCCTGAGCTGTGGAAGACAAGGTCAGTCAAAACATAGAGCAGGCTTCAAATTTGTCACAAGACAGTTTTTGCCTGTGTCTATGGGTTTATGTTTGGGGTTTTTTTTCCTCCTCTGGACACCAATTTCAATCAAATTAGATATTTTCATACCTGCTTTTTTGCAGGGATTCAATCTGAAAGTTGCAATGAGGGATCTCTAGTATATGTGAGACATAAATATATGCATTATTTTGCACAACAGAGAAAAAAGATCTTGCTGGAATGTTACAATATATTAATAACATTGTGCCATTTAGGATCCCTTGTCAGGTTGCAAAATGCCATTATTTCCAAATTATAAGGCAGAATTTGCTTTTCTTCCTAACAGCATGGATGTGCACAGGTCTTCCACTCCTTCTCCATTTCACAGGATAAATCCTCCATATCCTTCATACTATGACATGAAGGCACAGAAATGCTTTCACTGCATAAAGTTAAGATACACAAAGTTTATAATTTCCTTTGCATTTATGCAGTTGTGGGTACAAGAAACACTTGTCTCACACAACATGGTATCTCTTGAGGATGAAGGCAGAGCTAGAAGACATAAAGAAAAAATCTTTCAGAAGAAAGGAAGATCAGATATTTTACTCAAACACCAGCAGAATGATACTCACATAAACTGATTTGTATTCCAGAATATGAAAGAATGGATCTGCTCATACATGAGGTAAGGCATTCTCTTCAAGAACTTAACTTGGGTCTGAAGAGAGGTGTGCTTTGCTTTACTAATCTTAGGGGATGCATGGCTTCAAACAGCATGAGTGTAGATGCCAGTAACAGGCAGTTGTGAGTGACATTTGGGGAGCTTATTTCTCATTTCATTTATTTAACAACTGCTTTTATAAGCTGCCTACTCCTAACATGTAACTCATCTCCATATATCAAATTGTTTGAATTTGTGTGGAAAAAATTATCATGAAACTGCTCAGGACACTGATATCCTCTCTCTCTCTGCATACTAGGAAGCAAAATGCAAGGTCTCTTATTATGGTCTGATTCCCATTTCAGTGCAGACATGGAAGTAAGGCTGGTACATTCTTCTCTTCTGCCATTGCAGAAATTTGTCTCTTCTGTTATAACTGCGAAGAGATGTGGTTGTTAGTTATGGTATGTGTTCACCTGTGTTTTAGGCAATCCATAGGAGAGAAGGGAGGCCGCTGTTGGATGCCTCAAGAGACCTTCTGATGCCAAGAACAAACACTACTTTGTATAAATCCCTGCTGGAAAAGGCACATGGTTCAGATTGTGTTAAATGATCAACATCTTCAAAGCCATCAGGATCAGCATTCGACCATCTTTAGGACATGGCCCTTAACTGCAGGTAAAGGTGCAGCATCAGCAACACCCAAGCTCTGATCTCACTGTGCACCTGGTGAGTGCAGTGAAGCGAGGTGAAAAGGACGTGGGTAACTCATCACACATCTTCAGCAATTTTTGGTAATAATATGTCTCTCAACACCAACAAAGTGCTGAATAGCAACATGTAATGTTCTTAATCATAGAAGGCCAAATTTTCATAATATCTAGCAATCTCAAACAGCAATGTACCTGCTGCACTAACATCTAATATATGTTCAATCACATAACTGGGCAACCAAGTAGCTTCTTAGGCATCGCCAGCAATTTACACAGACAATTGTGGTAAGTCCACGCAGAGCTGTAGTTAATGCATACCACTCCAAAAGTAGGTACTGAAAATCTAATTCATAGACCTAGTTTTTTTAAGAGATCTCTTTTTTTGCCACCTAAAATTACCTTCCTTTCTATCTTTAATTCAGAGCAACAAAACATGAGCACTCAAATAGCCATTAGTGCAAGCAAGCCAGCAGAATGGTAGCTTGATTGCATGTACAATTTTCAGTGGGATATCAGAAAGCAAGTTAGTAATTTGGCCCTTTATCATTTTCTCTCTGTACATATGCGTAGGTGGGTGCTTCCATGTGTATGTATATGAATTACTATATCATATAATTACTTAATGCAATTAGAGTGAAAACCCAGAACCTACACTCTTGTTTTTCTGACTGTTTCCCCTTTTTAAAAAATAAATGACTCACCCCAGTGGCAAGAGCCAAAATATTCTTTACACTTGACGATTTAGCTACCTTATGTGTTTTTACTGGGGAAAAAAAAAGCCCTCTATCATTTATCGTGTCATCTTATCACAGTCTCTTTGTGAGACGCAAATAGCACACTAATGTTTTCTTTTGTTAGGGTGAGTTGGCAATCTCCTCAGAGATGGAGCAACTACAGACAGCTCTTTTTTTTGATAATCTTCCTGACACTTGGATGAGACTGGCTTATCCATCAACATACAGTTGCTCAGTGGTAAGTCGAATGCCAACAGTCATTCAGTATGGATGGCACTTCATGTCCATTATAAAAAAATAGAATTGAAACGAAAGAATTTTTTTGGCAAATATCTTACCTTCTTGTGTAACTCAGAATAGCTTTTTATCATAAACTGATATTACCAGTGTTATGAAAAGCAGAAAGAGCTTTGCATTTACCTTGCCAATTACTGCAGACTTTGAAAGATTTCTCTAAAATCTGCATTCCCACTTCTTGCTTGCTTGCTTTTTTCTCAAGCTGTGTGCGCCGATCAAATACATTTGACAACTGCTGTAGCACTCAGTATCTGCTACTCAGAAGACCAAGCTTGGTTTCATGTGTCTTTTGGGATCAGAATTTCTAACAATAAAAGGGCACTGCTCTGAGCTCAAGGGTGAAATGATCACCAGAAGAAGTAGCAATTAACAAAGCAGCTTCTGTTAAGAACAGAGAAAAGTTTCAGAGCAAGTAGAGGGGCCACCATGTTTCTGTTCATCTTAATTGAACATCTTAAGATGTGTCCATCTATCTACTCTCCATGACTGTTTTATAACATTAAAAATGAAACTGAAAACAAAAAGTGAAAGCCATCCAAGGCTGGCAGATTATTTCCTTGCTGACATACATTTAATTCTCCACGGGTAGCCTCCTGAGTGAGGCAAAGAGCCACTGACTGATGGAGCTAACCATGACTCCAGAGCTGACCAAAGGACAGGAAAGCTCTGCCAAGCACAAAGACAGGTAGCGCTAGAAGGCAAAGCAAGCTCACACTTCTGAGATCAGTTCAGACTTCTGAGAGATCAAAAGTGGAAGAAGAAATCTTGTTCAGCAGAGGAGACATTGAGAAAAGCACCAGAGGTACATTGTGGTGAAGATCAATCAGAGCTTTACGGAATTAAATGCTCTTTTAGCTTTCCTTGATGGAAAACTAAACCACCATAGAGATACTGTGATGTCTGTGATAAATATATGTCCTGAAGACAGAAAGCGTTGCCTAGGGGATATAACACAGTAATGCTAAATTACAAGCTGTTTTCCTGAAGGACAACACAGCTGCTTTCTTTAAAAAAATATATAGGGGATTCAAGCTGGACCTTATACTCGTGTTTGGACAAAAGAGGGTAAAAGTACCCACTGATTATATAAAAGCTGTCTTGCAGAACTAGTAGGATTTAAGGTGACAGATTATCTTTTACCATCAGGTGCAAAATGCAGTGAGTCACCAGGGAGCAAATCATTGGTGTGAAGCAGTGTTATGCAGCTGGGCTCCAAGACAGCCTCCCTGCTGGAGCACAGCGTGGACGGGGAGGGACTGCGGAGCAGGTGACAGGGAGGCACCAGAGCGGTTACGCGTCGACAGGACTGGCGGAGTGGTCAGCTTAGCCTGGCTGTCAGTCCCTTGGGTTTGGGGATGTGGAAAGAAAACCAACAGAGACTGAAAACGAAACTTTAGACACTGTCATGTCTAAAATCTCATAGTAATTGTCAGTAGCAGGAGCTGTGAGCTTCCTCCAGGGAAGGACATTCTCCCTGCCATGCATGCTGCAAAGCATGCGGAGGCCTCAGTCATCATGATACTTTTATCCTCCCTGTTTTTAAACCCCTCTGTCTCTTATATACCTACCTGACATGCCACCATCTGAGACATCTGAAAAAACTCCTTTGATTTCTAAGCAGCTGCCATTTTAAAGTAAGGTAGGACAGAGTGAGGAGGTAACGGGAAAAATCAGAATGCATGCACAGTTTAAGCATGTTGGGCTCAGCAAATGTGTCAGAAACAGCAAACATAAGTGATAAAACAATGGAGATCATCAGGTCACCTAATTATCTCAGGTCTTCTGTTTATCTTCAGGATCCTTTTCTGTGTCTTTGAAATGAACAGGAATTCTGTTCATGCTTCCCTATATAGGCTGGCCCTATATGTCACCTATTTCATGTTTCTGTGGAGGAGTCACCTCTTGCCTCTAAGCCAGCAGTCTCCTGTCTCTGGCTTAGAGACAGTCAACTATCCCCAGGGCAGATGTGTCTAGTATTTCCTAACAGCAGCATTTTACGAAGCAAGAAGCAATACCACAGAGTGCCGAAAAACCCCTCAGCTAGAAAGGTGGGGATGTGATGCCAGAGATCTTAAATGGGGTAAAAAGAAAAAAAACAAGCTGATGCTTTCTTTTTCAGGCCACAGAAATTCAACAGATAGGGAAACAAGAGTGTGGAAGAAACAGAAGGATTGGAAACTTGTGTCACGGGTCATCCAGCTTTCTGGAAATCTGCAAAATATCAACAGGGGGATGCCTTAACAGAGGTGAAAAATGTTTGGGTTCTGGGCTGTGACTGCATTGTCAGGCAACAGCTGGAGCAGGCTGAGGTGAGAGCAGCAGTGAATGAGGATTTGAAAGGAGACATCACATATAGAGGGGACGACGTGAAGGGGCATATTAGGAGCAGAGGATGGTGGGGAGGGGGGCAGGAAGGCACAAAATATAGGAGCTGCCAGAAGAGGGGATATTCATTCCCTCTTTGGAAGGTATTCATGATACACAGATATAGGCTTAGAAACTATTCCATGAAAACTCAGGGTTATGGCACTGACTTCCTCACAGGCTGGAAAAATACATGCTTGAAAGGAAAAGGCCTTCAGGGTAGGAGGGTTTGTTATTTGGGGTTTTAAACTGACAGAATCTGCTGCTGACTTGTAAGGTGGGGAGGTATTAACTCCTGAGAAGGAGGAACAAAAGGCAAGGATTGCGATCCTGCGAGAAAAGACAAGGAGCATTGCAAGTAGAGGTGGGCTGGTCCAGAGGGGGGGTTAAGGATATTCATCGAGTGCTTTGAGATGAAACATGCTGTGTGTTCGCAAAGGTGTCTGTCAGTCAAGTGCGGGAGCAACATTATGACAACCTCTCTTCCAGGAGCAGCAAAGACCAAGATTTTATTCCCTGCAAAGCCAGCCAAGAAATTACTGAAATGGCTGTTTTAACAGTCAAAGCTAACAGGGAGAGAACAAAAGAGCTCCAGATGCACGTACACACACATCCATCCATCTATCCATGTCCTCCTCTGGCCTCCAATGAGCTAACTTCCACTTAAAGAAAGTCTCTTACATTGATGAGAAAACAGGCAGCAAATTATTTTGCTTCTGTAAAACTTAAAACTATCTTCATTTCAGGGAGGGGTGCAAAATGGGTGTAACTTGCATGAAAATTTCTGAGAGTACAGTTAAGTCTAATGCACATGGAATAGCAGAAAAGAGGTTAGATTTCTTTTGAAGGAGCCACTCTTGCTTCCTGAATACTAACTTGCTGTTTTACTGGCTACCTCTCAAAGCACAGCTGCTGCTGTGGCTCCTTGAGACAGACAGGCTCAGGTTCCAGAGGGGCAGTTCTGAAAGCCCACAAACACACAATATTGCTGCACTTGCTGTTTTTCACTTGTCAGTATTTAATTAACAAATAAAAATGCAGAACTGTGCTGAAATTAAAAAAAAGATAGTTCGGTTTGGAAAAAACTTTTAATATGAGGAAGTTGCTTGTTAAACAGAGAGAAATTTGTTGTTCAGCTGCACTCAAAACACAAGAAAAGGGAAAAAACATTAATGTGTGCCAGGGCAAAAGCACCACTGTCTTGGCAAGAAACAGAAACATTTGCAAGCTTCTGAGTTAGTATTTGAACAATGGGGAAGAAAATGAACTAGAAAAACTGCCTGATGGGCTGCTGAGAAGAATCTTCCTCCCCCTGCTACACACACTGATTTTTGTGTTTTCTGATATCCGGAGAAGATGGACTGATGGTACAACAAATAATATCTGACACAGGAGTTATACAAAAACTATGGTATCAAGAACAAAATTTATAATGGCCTGCACTCTTTGAATTCAATGGCAATCTGATGAGCAACAAAAGTATAATCAACTACCACTATTCTTTTCTACCAGAAGATGCTGAAAACTCTGTAAGCTTTTTCACACAGTTGCCAGTGTAGGCTGATACAAAATAAAAACCAAAACGCCAAAACCAAACCAAGCCCTGAATTCTTGGTTGAAGATCGAGGTGAGAAGAAACCTTAAGTCTGGCTGTCAAACATCTGAAGAAACAGGTTTTCCAGTGTTTGCTTTGGTCATTTTCCCTATGGTGAATAATTTTAATAAATTACCCTCAATCCTTTATCGGAAGTCTGCCCTTCTTCAGTTTTATCCCAAGTACCTAGTCAGCAACTTCTCAAATTGCCCTTCACATTTTGGAGCTATCTTCACGTATTGCAGGTGAGGGTCAGAATTCCCTGTTGCCAAACTATTCATTAGTATTTCCTTTTAATCCTTTTCCTATAGAAAATTAATTTCTGAATATTGCCTGTGTCAAAGTAAATATTTTAAAATATACATACTTAACTTGGGCTGGTGGGAGGTAGGGCTGCAATTGTTTGCTTCACTTTACTGGATCCTTCTTAGCATGACAGGTGCCAGGTCAGAGTGCGCGCACACACAGAGCATTCCAGGTACAAAGTGCATCCAGGTCCTTCCCAGCACCTGTGGTTCCTGACCTTCTACACCCACTTTGCTTCTAAACACTTTGAAAGCAGGAGCACCCTATTCAGACCCTCAGTGTTCCAGCGTTTGCTAAGCAGTACATTCTATTAGTGAACACCTTCACTGCAGGTTGAAATTCTCAGACGCAGATGATACAATGCACTGAGAAGTATTGGCTGGGGGAAAAAAGCCTGTCATACATAGCAGGACTACTGATAACGTGCAGTGTATTACACTACAGCAAAAATGACTAACATCAAAGCTAAACAGGAATGATTTGTATGGTTGAGACAAGTAGAATAAAATATGTATTTTAACTAAATCAGTTTTTAGGAACACTAGGCACAGGTTAATCCTTTATAAATATGTTCACAGAGTACATTAGACACCAGCCCGCCTACACAAAATGAATGCAGCACACACTCTGATGTATTACAGAGGCAGGATAAATGAGGGAACTCTTCTGTGTTTGATCTGGTTCTGCTCTGTAATTCAGAGATACTGGAGATGGGTGGTGAGTTTCTCATTGATCCCAAAAGAACCAATAATGTTGAATCCTGTGAAATGTAAGCTTTGTAGAGGATTGGAGGCTATGCACGAAGGACATTATAGCTTTAGGGGCATATTCTCTTCTCTGGAATGTGTGTAACTGGCATTCACAAGAGTCATACATATCCCAGGGAAACTAGACCCTGTAGCTTAACAATACTTAAAATGCATACCTAGCTCCACAGGCAATTATATCACTCTTGTGGCTACATCTGCATCCAGTTATCAAAGGATAGATTTCCAGCAGATATTAAATGAACCTGCAAATGAGTATCTTCAGAATTTGGAAACAATGCTAAATTTGCCACACATCAGCATTTAAAAATGCAGCAGAATGAAGCCAGAACATCAATCCAAGTCTAAGATATTTAGATAGAAAACACAGAGCTAGCACATAGATATGGAAATAATCATTTCAATTTCTCCCTACACCCCCCCATTCTTTCCAGGTTTTTAAACCACTTACTCTAGTCCTTGCTTCTCTGAACTGCATTTTGCATGTGGTGGAGGTGTTAATCCACAGTTACTGCACAACAGGGTTGTGAATTTTAGCTAATGAAAGCTTTTAAAGGCACAATGAATTGCTCAGATGAAAGGCAACAAAGAAGTGCAAAGTATTATTACAGCCTAGCCTAAGTTTTACTGAGAGCATTCTTATACAGGATGGACACAGCATAAATATGTATTACAGATGATAACCTCCCTGTAAAGGCTAATTCCCACCCCTGAAGCTGCCAGAGGCAAGGGGTGGCAGTCTTATAAGACTTAATAAAGTCTCATAATGTTTTCATCCTTTTCCTACCCCCAGGAACTGCAAGAGAACCCCTGTATACATCTGAATCCTTCATGAACAGCATGTCCATCCTGGCATATTGCCGGCACAATTAGATCCCAGGGAGTGCAGACTAGGATGGTTCAGTAAACACTTAAAGGCAGAGGTAAATACAGGAAGGACAGCAAATGCTGTAGTCCCAGTTACAGCAGTTTGGCATACGGTAAGTTTATAGTGTGTGTCTGTATGCTATCTATGGGAGAAGTAAGCAAAAGGACAGAAATCTCCTTGTCATTTTCCTTGATAATTTTTGCTAAAATCCAAGTCATTGTGCATGATAACAAAAAGGAACAATTAACATAGTCTGTATTTTGCGAAGGTGAGAAAGGGATAGCTGTCAACAGGATGTGGATGAAAGCACCAGGAACTCATTTGGAAAAGAACTAGCACCAGAATAAATGTACAGCAGCTTACCAGGGAGAGAGAGGACAGGATCTGCTGCTCTGGTTTGATCTGTTACGATGGGAATGAAGTCTTCAGTTTGAAAAATATTATTCTGCTTCCTGGGTCTGCAAAAGCTAACATTGTTCTAAAGACTGCACCTCTCTGATCAGCTGCCCTGTTTCACTGATCATAGTCTAAGTGATCCGTAGCCCCCTTCTTTTTCTGCCTCTGTTCAGATAAAAGATTGCAGCTTCATTTCAGTTATTATTTGCATGTTTTTCTTAACAGTTTACTCTCAGCAGCTTCTGATTTAACCTTACGTGTTCTGTAGTTTGGGAAAAGGCTAGAAAGATAATTTTTAGATCGGTACCTAACATTTTCAAAGTAATGGCAGGCACCTCACGCACGCATCTTATGTTCCACCCTTTAAGTAAATGTATTCTAACACTCTACTTACCTGCTTTAAAAGGACTGGCATGTTGAACCAGCTGGCCTTTTTCCACCGCTATTGCTTTTCATGTTATATTCTGCTCCTGCAATTTCTGTATTTTCCCTGCATTTTGCAAGACAAAATGCAGAAGTTTAAAGGCACATAATGTTTATGTGACAAAATCTTGCTGCTAAGTACAGTATTACTGACGGATTAGTTTAATGCAATAGCATAATGTAATTTAATTATAGTAATAGTGCACAGCAACAATCTTACTACTTATGTCAGATTGTGAGACATTCTCTCTTAAAAGCTTCATCATTATTATTTAGTTTTTGGATTTAGTTCCACAGTGTCCCCCCCCCTTCCTCCACATACAGTAAATTAATTTCATAGGTGTAGAAGAAGAAACATTAGGTAAATTGCTCTCATTTTGCCCTAAGAATTCACAATACTAACTGAAAACCTATTTTGCGTCATTAGACAATAGTCAGACAGCCTATGATGAAAGCTTGTAGCCTTCTGGGCAGTAAGTCCTCAGACCTGCATTCTGCAGTTAAAAAAAAATGAAACAAACATCAAAAAATAACACAGGCAAAAAAACCCCAAATAGGAGCATTCCGCCACATCTACCTTTTGTATTTACCTGAGAGCTTTTAATGGAGATTGATCCAAAATCCTGTGCCAGCCATTAACTATTTCTACATTCATTTAAAGTACTGTAGTTCAGGGCTCCAGGTTTTTTCAGCCCACAGCTTCCACTGATTTCAGCTGTGGCTGACAGCAATTCTGAAAAGCCAACCCACAATAATTCCTATTTCTAAACTGTTTTCTATCTGAAGACCACAGAATTTTCTATCAGTGTTAATTTAGCCTCCAGAAAGACAGAAAAATATATCTTCAGCCAGCACAGCTGTATGCAAAGTGAACATCTGTCCATTGCCAAATTCAGTTTAGCTAATAATAAAAAACCACACTTTATTTTCTTTTCCAGACAGGATCAGACTGCAAGGGAAAGCCTGGAGAGGATTTCCGTGCTTTAAAAAGAGAAACAGGGGAAGACTGAATTTCCTAAGGTCACTGAGGAAACGCGTGGCAGCGCTAGGAAAAGAACTCAGCACTCGAGCAGCAGAGATACCATCTTCACAGCCAAAACCAGATGGTTTTTCTCTGCAGTGTGACATAACAGCACAGACAGAGTAAGTCTGTGGATTTAGTGGCAATGAAGTTAAATAAGGTTAATTTCTAGGTGGCTGAGAGGTGTTGTTTTTTCTAATTGCATCATGGTAAAAGCTCTTCTTGCCTTACTTCAGTAACAAGAAGCCAGGTAATGTGAATTAGCCAAACCACTGCAAATCACTGCTTTTTAGAGAGGGGAACAAGATGTACCCTTTTCTTGAAAGTACAGAAACTGCAAAATTAATCCTGCTGTATGCTGACCTGTTGCTGTTCATTTCCTAGCTTGCCCAAGGCTTTGTATGTATTTTCAGTGCATACTTTTTTTTAGGTGTGAGGCTAAAGCCACAAAGGGTCTTGGGCTCAGTACTGTAATGCTTGACTCTTACAGGCTCTTTCAGCTCAAGAAACCCCTAGCTTCACAACAGCCAGCATCTCTGCATCTCTGTGTCCAAGAGACCTGCATTTCTGCTTCTTTCAAGGGTTTTGGAAGATGACTACAAGGTGAGTGGACACACTTCTCTCCCCTTTTGACTTCACAATGTGTATGAGTGTGTGGAAGTCTCCATGCCAAATGGCTCCTTTTAGTACAACATACCAACATAAGGAATAAATAAGTCATGCTAGATTTCCCCACTCCTTTTAAAGCCTCAACAGTGTATTTAAGAGCTGTTCTGTGCCATGAGAGATAAAAATGCACAGTCTTTTTCCATTTGATTTTGAGTAGATGTTTCAATCCAGAATCAATCTTCTGCAACAAAAGATTTTTTAAATCTTTTTAAAAAGATTTTTGCTAAAAAATTTTCTAAAAGCTAGCCAACTCATTTTTTACAATACCAAAGACCACCTGTCACATCTACAGCACCTTTACAAGCTACAGATAGAAAAAATAATTACATGCCAATTAATTTTTGAATTAATTTTGGCATGCAGCAGAATCTCTTTCTCTAGCCAGTCTCTGCTACTGCAGCAACACCCTGTACTCGGCAGAAACCTGGACTTTGATAGAAGTGGCACCATTTTTACACCTTTATGCCCTAGTGTTATTCATACTGTGTACCATTTGCTACCAAAAGCCTCTGCATTCCTTAAAGCTTTGTCTCAGAAGAAAGAAATCCAGGTCAAACTCCCCTGTATGAAAGCAAGCTGGTGGGGGATTTCAACCTTTGTCTTAGCTCCATATCTTAGGTGACTCTTCTGAAGATTTAAGGGCACTAAGAAAACATTGTCCTCTTTGCTGTATTTTGCATGGAACTTTATTGCAACTGGAAAGCAAGAAGCTGTTCCCAGCCTAAGATCTACTACAGTAAATTAGGTCACTTCAGCTGCGTTTGTAGCAAGATGATGTACAGAAGTCTGTTCCTCCCATTGATAACATTATTCCCTTGCCTAGAGGTGTCGGTTTGGAAACAAACCTAGAGCTACAATCCATTTAAAGTGAAACTCATGATTATTAGTCTCTCTGCTATTTTTTTTCCTCTCTTTTTTTTAGTTTAACCATTCCGGTGCAGTGAACAACTTCTGCACTGCTGTGAGCTTGACTCCTAGCCTCAAGATCTCACCCTCCCTAGTGTTGTCTGGATATCAATTTTTTCAACCCCCAGTCCTTCCTCACAGGTAGGAAGCACATCACAACTCATTAGTAATTTACTGCTACAGTAATTTTTATAATTACTGCCAGGAGGCCTCATTAAATTTGATCTAATGAATAAATATTGTATTTTTCAACGTGATTACCAGAACAGCTTAAGCTGTGTGCCATAAACAATTATTTTCTTCAATATGCAGTATGTCAGTGAGTATTGATTTTTATTTTGTAAAGAATTTACTGTATTTCTATCCATGGCTATTAAGTAATAAATAGCCAACGCTCTGAAGCCTCAATTGCCGCAGAGCAGATGGCAAAACAGAATTTGGGGTATCTGTTGCAAAAAGTAAAAGAATGCACGTTAGTGAAGATAAAGGGTTTGTCTGGAGGTTAAGAAGGAGTGCTCCAATGTGAACGTATCACCTAGCCCTCAAGAAAGCAGCCTGCTCTAGTCTGGAGTCTCTGATGTGTAAGTCAGTGATATAAAAAAGATTTAGGATTTATTAGCAGGATACAACAAAGCATTTTGTCTCAGACGCATGAACAAGCAATGATGCCCGATGTTTCATTTGCTTTTAGAGCAACTGCTCAGATGGAACATTCTTCTAAAAGGTTTAAGAAAAATAAAGAAATACAAAATATGCTGAACAGGAACCTATAGTTCAAACCAAGGCTGCAAATTGTATTTACTTTCCAGCATCATTTACTCCTTTTTTCAGCAATTGCAGACTTTAGCACACAAAACTGTAACAAAACAGTGAACTGTAACAAAAGGCGTGCATTGGCGATGTCTTAGGACATATATCAGAGAAGCTCAGGACCAGGAGGAAACCCTTTACATTTTTGTCATGTAAGAATGTTTTCTGCACCTCCAACTATATTGTACCATATTAGACAGATCTAATTCCCTAGCTATACCACTACTTAAATAATTTTAAGGTGAATTTTTCTACATCAATAAATAGCACTGCTGGTCTGTGCTATCAGTTTTTTTGTTTAAACAAGACTTTCATTTAGGGCAAAAGAAAAAGGGATGTGGATAAATCTAGGGTCACTAGGGGCAATTCATGTAACTGAAAGGATTTTTTCCTATTTAATGGACATTTTTGAACCGCATTTTCTGCATTTTCTCCCTCGATTGTTTAGTTGAAGGAAACCTGGGAAGTCTTGAGATTGTTAGCTCAGTTTCCCACACTCAGTCTCCAAACTGGCCTCCACTAGATTTCCCTGGGCCGAGCGCAGTGCAGTTACCGAGCTGTAGCTGTCACCAGAACAGCCTCTCTGGCTCTCACCAACACGCAAACATCACCTCCAAGTAAACCACAGGCAATTAACGCTACACAGGACCTCAGGACTAGGATCCACCTTAGCTGCTGCTTCACTCAATAACATATCTACTTCAGGACACTTACCTATTCAAAACACTTAGCATTTGCTCTCATAAGGTCCCTTTATACCCAGGTTTCTGTTGCGACGGGTGTGAAGGACCTTCAGTCTCACTGCCACTGGATGAAAAATACCTCTGCTTCCAGATAGGCTGTCAAACAAAGCATAACCTCCCTCATCTCACCGTGGTGGGAGCTGGCGGCAGCTGCTGAACGATCTTTGCAACGAAGAGCAGCTACAAGACAGATTCTCTGCCCTCTTCTTATTTTTGGTGCTCCTTGTCCCAAAAACACACTAATCACAGCATTGCATAGCTCAGTACAACTACAGGTAAAAGCACTAGCAGAAGCACCCTGGTCTGACACCTCTAGTACCTCTTTTGGCTGCAGCAACTGTTTTCCGAGGGAAAAGGTCAACATGGTTTAGGTGCCATGCAAACACCAAGAAAACATTGCTCAGAAATTGAGACAGAAAGAGCTCGAGGTCTTTTGAAGTGTGCAGGGAAGTTGAGTGTTTTGTAGAAAGTTAGCCATCTACAAAATCCATGTCTTCCTGCGTATTATACAGCAAGCTGTGGCTCACTGGGAGATGCAAGGGAGCTTATAAGCAAGGCTAGCTGTTGCAGTAGGTATCAGGGAACTCCAAGACATGGCAAGAATCACATTTCCTTGTGGATCCCAGTATGTTCAAAGTATAATGTGGTATCTGTACAGGGGAAAACACAAGCTACATTTCAGCAGTCAGGCTTAATTAGCGAGTTAGTTGAGCCTGACATCAGCCAACCTGTTCATCTCATTCATAACTTCTTCAGAACTGGAAAGAAAAATAGAAATCAAAATCTAGACATGAGATTTTAGAAACTGGAAAAACAGGTGGGAATAAAACCAATGGTACCTAAGAGACTACAATACTCTCAACTCCCATGCATCAGCTATAATATAAAATATACTTACTAGTGAGTATGTCAAAGCAATAATGCATAATATACTTACTAGTGAGTGTCAAGGACATAAACTAACTCTGTTTGCAGGGAGAAAGGGTGTGTGTCTCCAGCCTGTGCTTAGTAGGTACACAGAAAAAAAAAAGAAAAGCATTATTCCTTGCTGTGGGTAAGTCTGCATGTCTTGATGAAAATTAATTGTAATCACATTAAGAATATTCAAGTGTTAATTTTTCTCCAAAGCAGGCTTTAGCTATATGAGTGAATGGGGTTTTGGTCTTGCAACTGCAGGGAAAGTGACTTAGTTTAAGATGATACCAGCAGGCTTTGACAGAACACTGTATCTGTATTCTGTATTGGGCACATAGCTATCATATATACAGGTATATTTTTATTTACTGGAGGTGCTTTTCAGAGCTTTGTAGTATAGATGCTGTTTTCTAGCCACACCAACCATTTAAAAACTAGAAGTTACTTCTCCCGGAAAAAAACTAGGATTACATCAAAGCATTTCAGTTTCTCACAACAAAACCCTGTGCTTGGTTTCCAATACTAAAATTGTAACATCGCAACTTTTTCATAAGAATTAAATGGAAAGAGAAATAAAGGGGGAAGAAAAAGCTTTAGAGTGTTAACTCTCCACGGCAGGAGGAAGCCAGCATGGGCATTGAGCTCGGCACACTCATTCCCTTCTCCCTGCTGAAAGGGACACAAAAAGAACTCTGGCTAAGCATTTATTTTTCTGCTAATGTGAAAGTTTTCTTTTAAAGAGGAAGCAGATTGAACAGAGCACGAGAAAAGAATTTGACTCTGGCTTATTTCCAAAGGGGTTTTTTTTCCTGATGATTCACTGTTATCACTTGTATTCACATTACAACTAGCCTCAAAAAGAAATACCCAAAACCGAAACCAACCCCCCAACACACCCAACAACAACAAAAAAAAATACACAGCACAAAAGCACTAAGAAATACAATCTTTCCTACTGCTAAATTCTGCTAATAAGCTATATAAGAAGAGAATCATGTAAGATAAGAGTGCCTGTGTTCATTCACATTTGAGCAGGAACATTGCTAAGCCTCTGTATCTGGAACTTTAGACCACATCTAAAAATGGTGAACTTGCAAGGTGTTAAACAAAATGGTGGACACTGATTGAACTTATTTTACTTCAGCTACATAATAAAGTAGAAACCATCTAAATTTCTCTCAAGTCTAAAATGTTTAAATATTCACTATAGTCTTTCCAGTAGTTTTATTTTCAAACAGGAATTTGGATATCCAGAGAGGAAACATAACTGCTAATTCGCTGAAAACATGAAACAATAACAATTCTTATTTGTGGAGGAGCTCTCACCCTCAGTCCTAGTGTCAGTCAGTTGTGAAGCTTATGCAGCAATTCACAAACATACCACTTTTACATGGATATTCAAGCTAAAAAGAGGTAAGGGAAGGTCAAAAGGAGTGCTAGTTGGGTTGCTTTGTTATTGTGTATGTGATTAAAAGAAAATGAGGATGGTTGCCATAGGCTTCTATTACTTGCACCTCTTGACATCACCTAGCACGCAATTTCATTCTCTGTGCCAGGAAAGGATACAAAGCTAGCTTGAACCCAAACACAAATCCGTAATTTCAGTAACATTTTATATCTGCGTTCAGAGGCAGATTTAAGTTTTGCCTGTAGACATATTCCAAGGGAAAGACTGTATCAATAGGTTTCAACACAGCTGGAGCTACACTTCGACTGTTTTTTCTTTTTTCTAGTCCAAGTGATCAGTACAAAAACTACTAAAGTCCTACCTAACAAAGACAAATGCAATGCCTTCTTACCCCATCCTGACCATACCATGACTTCTGGTTTATTTTTTCACATGACAGAATTGTCTGCCATCCTTGCAACCAGAGCTTCATCAATTCTAGCTGGAAGAAAGCCTGTACCAAACAGCAACAAGATCTGGTTTAATATGACTGTATCTCTACGCTCTAGACATATTTTCATACAGATTCAATATCCACAACTTCTTGTAAGTATCACTCACAATAGGATTCCTAGTTCCCCTCTCACCTTCCATTTTCAGGACTCTTACCTCTAGTTCTGATGATTACATTTTTGAGTTCAAACATACAATTCCCCTACTGTTTCCCAAGTCCAAAGGGTTTGTGGGGTTTTTGACACCCTTTTAGGAGACCTAGGCTTATTATTTGGAAGAAGAGTGAGACCCAGTTGTGCAAGTGTGGCGCTGTCCTCTCTCTGGTGTTTGGAGCCCATGCACTCACGTGTATCTACAATAAAGCCCAGCATTATCTGGGTGCTGGTGTTTCTAGGACCCCACAGACTGGCCAGCCTCTATTTGACAGTTTTATCTTTTTACTCACTTGCAGTTACTTTAGAGGCCAAGAACATGAAAGAACAGTAAGGCAGTATCTCCAAAATCTCCCCACTAGCTCATGCCATTAGCCATGCAAGAACTGCACTCACAAAAAGGAGTAAGAGAACAAACTGGATTATGCCAGCAGAGGTCAGTGGGTGACTCTCTTGCTGAAAGTTTCAGATGCACAGTGTAGTACACATGGTTTCAAAGTCAGCTGTGTTCCCTCACCCTGGAACACTTCAGGCCACTCTTTAACTGGATGCCACCATTTTGCCCTTTTTCATTTCATTTGCCTACCTAAGCAAATGATGATGATGCTTTGGTATGTTGCCATCTCTGTGCTTTTCTCTTCAAAATACATTTTTAGGTTGCTGGCAGACAAAATAAAGGTGTATCAGCACATGAGGCTAGGAAGAGGGATAGTTTCCAGAGTTAAAATTCCATTGCAGTTCCCTACACTAATATAACTGGTTAAGCAGCCCAGTGTGCTGCTCTGCAAGGTTTACTGTATGCTTCAGCCTGTGAAGTAACACTGCCATGCTGGGTTTTAAACTTACATATAGTGAAAAAAAGTTTAATTGTTAAGGAAGACAAATTTTTTTTCTCAAGATTTGGAGAGACCTAATGCTTCAATGTTTGGCTTAATTAAAAAGCAAGTGGAATGTGGAAGAAGCAAAGGACATGTATATTGGTATACACCTGTTTAAGAAAATCTTCTGATAATAAGGAAGTTATGGCCAATTTAATCAGTATATACTATATATCCATTATAAATTATTATACCAGGTTAAAAAAAAAAAGTTTTATCAGACCTATGCACAAGATCACCTGGCTCTAAAACTGAGTAGTGAGGAAATGTCAACTCATGTAGCCTTTTCCAATTAAAAATCAGTAGTCATTCTACCTCACACATGAGCTTCATTCTTTTGTTCTTCCTTACACAGTGATACTTTATTTCCATCTATCTTTGGATTTTAAAGCTGACAGGACCTTTTCCTCTCAAGTTTTTTAAATTGCTGCTCATTCACTGCACTTATAAACCATGAGCTCATTAAATACTTTTCAAGTTCACATCAACAGCACTTAAGTAGCTATGGTAGAGGGGCTTGGTCAAAGTGGTGTATTGAGACACCTCAAAATCATCATGTAATACATAAACTAACATCCTGTGCACTTCATAAATATGAATTTATTCTCACATCACCAGCAGTGTGATGAAAGGCACATCTAAACACAGCTTTTAGGTGAGAGCAACCTAAAAGGTGAAGATTTGACCAGCAAAGAGTATCTGGGACAGCTCAGTCACTCTGCTGGATTACTCCTTTACCATTTCCTCCCACTACAGGCCAGCTTTGTGTAATCTTCTGCCACAGCCTCATACAACTCCTGCCTCTAGACCCAGGATACAAAAGCAGCACAAGTGTCAAAATCGGTCTTCACTATCAGCCTGCAATCCAGGCCCCTCAGGCAATTCTCTGCTCCAGGAAAAGAGCTCCTGAGAGGCTACTTAAGAGCTTGTTTGTAAAAGAATAGATAAATAAATAAATTTAAATGGCAGCCACATTACTCCAATTTATGTCCAAAATTTTATCCTCATCCTTGTCAGCTCAGGATGTAGGCATCTGGTTTAAAAAAAAGTAGAGAATAAGCAGAAGGGTAAGCACACAGCACACCTGCCTAGAGCCTGTATCGAGCCTGAACTAAGCACTCTGTATTTCGACCATCACAAGTTAGTCACCAGGTACCAAACAATTCAATCCAAGCAGCATGAATATCAGAGCAAGCCTGGTTCAGGAACACAGGGCCAGAGACAGTAAGATGTCCAAGTCCCACTGCTTCCCCAGGTATGATGGGAACAACTAAGTCCTTTACTTCGCAGCTTAAGTTCACCTGAAAGTGGTAAAAGAGAAGTACAGCTCTAACAGGCTTTTTAAAACCAGCTCAGAGGCAAAAATATTCTAAAGCTGAAAATTTTTATTTTCAAAATAAAAACTTTTGTACAGAACAGTGTAGATCTGAGTAAATCTAAATACAGCAGTCTCTGTAATATAACACAAGGGTCTGCTTTTAGCCCAGTACTTTCACACTCTAGCAATCAGAAGGCAAGCCAAGCAATTAGGAGGAAAAAAAAAAAACCCAACCACTTTTATCTGTCAGAACACGCATTTCTAAAATGAGTTTCTTCTTCACAAAATGTACCTAGAGGGAAGAGCACTCTCTAGACCTCAGATTGCACAGCTAGTCACACTATAAAAACAGATGAAGAGAGGACAGGAGATTTTCAGTAGGAGAGATGATTTATGAAACAGAACTGCAAGTCTGAGACATAAATATCTGTTGTTTCTAAATTCCTCTCTCCTCCCCTCCCACACACACTGATGCAATTCCCAGAAAGGTATGAATTGTGGATCATTTTGTATACACACACACAGTGCAAATACTGCGCAAGCAGAGAAGCGTAAACCCATGTTGATCCTTCTACTATTCGACTGTACATTATTCATAGCATTACATTCTAAACCTTATACAAAGCTTACACAGTAGTTTTCATAACAAAATTAAACACATGTACACACTTTGTGGTTCTCTGGATGCAATTTTCATGGCACCTTCTTTTCTACAACATTGAGTACAGGAGACTCCCATGTGCTCAGCGAATCAGAATCCTTCAGCTCCATTTCTGCTGTACTTACATTTCACAAATGTCATGTAGAAGAACCTTCCACAATCACAAAGAGCCAGATACAGAACCATGCATTACCTGTTTTCCTGATAACCAAATTAAACAAGTTACCACCTTTCACCCCACTCAAAGATGGCAAACAGCCACATGAACTGCCACCCCTCTACTTGACCAAGCACTGGTATGGAGGTACCTCTCTTCCCCAAGACCACTGCTGACTCTGCAAAGCAGTTCTGCAGCTGCAGCAGGAACAGGGAAAAGAGAGTCTACCAAAACAGTCATTTAAGACATGGAACATTCTGTTTTAGACAGTGGTCACTACACAACGTATACCAGTACGTTCACATCACTGTCACCAGTAGGCAATGCTGTGGAAGCTTTCAACAGTGGCCTTCTCTCATCTGAGCAAAACCACAAAGTACCACATCAAACGGCTTCTGCCGCATTTTTTAATTCAGAGAATCTCCCTTGAAATGGCCAGTACGAACTTTTAGTACTCTAGAAAACCAAATATTAGTGCTTGGAGACTGCTCGGCTGCAACTTATAGGGCTTCCTTTTTGAACTTAAGAACACGCAGCTGTTTCAGAGAATTCTACGATTCCATTTGATCATTAAGTGTCTGTATTGCAGAAGGTGGCTGCTTGGTTCTGTGGAGAAAACTGCTGCAAGTTTTCAGAACATCTCTACGTTTTTGTAACCAATTTTGGAGCATAAGTAAATCTGCAGCATAGATTGCTGCATGAGTGGAACTAGTGGCTTAAAGCCCCATCTCCTTTCAGGAAGAAAAAAAGAAGTTACTATCATGAAACAAGGACTGATGCTATCTGATTTGCAAAGTTGTTTAAAGAGAAAACAATGGCCTGTGTGTGAAGATCTGCATTAAACAGCTTTCCCAAGTATGATTTATACTCAAATAAATGAAACGTTTTTATCCTTTTTTTACCCAAAAGAAGAGGAAAGCAGGGAAGGCACTTTGTAATCTCATTTGATTAAACAATTCACTGCAGGCAATAATATGACGTTGGTGAAAGAATATGTAATTTAAAGGCAGTCACAGCTTCAGTCTTCCATTCCAAGTTCTTGTTTCAGACTGAAAGACAAGTAAGAACATGAGTCAGCTTGTAGCAAAACACTGAAAACTCTTTAGACCAATTAGTGGAAGACCTAACAATACATACTGAGGTTGAGAGCTAAAAGGAAGATATACCACTTTTTTCGGGTAAGAACCAGTGTATCAGAAAAATCAGAGGGCAAAATCTCAGATTCTGGAAGCAACACAGACTAATCTTGAGATTTACCTGACGAACTAGGATGTGGACATCTCTGCCCTCCCACTTTTGAGATGCTTATCCCACTTAGCACGACCACGTCACTGACACAACGGCATACTCACCTTTTTAAGTAGGCATGGACATTGTCAAAGCCGTGGTACTTGGCCAGATAGACCAGGACACCTGTGGCACATCGACCATCCCGCTGTCTGCAGAAGCTACAGTTGCAGATTCCACGACATGGGGGGCACCTCCATGTCTACATGGAAAAGAGACAACAACAAGAAGCCCTTTTAGCTGAGATGCTATGCCAGATATAACTCACACCCACAACTTAGAAGAGTGCAGAGTTCTGCAGTGAACATCAGCACTGCATAAGGCTGTCTAAACTAGTGCAAGAGTACAAATTCCTCAGTCTGCAGGCGATTAAGCTCTCCGTTGCCTGCCTTGCATGTAACCACAGGAAGCATTCCGCTGTTTTAACTCCTACATCACAGCCCACAACAGTAGCACTTTGTCCACAATACAGTGCCTTTCCATAGGGCATTAAGCACTAGTGCGAGGCAAAAGAGAACACTATTCTGATGTTTAAACACAAGAATATTTTGGCTGCTGCTCTGTTCTCATACTTTACTCCTGCAAATAAAGCCACAGTAGTAGTAAACACAAGTTCTGCACAACACAGTTTTGTGATTCAGGGTGGATCGAGCCAGGACTGCGTGATGTACTACAGCACAGTAAGCAGTTCTGTTAAAACCCCTGCTGTCAGTGACCAATAACACCCCTGGCTGTGCAAGCTGAGCACAATAAACCACCACTGAGCACTGTCTTACCGGGTCCAGCAGTGCTGTTCTGACATCCTCCCCGTATCTGTTGCGGAGGCACGGCCCACAGAACTGGCCCCGCACGCCTACGCAATCAGGGTTACGACAATTTGTCTTGGTGTCGATGGTTTTTTGGCGACACTGATGACAGGTGGATCCCTAGAACACAGGCAAAAGAAATAAGACATTTAAGATGGCATTTTAGTTCGGGGAAAAAAGCATTGAACAAAAGTCTCTTTGGCAGCTAGCAGTGCTTATCCTGAAACAGAACGACAACTTGCAAGTTTGAACCAAGACTGTTTTAACACTGCATCTTCAGTGTCTGGTAATCACTTTCCCTGGTTGGTATCACTTAGGTATTACAGCTGTTCCAGAGTGAAAGCAAGCTAATTGGCTTAGTAAAGGTCATCCTACAAATTCAGGCAAAAATAAGAAGGGACATTTCAAGATCTCAGACACGTTTCTCCCAAAATTCACATCCTCTCTCTCAGTGAGAGGGATCGTGCTTTATTTGATGCTAAAACACAAATACAGAATAACAAAAAAAATGACTTCATAAAAGTACACATTTTACAGAGTTAGAACATACTAACCATGGCCCTGTTATATACTTTTTCTCTCGCAGATCCACAAATATTATCCAGCTCTTCCTCTGTTATGTCCTCAACTGGGCGCACGACGTGTGGAAAAGCCACGGCACCACGGTGACCCCTCCTGGGAGTACGGGCTTCATGCTGAATAGCAAAGACACAATACTTTTAGTATTAGTTTCAGAAAAACTCTACAAAGGCAAGGATCTTCACGGCAATGCTCAAGTCTCAAACACCCATCCTGTATTTAAGCAAGATGTAACAGAACTGTGTAGAGACATACAATATGGATGCAGCTTTAGCACCTTTACTTGATCTGTCACTTTCAGGGTGCAGCGATGCTACTGATCTTCCTTCACTCCTGCCGGAGTGCAAGAGGAAGTGGTTTTTCAAGGACAAGGAAGAGGAAATGGAGAATACATACAAAATGCCTTTTTTTTTTTTTTTTCCAACTTCTTCCAAGGCCACAGCATACTGATAAACCTCATCAACTCCCTGGGAATCACTATTTTCTTGAAGGGGATACAAAGCCACCCTCACAACCCACAACAGGAAAACTAGACCTTCATCATACCTCCAGGTACTCATCAGACATCTTTCTTCTTCTCATCAAGATGTACCGGTCATCTTCTTCCTCTTCTAGTACAACAGTAGGAGGACCTTCAATCAAGGACCTGGACCTTGTGTGAGGCCGAGAACTTCGGTCTGGGTTCCTCCTCAAGGCACAGTTGGGCAAAGAACGCCTTGGAAGTCGCTTTGGTCCCTGTTAATGTTTAAAAGCCCCTAATGAAACAGGCGAAAACACAGATAGCTCCCGACCCTACTGAACTCCTCCCCTAAAGATGCCTTCCTCCCGTCTTTTCCAAAGACATGTCTATCCCTGTCCCAATCAGAAAACACAAGGTAAGAAGATCTTGAGCAAATTCATCTTAGGCATTCTGCTAGTCACAGAGAAACAGTCAAAAGCAGCAGAGCCCATGTCTCTGAGGAGCTGCAATTTTTCGTGTTGTTCTAATCCTCTCCCACATGACAAATACATCAGCAGTGAAATTCATTACATTGCTGATTCACAACCCAACCTTCTTTAAAGTTAAGCTAAATGCCAGGTGTTTTTCAAGGCTCCAAACTCACAGAATATTCAGGTCTGAACTGCCCTGCCTTATCTCCAGCCTTTGTATAAACACATATTTACACAGCACCTTGTTTAGTTTTATTGGCCTGTGGAGACACTTAACCTTTATAAATTAATCTGTTCTGCTTTATACCGTGGCAAATCAAAAGAGAATTACACAATGAGGATACCCGTTTTAGGAAGCAATAAAATTCTAACTGGACTTTGATTTGCACGGTTTATTAAGTTTCTTCATTGAGAATCCTGCCTTGTAATGTAAGAATTTGACTCTTAGAAATCTGAAGGCAAATACAGTAAATTTATACTCACATGACTGACAGCTGGCAACGATTTTCTCCCACCAAAGATACCAGAAACATTTTGCAACTCAGCCATTAGTTTTGCAAGCTAACAAGAGAAAGAAAAATGAAGCAGAGCCTTAAAAGGGTATTTATGTGCTATTACAGACTACTAGGGCAATTGGCTAAAAGTACAATTACTTATAGGAAATGCAGCCATTCTTCAACTCTTTACATTTATGTCTTATTTATGTTTTAGTGACTGCAAGTAATTTGGAAATACTCAAACTTATTATGTCGTTAGGCTTGCAGCCTATGGATTTTCATATGCCAGTAAATATAAAGTATCAGATTTATATTTTAGGAATGCAAATTCATCTTAATGCATTCACATAATTCCCATTACAGTGAATTTAAACAGAGGTCCCCCAAGAGTCAAAATGGAGGGAGGAAAAAGGGAGAGTCCCCAGGAAGACATCGAGTACTTGCCATTGCTTTGTTTTCCTTTATGTTTAAAGCTCTTTTTTCTAAAAACATAGCACCATTTTCTTCAGTGTCAGAGTCTGAATCTGGAGCAGGCATCAGTGTTTCAGGAACAGGTTCCACCTCACCCTTCCTCCTCTCTGATCTTCGAGGTGGAAACTTCATGGCTACTTTCAGAGGAACAGGGCATTTCTGCCCTCTCTGATCTATCTCACTTTCAGCACTTGTATCATTCTCCTCTGAATCCGATTCCAATTTCTGTTAACAAACCAGAATGGAAGCATGTAAATCCAGGAGAGTTGCTCTGCAGTTGAATACAGTCAACATCTTGTCTGGGAGTAGTTTAAGAGGCAACCTGGCTGAAATCCAGACATCCAGTCCTAGTGTTCTAGTGCATTTTGGAGTGGGAGGGAAGGAGAGGGCACACGGGGATAAAAACCACTCAGGGAGACCCACGTGGTTGTGCCAAACACACCAGAAAAGGGAGTGTAGGTCCAGTTGTAGCACTCTTAGCTGTCACTTGCAGGTCTAATAGCAAAAATAGTTTGTGTGTGTGGTATGAGAAAGAATTGCCTTTAAAGGGCTCGATTTCGCTACATATAGCATTTGGCTGTAAAAAAAGCCACTAGGCAGTTCTCTGCACAAGGTCAAACCCAAATTTGTAAGCTGTCAAGAACAGTCATCTCACAGTATCAATGATAAAAAGTGAAAACTTCCTTCTAGAGCCAGCCAATGAAATAATTATGAATAAAATCCCAGTATTTTCTAATCTTTGAAGTCTGGTGTCTTGCTTACAAATTTTCCAAGAACCAATGTTTCAGTAAGGACATAAATTATTTAGTTAAAAGCTCATTTTGCAAGAGGTTTTGATTTTTCTTTTGAGACACAATAAGACAGTCTTATTTTGATCAGCAGTAACAGTGGACATGAAATGGCCATTTTTATTTACACAGGGCTTTATTAAGCAGGTATGTGATTCTGGTTGCACAGTGTGCGTAGTTATCGACTCTTTTTTCTACTTATCTATTCCAGCTTTGTCTCCTATTTATTCTCTTTACTGTTGTGGTTTAACTCAGACGTGATTCCTTCCAGTTAGACATTTTTCTTTTCTAGTCATTCCTCAGCATGTTCTGAAGTTACGACAAATCTGTTTTTGCCAAACATGGTACTACTTCAGTTTCTCTTCTGAATATCAACTACTGATCTTTTGAAGCAATAAAACTGATCTTGCACCGATGTCAAGGAAAAGCACGAAGGCAGATCTCACCACCTATCACTATTTCTCTGCTGTTGAAAAATGCACAGCATTCCCTGTTAGGCTGCCAGAGCGGAGGTCTGACTGCATGTTAAGACACACAGAAATTTTTCTGAGGCTTGCTGGAGTCCATGAGCTAGCCTAACATTTCACATTGAGGAAACCAGAAATGTTAGGGTCCAACAGAGTAATATCCAGCAAGGACAGTTTTAACAGGTATATTTCAAAATACATATGGCAGATTTTAAAAGCTCAGAATCTTGAGTGCTCTTCATGGAGACAAAAAGAAAACTAAACTTTGGCTACTTGGGACTGTTTACTAAATGAAATTATGCTTCTTTCTGAAACATTGAACTTTCAAGCTGAAACTGGCATTGTTTTCCAATTAAGAATGTGTAAGAATTTAAATATAAAATAGCAAACTAGAATCAACTGTCTTACCAATGCACCTTGAACTTCATTTTCTGAAAAGCCACAGAAAGATTCATCATCAGAGGCTTCATGAAAAATTTTTGCCAGTTCTTCTTTAATATCCGACCTAAATTTGCATTTCTACAAAAAATAAAATATCCTTTAACTTAGGTTGTACAGAAAATTATTAATATTTACAAGTGCACTACAAGCAAATAGCTTTTTAATAAAGAAAAAAAAATTAAGGCATTTCACAAGGGGTTTCAGAACCACAGCTGCAAATTACCAGGCACATTAGGATAGGTGACATATCAAAGGCTAGAATTGATAGCTAATCTGTTTCCAACAATTACTACCAAGAAGCACAAGTAAAGAGTGAAATAAAATTACAGCATATAGCATAGGTTTGTAACTACTATACAAAAACATAAGCAGAGCAAATAGTTTTACATTATTAGCTTTACATTTTTGCAAGCTTTACTAGTACTGCACATGCAATCTTATTTGTTCTTGTACTGCACTTACTGTGTTTGCAAAATTATCAGAACCAAAACTGTCACAACTGTCATCAGAGGACGAGGATGTTTCCATGGGAATCAGTTTGGTATTTCGGAAGGCTGTGAAGTTTCTCCTTGCTGAGGTACGTCGGTGCTACAAAAGGACAACAGCAACACCATTAAGAAGAGACCTACAGCAGCACAGTACTTTTAGAATATCTTTTTATTGAAGCTTAGGATGTTTGAACATTTTAGGATGTTTAGCAATCTTGAATTCAAGTCAGAAAAGTAACATCAGCTTTGAAATAAATCTCAAGGATGGGAATGACAGAAGTTTTTACTCTGATACAGTTCAGATCATTGTTATAGATGAGTTTCATTCAATATTTAAGAATATTTCTTTTATGCAAACAGACAAGTGGAAATAAGCACATAAATCGTGTCATTCCCCAGTCATCATAGCCAGTGATGGAAAAAAAGTGCAAGTACACGAAAAGTACCTAGAAATCTACTTTGATTCATTAATTACTTTCAGTTTGAGGCAAACACTAGATACTCTACAGCTCTTAAGGAAGGGCCAAAGAATCCTACCCACAGATTGGAAACAACTGTTTTAGACAAAGCAGTTTGCTGTTTTGTTCATTTTGCCAGCGATTTGAAAGACTTTTTTTTATGGGCTTCAGGTTTTCTTTTCCCAGGAAATGTTTCTACTGGCAGAGACCCATTTTACGCCCCGAGGGTGGCATCGAGGCCAGGGAGCAGCACTCACACGGAGGTGCTGCCCCAGGCCTGAGCGCCGGCGCTTCACGGGCCCACGGGCCGGGCCAAACGCTGGACAGACAGGGCTTAAACAGCAGCTGCCCGGGCCAACCTGGAGCCCTCCGTCCTCTCCCCAGCACGGCTCTGCTTCAGGGTTTTCGCTTCACAGTTGCGCCGGCATCGAAGAGCGGCTCGGCCCCGCCGGCCCCAGACATAAAAGGGGCGGTTTCTGGTGCCGCCCGCCGCGGCTGAGGGTGCGCGCAGCCGGGGGCACCGCGCCGGGGAGCCTCGGGCGCAGTGCGGCCCAGCCCAGACGAGCCGGGGCGCCCGGGGGCTCGCAGCCATGCCCGTCCCCTCGGGCGCGGCCCCGCTAGCACCGCTCCCCGCCTCCCGCCAAAATGGTGCCGCCCCCCACACACGCGGCTGGGCCGCCCGCCGCCCTCTGCGCTCCTTCCCGCCCGTCCGCTCCCTGCCGCGCGGGGCCGCCCCCCGCAACACCGCCCCACGACCGGCCCCGCGCCCTCGGCGAGCCGGGGGCGATAGGCGCATCACTCTGGGCCGCCAGCTCCCCTCCGAGCGAGACTCCCAAACCCAGTCACCTACCCCAGTTAGGCGGGCAAGGGCAGCGCCATGCGCGGGGCGCCCGAGCACCGCGGCGGGGCAGGAGACCCGAGGCTGCCGGTCCGAGTGGTGGGGCTGCCCCTACGTCGTACCGCCCGGGGTGCCCAAACTAAAGAGCCCCCCACCCGACCCTACCGACCCTAACCGCAGCGCGGCTGAGTCCGGCTTGCCCAGGTTCTCAAGACCCCGGAGTGCCCCGGGAGCGGCGGCAAGCGCCACGGCCCCCCTACGCCCCCCCCTCCGCAGCAGCAGCGACCCGCAGCCCTGGGGCGAGCCCGGCGGGCAGCGGCGGCCGCGGGCAGCGCTCACCTGCGGGCGCGGCGGGGCCATGCTGGCGGCGGCGGGCGAGCGCTGGGAACTGAAGGTTCGCGCCAAAGCGGCTGGACCGCGGGGGGCGGGGCCCGGCGGCGCCTTTCCCGCGTTGCCGCCCGCGTCCTGGAAGATGCAGCGGAATTCCCGCGGGCTCCGGCACCCGACGTGCTCGCCCTGCGCCCGCCCGCCCACCTCTGCTGGGGAGCTCATCAGCTCTCCCGGGATGTCCCCGAAGGGGCCAGTGCGGAGGTCCCCTTTTTTTTTTCTATTCATGGTGTGGAGTTTGTGAAGCTGCAAGGGCCTGGCCCTGTGGCGCGAAACGCTCCCGGCCGGAACGCGGCGGGACTCGGGTGAAGAAGGGGGGCGGGGGCCGCGCCCACTCCTGCCTGGCCAGGGCCCGCTGGGCCCTCCGTAGTCTCTAGCTCTCTTGTTATTGTTTTAAATAATTTTATATGCCAAACCCAGGTTGGCTTCACTCGGAAATAAACCCCCTAAACCTGCCAGTTTTCAAGGGCAATGGGGCTTCTCCACGAAAGCAAGCCAAGGGTCTGTGTCCTGGCTGCCCCCAGCAGTGCCCGCACCCAGCACCGCCTGCCACGCAGCGTAGTACAAGTGCACTATGTCAGAACAGCCACCCCGCAGCGCGTAGGCTGCCCTGAGTCCCACGGGGAATGGAGGGTCACTCAGGGCCCCACAGAGCAGCGTCAGGAGTGAGACTGTGGGTGAGGCCTCTGCTCCTCGGGTAACAGCAGTTCAACAGAATTTTACAAAAAAGTTGGCTGCCTTGCCCTTTGCAATCACAATACTATTTGAAGACAGGCCAGAAGAAAATAGATCAGTCATTTTAAACCATTTTTGGTAACGTATAATAGCACATTAAATCAAGTACAGCCGTTAAACACAGAATAACTGCTACGTGGTATTTGGCAGCAATAGTAACGGGAGCAGCCCTGAAGAAGCTGTATGGGATTTGTGGCCCTGGTGTTTGCTATAATCCTCTGTTTATCCTGTGGTTTGAGCAGGGCTCGATACCAGTGCAACTCTTGCTGCTCAGCGTTTCCAGGTGCCTCCCTGACAGCAGGCGAGTCCCCAGGGCAGTCGGCTGGAGGGAGGGGGCCGTGTGCACGTGCAAACCTGTGCCCGTGTAAGGCGAACCTCGAATCATCTCTGAGCCAAAGCCTGTAAACAGGCTACGGCACAATAGGGCACAAGAGCCCTCACAGAGGTGTTCTGTTTTCCGTGGGCATTATTCTTCCTGCGCATGCTGCAATCTGTCATGTAAAGAATCTCCATTTGAAATAAGCCCATAATTACATACTTACCTGCGCTGCTGGCTCCTCAGCACACACACAAAAGCAGATGAACTAAACCGCTTCTCCAGAGACCAGACCACACTCCATTCCTCTAAATCCACACTGGTGGAGGATTGCCACCCAGGTGGCTTCCAAACAAGACGGCTCAGTTGGGAAGAGGGGGGATGTTTTTTGAGTTTTGATTTAGTTTTACTTCTTTCAGAAAAAGAAATCTACAAATACTAGTTTATTTACATGGAAGAAGAGATCCAGTTTATCAGCAGTAAAAGCCCTTAACGTCTTGAATCACAATTATCAGAATTTTACTAGAGAAGTAGCCAACCTTCACAGCTTTTAAGAGCATCATATGAAATGTTATGGAGTACTGATGGCACTAGCTGAAGCAAAACTTCAGACTGCAGTTAATTTTCCATTTAATGCTTAATGCAAACAGCATTCTTCAAATCTTCAAACTACGTATGTAGTCAAATGGCTTTCAAATTAATAGGCCTGAACAGAGACTTTGTGGGGAATCTGGACAGGACATTTCATGAACTGTATTGTCAGGGGGTTTTTAATATGTGAAAAATAATTATTTTATTGAAAATTGTGTATATCAGCTCACATATTTTACAGATGACTGAGGAGAAGGGAGCAGGAAAGGGCAAAGAGAAGTGGGATGTATATGAAGGGCAGAGGCTTCCTGTCCTACAGCACACAGCAAGGGTATCAGAAAATGAAGGTCTGTAACTCAGGAGATGGTTGTTGTGAAGTGTGACACTGTGATTTCCCCTGTTTTCATCTTCACAGCCTGCATGCCCCTGGTCTGCCCTGAAGGGCCCAAGTGCCCTCAGTGGATGGGCAGAACAAACTTACCAACTGGCTTTACAATGATGGAAAAAGTTTTTCTGTGTTTGTCAAGACACAGGCAGCACCGTTGTCTTACATATAGCTATTGACAGCTGAAGACATGCAAAGCTGAACTCAGGTGAGCATTGCATTTTCAGCCACACCTAAATTAGGCTAATGTGAGTGGAGGAAAACATCCCTGCCCGTTCAGTACCCCAGTCAGGGTCCTGCATAACCTGCCCAGTGCTACCAGCAAGCTCATTCCTCAGGGCTCACATGCCAAAGATCATCTGGAGTATTTTATCAGGTGTTTTCAAGAAAATAGTCTGTTCAGGTCTCGTCTGTCCTTGAAATGAGCTGTCACTATATGGTAGCAGCCGTGGAAGACCTGCTAAGGGAATAGGCTGAAGTTATGGAGGGACATGCAGTAGATTGAGCGTGCAATGATTTCTGCATCTGTCTGGGGGAATCAAAGTTGTTTACATGTTGGGAGCTTCAAGCAGTAGCAAGCACATGGACCTCCAACAATAGCTTCATTGTCAGAAACAATAGGTGTGACCTTTGGTCTGCTGAGAGGAAGGACAAGTGCTGTCCTCCTTGTCACCTTGTGGATTCCGGCTGTTGGCATTGTAACACGGCTTTTCTCTTTGGAGGCAGGACTCCTGCTAACCTGGCCCTGGCTCACTACACTCAACACTTTATGCTCCTTTCCCTTTTTTTTGTAAATTGAAGCAATACATTTTTACCTGCTGTCATGAATGTTTTAGGACACTCAAAGAATCACTGGCAAAGGTATTGGCAGAAGCATGTTTAATATAAAAGCGAAAGCATGATAAAGTTCATTGTCAAGGTTCACTCCACTACTTACTAGATGGTTAAAGCACACAAAGAAAAATTATACTTAAGTCTAAAATCAATCTAAAACTAAAATCAACCAAAAATTATCTACATGAAAAATGGGCAAGGCTGAGAAAGAGTAAGGATAAAAAAGAATAAGGGAGACCCTCCCAGTGAGTCACAAGGTTCAGAATAGACCTCCTTGCCAAACTTAGCCCCACAGTCAAAAAACGGTTTAGGCCATTTTAATGTTTTAATGGCACTTAAACTTAAAAGCACTTAATCAACAGTTTAATGTAAACAATTTAACAAAAGATTCTTACAGAATTTACTATAGCACAAGAGTAACTCAGTAATAGGCCTAACTTACTTACAAAGCTAAAGTACTTTAGAATCTAGGAGAGCAACATTCATAGAACATTTGCTATAGCATATTCACACTCACACACAGACCCAAAGGACTACATACAAGGTATATACACTTGAAAAATTCCCTTTGAATTCAGCAAAGTACTCACATCAGATGCCTTTGCATCTTCTCAATGAGCAAAGGGTTGAGTCTCGAGGAGTGGCTCAGGCTCCACTGTTGGCGATCAGTGGTGGTCTCCCAAGTGTGGCAAACGTGACAGTTGGCTGGCTCTGAGAGGCCCCACTCACAGGCAGGTGCTGGTCACAGCCTGATGTGGTCCAGGAGGGCTCAGAGGGTCTCACTTAGGACTGCTCTTTATAGGGTCACAAAAGAGTTTGCTTTAGTCATAGTAATTTTCCATCCTGGCCACAATTTGGGTCAGTAATTTTCTTTGAAAGTCTGGTAACAAAAATGTTGTTCCACTTGGGTGGTTATTCAGACAAGAAAAATCAGTTTTCAAGGCTGTTTGTTATAAACAGCCTCACTAGAAAGCATAAGCTCCTGGGAGCAGGCAGTGTTTCTGATAAGCTAAAGAGGAGCTTAGCCCAGGTGGTGTTAGTCAAGGCCAAGGCTTAATGAGTATTTCTGAAATCACAGTATGGCCGAAAGGTGGGGATGCACCACCACACCTGCCTAAGATAGCATGTGGATACATTAGTTAATGTTTGTGTGATGCTAGTATTTATTGTGATGAGACTTGCACAGTGACACATATTTATAGATGCAAGCATTTAAGAGGAAGGGGAGAGTTTGGATTCTCGTGGCCACGGAGTACCCATAGCACAATGCAATAACACGTATCTTAGCTCCACAGAAAAGAATAAGATTGCAGCCACTAATGACAGTAATTAAAAATTTCTGTAAGAACTGTCCAATCACCTCCTCATCTGAGCAAATTATAGTGTGTTATTGAAACCATTAGTACAATAAAATGAAGCTAAAAACATTTAGCATTAAAATAATCAGACATTGATTCATGATGTAAATTGTAAATCAGTAACCTATAACACACACTAATAGTTTTTTTCTCTCCTGTAAGGTGTGTTTCTTGAAAAGATCTGATCAAGCGTATCTATTTGTTCACATGTCACCCTCCAGTGGCTCACACTACTATACAAGACATAATAAGGTGTATAATCAGGTAACCTGCTATTGATTGCAATTCAAACAGGACACACTTGTTCTTACACAGAAGCAGGAGGATAGCCACTTTTGGAGATTTAATTACAGCTAGACCTCTACATGTTTGCTGGACATGAATTTTTATGGAGTACCTTTTTAATGTAAATACTTTATGCTTTGATAGGTATAATCAGATTTTGCAAAATAAATATGTTTAAATATTTAACATGTACAATCAGTTTCTAGTAAGACCAACTGTACCGGCTCCATAAAATACCTCCACAATGCAATTAGTATATTTTTCCTTTTTTCTCTCTGCAAGGATAGATTTTCTTTTAATTTAACAGGCTTGTATCTCCTTGTGCTTTGCTGTGATTTTCTTGTTAGTAAAGGCTGGGTGCCAATGCATCCTGCATGTTGAATTGAAGGTGGTCATGTCCAATCCTATCTGATACTGTGCTTCTTTGACAGAGACTGGCAAGGCCACAAAAATTGAAAGAATAAGAGAGGGAAAACCAAAGGAATAATACAGATCAGTGTCAGAAAAAGTGCAGTTGATACTACATTCATCGGTGCACTAAGAGAATGGCTGAAATGTGGTCATTTTTCATAGAAACCTTCATGATTATTCCAAATGTAAGTCATAGCAGATCATTTGGAGCCCAGAGCATTATGATGGGAGTGTAATTACAATGCTCATTTGATTACCCTGTAGCCACTCCACAAAACGCATAGCAAAAAACGTGGATCGAAAGTAGCTGGTTTTGATATGCAGTAGCCACTCTTAAAAGCTCAAGATCTCAGCCCTCTCATTGCTGGGCTTTGGTTTTTATTTCCCTTTGAAAACGGAAATTACATTTAGTCACATCATAAATCATTTACAAAATGTTCTGCAAATGTATAGCTTTGGGAAACAGAAGGCTATCAGGAAATAACCAAAATACTTACTGTAGTCCGTTTTTTTGCCCTTTTATATAAGCTTTGCGATTGTCTTTTTGCAAATGTTGATTTGCAGTGCCTCCACCAACCTTCAGCAAGGTGCGGTTGCTGGGAGAGGATGGGAGTGGGAGGACAGGTGGTGGCATAACCTCCCCAGGGATCTTGCTCCCCAGGCAGCTCTCTCGGGAGGGAGAAGGCAAGGGGGAAAGTAGAAAGCCTCCATCAGAGCTCGCTGGTGCCTGCCAGAGGTCCCCAGCGCACATCTCAAGTTTTCAAGCCCTTGGGTTTTTTCACAGCGTGAGGGAAATGCCCTCTCTGCTGCAGGGAGCCCTCGCCTTGCTTGCTGAGGCAGGAAAAGGAATGTGTGTGCTGAGCCCCAGGCGTACTGAGCCGCTCCATTCTACACAGCACGGTGTCCGTGTCCCGCCCGCCAGCACCGGCCAGAGAGCCCCGGGAGGTGTCCGGGGGAGGCTCCGGGCCCGGGCACGGACGGGAGCGGGGCTGCGCCTGCGGGGAGCGTGCGTGGTGCTGCAGTGGCAGCTGCAGGAAAGGGCTGCACGCTTTAGCCCCGGCTCGCCTTTCTCCCAGGAGCCTGCCGGCGCCATTCCTCTGTCCTCTGAGCTGTTCATCTCAAATGCCCTGTATTTACATTCACTCAAACGTGATCTTGGCAGACCCTTATTAGTGTTATTGCCTTAATAGACTTCTCCTCTCTAACCTCTAACTTTTTGCAACAAACTGGGTTGAACTGCTAAGCATGGCAATTCATTAGATAAGAATATTATGTAAAAACCCTTCTATGGTGGACACATATACAGAAAATAATTCTGTCAGATGTAATTTTCAGAGGGAGCACAGCTATTTGATTCCATTTAGTGACATGAGATGCCAGGAGGTCTCTCAGTTTGGGATTTTTCCACAGTTACATAAGTCACTGCCCGTCTTTCTCAGCCTGAAGTAATAATAATAATAATTATTATTATTATTATTATGTCAAAGTGCATTCTCCAGCACAATCAAAAAAATCAATTGCATATATTTGATGTACAGTCCAATGTTCTTGGCAGCAAGTCTGCAAGTTATAAAAAGTCTTAAAATACCTGGGGTTTGATCCTGAGCAGCATCGGCTGAGCTAGAGAGCAGGGCAGAAGTGAGGGGTGCCATGGCGGGGGGCTGTTGCTCTCAATGAGGCAACTTCTGCTCCCTGAATCAGCTCAGCAAGTTGCCAGATTCTGGTCAGCATGCTGTCATACATGGCCAATTGCTAGAAAATAATCAGTAAGAGCAGGTAAGATAGAGCAAAACTGCAGTAGCCAGTTTTTTCTTTAAAAAGAAAACCATGTCCAAAAGCACCCATCTCCATTTCACAGCAAGAAAGCAGGTTCTCATGGGGCATTAGCTCAGTCATGGCAGTGCTGGGGGGAGGCACAAACGGGCACTCTCCCCTCCCAGCTGAGCGGGGGCTGTGTTTCCTTTCTCTAGCATTTCATGGAAATAAACCAGCCAGCAGCAACAACACCCGCGAACCCCAGCCCTGAAAACCACTGGGAGCACGGCAGTGTTTTGTCCGCTGGTATGGCACCACTGAGATCAGGTGTGGATGGGCAGACAGAGGGGCCGCTGGCATCCCCCTTCTGAAGGCAGTGCTCAGCAACATCAGCGCAGGATGAGCAGTTCCCACAGGCATCCCTTCCCAGCCAGGCAGGATGGCCAGGTTTCCCTGAGCACAGGGGTACAGTGTGCCATGGCAGCAGTCAGACAGGCTGAAACCCTGGGAGCTGCATTTCCCAGCAAAAAGGGGTTGGACGGCCACTTCATCTCCCCTCTCCGATCATTACTTCTATTTATCTTCCTGACAAGAGCAGCACAGGCACCACGTTTTGGTATGTCTGTCGCAATCAATAGGAAGCCAAAGCAACAACTAGAAATGTAGGAAGAGGGAGAGGTTACAGTGTTGCCCAAAAAACACCCTCAGCTGGGGGAAGTTCCTGCCGAGGCCAAGGGGTTAGGGTGAGGAACAGCCCGGAGTTGTTTATGATTTTGGTGCCCCTTGGACAGTTCAGTGGGCTGTCGTCTCTGTGACAATCATCCTGTGAATTTGCAGAGGCTCTGTGGGAAAAGAAAAGGTTTGTGTGAGAGGTTGAGCTGGTCAACAGGTTACTCTGCCATTTCATGCTCTCACCACTCAGGCAGATGAGCAGCTACAAAAGCCCTCTGAGCATCTCTCCCCCTTTCAGAAAGACCTCTGGCTCTCCAGCAAGCTGCCTGTGGGCAGCCCCCTCACGCCCTGGCTGTATGTAAACAAAAGTGGCCTGTGTTTGCAGGCCTGGACAATGTTTTTGCTCCAGGGAGTCTCACATTCACATGCTGCCCTGCTTACCAGCACGGTTTCACAGGCACTTGAACTGCCAGCTGGTTCACAGCACAGCAGCACGTCTCTGACCTGCAAGGCACAGGGAACAAGCGCCTGGAGTGTGCAACGCCACGCCAAGCTGCTGCTCTGGCTGTCACTCCCTCTATGGAGCAGGTCCCCAGGACACTCACCTCTTTCAGCCAGTCCTGATGGCAGTGGCAGGTACCCCAGCACTGCTGAGGAAACCTGTGTTCTTAGGAAGCCGATATACAACACGGTCAGACCCAGCTCTGGGCCACTGAGCTGAAGAAGAATGATTGCTACCCTTGGTCGTAAGTGATTGCTCTCCATCTTCCTGTTGCTCTTTCCAATTTTTTTTTGAAAGACATCCTTAGGTATATGGGAAAGATTAAAAAAAAAAGAAAAATAAAAAAAAAACACATTGAAAAAAATTGAACCACGTCTTGTTGGCAGAAAAAGAAAGAAGTCTTTTTGCTCATGCCATGAAGACATCAGCTGTGGAGGTAAAGCCTGTAAAATTTCAGAAAACCAAGGACCATGATGCTGAGGTTAACCTGCTCTTCCTGTCTGAACTGAACACTGCTTCCTCCCTCATAACACACCAGCAGGGTTAAGAACCAATTGCCAGGGAGAGATGCTGCTGTTTACCCTGAAACTTTCCTGCTGAAGTCTGGCATCCAGAGAGAGCTGGGCAACTCTTGTGATTCTCACAAGATTGAGAGTAAAATGCTGCTGTATGAACAAAAAGAGTCTGTGTAAGCTCTGGCAGCAAGTCTCACATTTAAAAAAAAGGAAAAGAAAATCTGCATCTGATTTTGTACACGTTGTCACAACTGGATGCAAATACTCACTTTGGATGTCCAGTTCTGAATCTGCCTCCATGACCTCTCTGCTATTTTTCAGCATCCATTCCAGCAGGCATTTCAGAGCTCACTTCTTACAATTCAGAGCATTTTAAACCCTGGAAGAGGAAAATGCAGGTACCTTTTGGGGATTAAGAAAACATCAGCATCCTTGCATGGAGATATGAAGCCCAAGAGAAAGAAAAGCCAGGAAACCAAGGGGCAGCTCTACAGCAGTACAGGTATTTTGCGCCACTTGCAGAGTCAGCCATGGAGGGAGGGTGTAGCAGCTGCAGCACTGCCAAGGATGTGTGTGTGGATGGATGGAGGGCAGTGTGTCCAGCTCCTGGAGTGCAAATCTAGACATACTGGTACTTAAATATGGTTGGCTTTAACTGACTTGTAAGAAAACCCTAAGTGGACATAACCTGGCTCCTTTCCAAAGAGCATTTCCTGAAGCATAGTTGCCCAAGACTGTCTGATTTTACACATTGCTGTGCATGGTGTTCTAGCTGCATGTTAATAAAACATGAAAAAAAAAGGCTCAGCTTTGTAAAGTACTGGGGGTGTGTGCGAAAATGTAAGCACATTTTTATTTATAATGAATTATCACCAAGATAGGGAGTAGCCATATTAAAAGTGATAAAAACAAGACGGAAAACTAGATCTTGCTAAAAATTTTTTACAAGTTCACTCACTGCTGTTTTAACCCGCAATGCTGGTACAGCAAAAGGATTTCTAATCAGTCACTAATGCATGATTGTTTAATTTTAATGGGCATGATCAATACCATCCGCTCCTTCTTTAAATGCTAATGAACACTTTAATACAACAGATGTGGACAAACAGTACATTGCAGATTAAAATTAGGCACGGCATTAAATAGCTTACAAACAGCAGAGGAATCCTGCTGGACATCTTGACAAACAACCACAGGCAGCTGATAAATCTTGAATTGCCACCACCAGCCCACAGTGTCTCAGGTTTGTACAACTACACCACCATCCTGATCACCCTAGAAGAGAAAAGTGCCTTTCCAAACTCTTGCAATTTCTTTCTTAGGATTTGTGCAGGCCCAACTGTGATTCCTGAGATGCATATCCAAATTTTAATAACACAAGCACATATCTAGCAACTACTCTCAGGTGCAGTTACTAACAGTTGGTATCCTTCAGCCCATTTTGGTCATGGCAAGAAATGTCAGGGAAGGATCCCCAACCTAGACAAAATCCTAGTCCCTTGCTAAATTGTGACAGAGTAACATCCAGTGCTAGATAGTCCATGTCCCCCAGATTAGTTGTCAGGCTCAGTAAACCAGGGCCAGAAGCTGGCTTACTAACTAGTTTTCAGCCAGTTTGAAGCCACAAGAAAATGGCAAACTTTGTTACCAGAGGGCATCACATGCAGCTGAATTCACTTCAAGGTAAAGCTTCTGTTTTTTCTGCCCTTAACTGTTGTCAGAGGAAAAGGCACTTGAATGACAGATCCAATTCCTGACAACTGGTGTCATTTGTGTCTTGCTCCATTGGTTTTGGTGGACCCTGTCCTGAATTCATGAAATGTGAGTCCCAGTTCACTCTGGTAGGTATTGGAAACTCATCCAGGGCTCAGCCCTCACTGGGGCTGGTGGCAGTCAGAGGAAGGCGAGCTACATGTACCCACAGGAGTGGCCTTTGTGTGGAGTAGGGAATTTACATGACCTTTAGAACATCCAGTGACAGGGCTATGCTGATAGCCCCTCATGCTGAGCAGGTGACGTGCCAGCAGCTCTGCCAGCATTGCTTGCAATGGTGTGCCAATGAGTACCACCTGGGATGGATGCTGTGCAGCACCCTGTTCAAAGGCATCTCTAATTTACAGTTCCTTGGCTTTCGGAGGGTACCATGCATTGCTTTGGGTTCAGCTTCCTTTATCTATTTCTTCCTTTTTTTCTCTCTTGCATCTTGTGAAACTCAAACTTTTTTTTCTCCTTTTTAATTGTGTGAAATCAACTTGGAGTGAAAAGGCCATGAAGAAACTTTCTGACGCCAACTGAGTCTAAGCTGTGTCTTTGTTCTCAGCAGAGCTAAAGACCACATTAATCAGAAACTTTGCTGACCTTGTCTTTACTACCTGAAGACTGAAAGACAAAAGCGACACAGTCTGGCCACATTTAAAAATTCAATTAAAAAATACCAGCTTCATAGCAATAAATATTATCATAGACCTCAGTGGCGTTAGTTGTAACTATGATAAAGGCAATGTCTTCTTCTTACTCTATTTTAATTTTTTTCCCTAAAAGAATAAAGCCTAGTTTTTGATTCTCCTCCTGATTAAGGCAACTGTGTACGTGACAGAGTGTGCTCAGTGGTGTTGGGTAGCTAATGTTCAGGCTTTTAACAAGGAAGAAAGTAAGAAATTCCTGAGAAGGGATGGCAAGCTAGAAGTGGAGAAGTGAAGCTACTAAAGTGGACCTGAAGAAAAATGTGTCCCTTTTTTTCAGACTATGCTGGTCTGATAAAAATAGTATCTCTTCCTATAGCCCTGGTGACTAGACAAGGGGTGAGAAGAGAAGACCCTGCTCAGAGCTGGACTCAGCATCTAGAGACAAAGTGAGGTGAGGAGAGAGGTAACAGCACAAATCTCCTAAGGATGAAACGGAGAGCCTTTAATTGTGGCACCTTGCTGTGCCTTATGGATTTTATTTTTGAAATATTAAGCAAATGAGTGAATATCCAGTCAGCTGAGAACACGAGCAGCCAAACAGAGGGGAGAAAACCAAATGAAATCCCTTGGTGCTGACAGTGACGGAAGGAGAGGTGGCAGCTCTCCCTGTCCGCTGGCAGGCCCCAGCCAGGTGAGTACCGGCTTTGGTGCAGCAAATTAAATAGGAGCAGGCATGTCTTCTCCCGGTTGAACGTTCAGTTAAATAAAGGGCCAAATTCCTTTCAGAACATCCTGCGGCCCCGCCAGCTCCCCCTGGCTCTCTCCTTTCCCGGCTTGCCGGCAGCCTGCCTGTGGGGTTTCCTTGCATGCTGCACCTTTATCCACCCGCCCTCGCTGGCTTTGCTCTCCCCGTCGCCCCTCCTGGGCTCGCTCTCACTCTGTGGGGGCATGCCAGGGATGGCCGTGGGCTGCGGAGGGGTGCGGGGGTACCTGCGGTGCTGGGAGGCCGGGGGGGCTGCTGGCAAAGAAGTCCTGCTGGGTCTTCCCGAGTGCCGAGGGGGCACCGGGGAGCTGGTGCCACTGCGCCGCCCGTCCGAGGAGCTGCGGGAGGTAGCGCTGTGTGAGGCGTTTCTGCCTTTGCCAGCAGACCTGTCCCTCTCTGAAGGGGTGTCAGAGGCTGTGCTGGAGGCGCTGCTACCTTTTGAGTTCAAGTGCAGATTCGAAAGGTTTCTCATCAAACTGTGTGACAAGGGAGAGGAATTCCTCGAGTGGCTGATGGATGTGAACTGGTGACTGACGGGAGCGCGTGTCCTCCTGACGGCAGCGGCGTAGGAGTCCTGGCTGCGAAGGTAGGGCAGGTAGTGGGTGACCGTGGTCGGGCTGTGGGGGTGGCCGTGCTGGAGAGAGATGGCTTTGGCTATCTGGTGCATGCGCAGCGTCTGCATCCACTGACTGTCAGTGCCTGGCAAGGAAATGGGAACAGAGTCAGCTTTCTGTGAATCGATGGAAAACTGCTCTCAGGTTTACCAAAGGTGTGAGGTTAGGTACCAGGGTTTCTCTCGGAAGAACCTCAAACCACCCTTCCCCTCCCAGCCTTGCAGCAAATAGCCCTAGATTTGAGTATGTTCAATGTTATGGTTGAACATAATGTTAGGCTTTTGAAATAGCAAGTGATACAAATATTTCTGATGCCACTGCAGATTATGGAGCTTAGACTAGAAGACAGGTAGTGAGCCACCCACAGGTGGGTTCCCACTCCCAAGTGCCTCCCGGTCTTTTGAACCCAGCCTGGTTTTAAACATGCCCTATGATCCTCTTGGCAACCTCAGCAGATTTCTCCACAGTTTTCATTACAAAAGAGCCTGGAGACCTCCGGAGCAGGCACAGAGGTCACCCCAAGGTACCAGGACTGCTGCAACATTGCCTTCCAGCTGCATCTCTCCCATCCAGCACAGCTGTGCTGTTCGCAGCCCAGCACACAGAGGATGCGGTGCAGAGCCAGTGCAAATGCCAGCTGCAGCAGCCACATTCATCTCCTCTGGCTCCAATTTCTTCTCAAACTTCTACACACCACAAAAACCAGAGCTCTTTCAGTTGTTGCTACTACAAATTCAGAATTCAATCCACTTTGCATCCAGCTTCATGCAGAAAGCCGACTCTGTATGTGGAAAAGCCGGTGAGGCATCAGGCTTCAGCCAGGCTGGCTCAGACAGTGCTTAACTGTGAGCAACTCAGGGTATTGCAGTTCCCTCCACACCTACTGTCACAGCCCTGGGGTCGTAACAAAAGTTGTAGCTTTCAGAGATCACACTGAAGTGGTTTTGAAAGTCAGTCCTGTGGTTTCCATGAAAGCCTTTAGCAAATACAATAGCTGTAAATTTTCCATTTGAACTGCAAGGGCTGCCTGGTTTGCTACTTTGTGGGTAGAGCAGAGAACAGGAATTCCTCTTATCTGAGGCCACAGCTCTGGCCAAAGACCCATGGGGAGCAGCTAAAATAATTTTGTTCTAGAGAGATTTGAATGATTTGTCCTTAAAGATTGCTAATATCACTCCAAGAGGAAAGCATAACCCTCGCTTCCTCTCGCTGGAACACTTCACTGACCATGGGGAGTTTTGTGGGAGCTGGATAGTGTCTCTGTCCTCATTAGGATCGCTTGTGTTAAAATGTAATGGATGAACTCTTCCACTCCTCTTTTCCCCAGACTTTGTTTGAATCCAAAGAGATTTAAATCACTTCAACTTATTGTCAAGTATGTCAAAAGGAAACTGTCTTTCCTGTCATAGTGTGTGTGACACCGACACAGAAGATAGCTCCACCTGCACTTAGAGGTGAACCTTCTTTCACAGAAAGACAGATGGGAATTGCCTCCTCTGCTTTTTAACCTCCTTGAAAGTCATGGTTTCAAAAGAAACATGCATGCCAAAATGTACTTGCTAGACACTATTGCCTGTGCCATTCTCCAGTGCCCTCCTACCAAGGCTGTGGATGTAAATCACAGACCTCATAAACCTGGAAACAGCAGACTCAGGACTCAAGTTTGGGTCTTCATTTGCTATCAACACTCAGGTGGCCATCACATGCCCCATGGGACCAGTGCTGATCTCCCTGAACAAGGGGCTTCCTTCAGACTGTTCAGTCCTTGCTCCTTAAAACCAACAGCAGCTGCCAGCCCAGGATCCAGCTGCCCAGCAAGGATCTCCCAGCGTGCCCTGTGGGGCTTCCTCTCGTGGGCTGGGGGGCTTCTCCCTCACATGGTCTCTGAGCCACCAGCTCTGTACATTGAGTTACGCGCTCTGTGTGGTAGCCCACACAGGCAGTACCTTCACTGCTGGTTATTTTAGGCAATTAGACAGGTATTACCCTTACCTTTGTGCTTGGATTTGGCGGTGGTTCAAACCTGGGATAGGTGGTCTGGTAAAGCAGACAGGCCAGAAGGTTTGCTAGAGCTGAGGCACAGCTTTCTTGCTGGCTGGTAACCCACCTCCTCTGAACTGTGCCTATTCAGTTGGCTGCTGACAATACATTAGTGCTTCCATGTAACTCCTCCAGTGTGCCAAAGGGACAGACAAGCTCTCCCACCACCCACGGAATAAAAAGCAACCATTTAAGCTTACAGCGGCTGAGCCACCTGTGAAGATACACACCACACTTGGTATGGTTACCCAACACCAAGGTAACCTCTATCTGCAAAGCTAATCTGGAGTAAAGATGTATCTTTTAGGACGGGCTCTAGGTTTCATTTGCATTACAAAATGTAATTGTGTTGCAAATGGATCACAATTGCTTAGGAATAAGCACACCCGTTTTAGATGTGTCTGTAGTCCAAACCCAGGACCTCTCAATTCACAGGGCCATTCTTCTACAGTGTCAGTAGCGTACAAAATTGAGAAGTTCCTCCTCTGCTCACTGGTATCTTTTTCTAGCTCCTATACTGCCCGCTCAGGTGTCCCGACCCAAACATTTCTGCAGCCCTGCTGTGAACTCAAAGAGAAAAACAGCTTGGCTAACAAGCACCTTTACAAAACAACACCAGATCTTAAAGGCAGAACTGTGCTAGAGTCAACTGAGCCGAGTGTGAATCTGTCAGCAGCACACATTAATTAGGAAATGAAAACTGCATTGTAGAGCCCATTGCATTATTAAACAAATCTCTCTGAACAAATCAAGCCCTAGAAGCCATAACAAACACCCTTCCAGAAGTCAGATAATGATGAGCCAGGGCTGGCTCAAATGGGCAACCTGAACTGTGGAAGAAGAATGCAGTGGGAAGATTTCCACAATTCCTCAGAGAAGAGCAGATGTCAGGAGCACTTGTGTCTGCCAGGCTGGCAGTATTGTACCTGTCAAAACAATATATCATCCGCAGGGAACCTTTTGCCACCCCACATGCAGCTTCTGAGGCTACAGCCTCAGTACGTGTGTCCCCCTGCAAGAGCACTGGCCAGAGCAAGGGCACCCATGCATCTCCAACAGGAGGTGCCCTTTATCCAAGCACAACATCCGTGCAAAGCTGTGTTCTGGGTGGCTAAGGGTGGGAGGGAAGAGCTGGCCGAAGCACTCCAGTTAAGTTTGAGCTTATCACCACGGACTGCTCCCAGCCTGCTTCCTACAGGGGCATACAGGTCATCCCCCCTACCCTTCAGAGAGAGGTAACGGGCAGCCCTACCGGGGGAAAAATGGATCTGATGGCCACCAATGTAAGCAAGTTAATCAGGGACATCAAGACTGGAGGCAGCCTGGGCTGCAGTGATCATGCATTGGTACGGTTTGCAGTCCTGAGGGACATGGGTCATGTAAAGTTAGGTTCATGAATTTTAGGAAAACAGACTTTCAGCTCCTCAGGGACATAGTCAGTAGGATCCCCTGGGGACAAGGGAGTGGAATAGAGCTGACAGATCTTTAAGAAAGTCTTCCCTAGAGGGCAAGAGCTCTCCAGGAGCAAGAAATTGGGCAAAGAAGGCAAGAGACTGGTGTGTCTGAGTAGGGAACTGCTGGTCAAAGTAAAGGGAAAGAAGCAAATGCACAGGAAGTGGAAACAAGGACAGGCAACCTGGGAAGAGTATAGACATGAAGTTTGGCTGTATAGGGATGTAGTGAGGAAGGCCAAAACAAAGCTGGAACTGAACCTGGCAAGAGATGCAAAGAATAACAAGAAGGGTTTCTACAGCTATGTTAACAAAATAGGAAGTTCAAAGAAGGTGTACCCCCCTGATAAACAGCACTGGAAAACTGGTAACAACACACGGGGAGAAGGCTTTGTCTCAGTCTTCAATGTCAGCCGCTCTTCCCATACCTATCAAGTCAATGGACAGCAGGATGAGGACTGGAAGAGCAAAATGCTTCCTGATCTTACCATCAGTGGACAAGGGAAGAGCTACAGATGTCATTTACCTGGGCTTCTGTAAAGCCTTTGACATGATCCCTCCCAACATCCTTCTCTCTAAATTGGACAGAGATGGATCTGATGGGTGGACTGTTAGGTGGATAAGGAATTGGTTGAATGGTTGCATCCAGAGGTCAGTGGCTCAGAGTCCTGGTGTACATCCGTGACAAGTAGTGTCCCTCAGGGGTCCATATTGGAACCACTGTTACTCATTATCTTTGTCACTGACATACAGAGGGATCAAGTGCACCCTCAGCACACCTGCAGGTGACACCAAGCTGAGTGCGGCAGTTGACGTGCATTGACTTTTTGCTGTTGTCCCCATATATGCCCTGCCCACGTCAGCAATAAAGTTCACATGTGTTGACTTACCTGAGTCAGATCTGCTCCGTGAATTCCCCTCCGAATTGGGGAGCGAGGTCTGTATCAAGAGCTGTACTGCCTCAACCTCGTCCTGTGCTTTCACCTTGCTCCAGCAGATAGCTTGGATGTGCCTCGTGCTTTTGGGAGCTCTAACATCACTCTGCTCAGGAAGGACACAACAAGTGTTATAATGTGTCACAATAAGTGTGAGCATGTAACAACACACAACACACTAAGCTCCCCTGCGAGGGAACTTCCACTAGTGCCTGGGCGGCAGAAGTGTTTTCAATATAGAGCCTGTTTTGCAAAACCACTTAGCGAGTTCTCAAATATTTTTAGACTCTAGATAATTTTGGCTGGTACTTGTGATTATGCTAAAAATGCAGCAGTGAATAACTGCTTCAATTCTTGTACCCTGTGGAGGAAAGATCTGAAGGCCTTCCTCTATCAACACGAAAATACATTTTACTAGTTCTATTAATGAGCATCAAATGTGCACTGCTTTCTGCTAAAAGAGGTAGGACTAAGCAGATATTTTTGCAGGGGGACCCCCAACAAAATTTTCCTGGAGTATCAAGCTCTTCGGTTTGCTGTTAAGGACCTATGTGACTCCTGTGAGAAACTTCAGCCTGAAAGAAAAACCACTTCTGAGACAAGCAAGCAAGGTCCAGGATTTCCCCATGGCTCCATCACTGCCTGAATCCTTGTTCATGACAGAGCTAGAATGTCATTTATTAACCTTCTTCTGACAGACAGAGTTAGTCTTTATAAAATCAGTATTGTAAGTAACTGCAAACTCTTTTTACAAAGCTAATTTCAATCACATCAAATTGTATTCTGGGTTTTATCTTATCTTATTCTTGATTTCTCATTTTCTTTCTTCTCCTGTTGCTTTTCTGCTCTCCTAAGTAGCACATCATTGAAAAGATTAAAACCAGCCTCTTTAAATAATGCAAACAACACTGACCATTACACTTCAAGTAAAAGGAACTTTCATCCTTGAGAAGAGCCGTCCCAAGCAGCAGTCTGAGGCCATTGTCTCTGTTAACTTCATTCAGCTTTTGCTCTGAACTTTATATTTTACAATTAATTACAGGCTGCTGAGACTTGATTATAGGATATAAAAAAACCAGAGGATGTTATTTCCACACCTCCTGTGTAGGTTTTATCTTGGATCAACTATTTTATTTGTTTTTTAGAGCTTACCTCATATGTAACAACACATTCTACAGACTGGTGTTCTTCTATGCCCACAATCCATTTCTCCATTACAAACGGTGGCTGGAAAAAACATGTTGGGAGTTTTATTAGGTGCTCTTCATCTCCCAGCTTGTTTCTAAATCACCCAAAAGGTATTTACAACATTTGCCTCTTTTCATTCATTCTTATATTGTTAACATCAATACTTTTCTTAAATTTTATGAGACAAAGCAATAGATTTTTGAAATATTTACTTCCATGTTTGCAAAAGGAAACTGAGAAGAGATTTCCATACATAACCCACAGCAGATGAGACAACATGGAATGTTTTTGGGGGGCCATAACCCTTTTTCAATTTTGTGCATGTACACTTTTTCTTCTGCTAGATTCACAGACGAAAGCAAGAACAAATATCTAGAGATTCTCAGAGATATTCCTTGACAAATATAAAAAAGTGGAAGTATGTGAAAAGTTAATGTTACTGTATCTAGTTGTTAGTTTATTTAACTTCATGCCTTTTTTAAAGGAAAAATTGAAATGTCTAAGATTAAAATTAGACAGAAAACTAATAATAGTAATAACAACAGTCATCATCATAATAATAACAAAAAAAATCACAAGTGTTGTTGCAGAAATCACTAGCTATAAAAATAGTATTAGCATGAATTAAATATTAGAATCTTTTTGGGCAAATATACCTATGTCCCATTTTCCGTAAAATTCTGACTGTTGACAATCTGCTTTTCATTTTTTCCTTTAGAAAAGATGACTAAAAGTTTCCCCTCCAGTTTTGCCCCAAAAATCTACAGTTAAAAGCACTCAAGACTTTGGGTGTTTTTGCCAGTGCACATTAGTGCAGCACTCTAATTGGCAATCAAGCCGTATATTTTTTCAGTTAGAAGTTTATTTTGTTAGCTATTATCAAGTGGAGCATATTAATAAAAACAAACAATTAAAATAATAGCTAACAAAATGCCCTCTGCATCAACAAAACTTCTGTTCCTTAGGGAAAAGCAGTCTAAAAGCTTACTGGTAAATATTTACAGGCAGGTTCTGAAACAAGGTAAAATGCCCAGTGACAATGAATTGCAGGTGTTCAGTGCTGTACTGTCTGTGATGGGTTTCAGTCTTTGCAATCCACTATTGCATGAAAGAGAGACTTTTAGAACCAGGTAAAAGTTCTAAAACCAGGCCAAAAAAATAAAAAAGGAAAAACCCAACAAAACCCCCCCAGACAAATCACATGAAGTTTCTGAAACATTTAAATTGGTTTCTTTTCTTGAAAAATAAAGGAATTTTTTGAACATTCTTTTCATTAAAAGAGGTAATAAATTCAGAGAATATAACATGGAATTAAACCAAGAAAATACAAATTAGTTCCTTCTCTTATTTGTCTATTGTTAACATTATTGTCAGCTTAAAGGAGAACCAAAATACCTAAGTCCTATTATGATACAATTCTATTTAAAATGTGCATTTTATTTAAAAGCTGTCAAGAGATTGAGCTTCTGCAAGCACAAAAGTCGACTGCTGTGGTATTTTAATGTCTTTGTTTGAGATCTGTGAATTCATGAAAGCTTTAAGGCTGTAAATACCTTTGTCATCTTTAAAATCTCTACATCAGGTAAGTTAGTGTTGAATGTCACATCTTTTATGTAGGTTATTGCAATTTCATCCCCGTCCATCTCCATGTACATTTTCCATTTACAATCCTATGAATAATAAAAAAAAAGAATGCTGGATTGTTAGAATACAAATAGGAAAAAAAACCCCAACAACAAAACCCAAAATGAAACAAAACTGAAAGCTGAAACTACCTGAAATCTAATCCTCAATATATGAAAACCCAGCAAGAAAGTTAAGGGACAGATACATATTTTAGGATATGCATGTTTGCAGTACAGTGTTGATAATGGAAATCCCTCAGTCTTCTTGTTCCCTCTTCTCTGAGCTCACCCCGCGAGGCAGCTGCCACCTGGACAGCTCTGGCTGTCTTCCGAGGTGTGGTGGCCCTGAATGGCCTCACCTGCACACACAGCCTGTTGGAGCACCTGGCTCGGGGGCTCTGCACAGCCCAGGGCAGTGGAGGAAGCCATCACCTGGGGTCACAGTCGGTGCTGGAGCCAGCCCCAAGGACATCGTCCCGGTGAACCCAGGAATAAATGACCAAAGTTTCTGCAACACCTTCAAGACAATCGCTCAAATAATGGGCAAAAGGTTGAGCTTGTTATTACAGCTCAGTTATTTCAGATACTGAGAGTCCAGCGAGGCACTGAGCATCCTCAACTTCTGCTTGCCTCCAATTGCACTATTAATTATAAACAAGCTCAGCTTAGAAAATAATCACACTGAGTCTAATAAACCAAAGCAACAAAAGGTATCCTTAAATAATCCCCTGAGCTGAACAGGGGGCCAACATCCCGCACTTCGTACAGGTGTGAGCCTGCAGAAGGTGACAGCTGGCAGCATCCTGCAGGACATCCCACATGGACTGAGTGCTGGAGCTGGGGTTCATGTCTGTGGCCAGGAAGGCTCCCACTGGGGACTGGAAACTGCCTGTCCATGGTGCAAACCAGCCAACATTTGCTGATCTGCCCAGCAGGTGCTTTGGTGCAGTGCACTGAGCTCCTCCAAAAATCAGTCCCCTGAAGGACCACTCTGCCGGTGAAGCAGAGTGTCTCCACCTCCATTCAGGAAGGAGAGAATCTTCCCTTCATGGAGACAGGAGCTCCTCCCGACATGCCAGGGGTTCAGTAGGGTCTGTGTCTGTCACATGCCACCTGTAAGGCAGCTGTGGGCTCAGCGCTTGCAGGAAGCAGTTTTCACCTCGGTTTTGCTCAGAAAATGCAAAAACTTTCAGTGGGACAGATGGACACTTAGGGCCATGGGCTTGTGTAAGCAATTATTTGCACAAACAAATGTACAGCAGCCAAAAAAGTGTCTGTTCACACAGATGGTGTTTGCACGTGCATCTCTCATAAAAGTAACATAGGTGGTCAGCCCTCAGAAGGCTCAAAGCTCTCCATCATGCACTGAATTGGCAATTCCAAGATAAAAGATAACTGAAATATAACCATTTCTGAACTGCAACAAGAAATTATGACAGCATTTGGCCCTGTGTGTCCATCTGTCTCCATTGAAAACTTGCACATTTTACAAGCAGAGAGGGCATGTGAGTTAGTTTTCGCACTGCTCTGGCGCAAGTTTGAGTGATGGGAACTGCAGTTCAGTGGTCAGGGCAGCAACCTAGACTCAGAGGCACTAAGTTCAGTTTCCGGTTCTGCTATTGGCTTGCTGTGCAACCCGATCAGGTGCCGAAGTCACCCTGTGCCTCCATTTCCTAATCACAGACTGTATCTCTTTGCATGTCTCTTTTCTGTCCTGCTTTTTGCATTTGTGAGCTGACCCAGGGTAATGCCTGTCCTGTCCCAGGCAGGTTCAGCACGATGCACGGGCCCTGACATGGGCTGAGGAGGGCACGTGCTTTGAAGCAGAACAGCAACAGCAGTGAGTTGTCTCTGGCTCCTCCTCATCTCTCTAACTGTGCTCCTCTCCCTGCCCACAACGTTCTTGTTGCCAGACTTTCTTGCAGGAGATTCATGCTACTGCAAATCAAGCCTGAGGTTAGAGACAAGATGCTTGATGACATTTGTAAGTTTTACAAAAACATCTAAGCCAAGAAAAGAAAAAAATATCGACATAAAGTACTATCCTCCAATTAGTTCAGCACATCTCCTGCCATCTATGAGTAATACCAGTGCCAAGCACTTGAGAGCCAGAGCTGCACCTTGTGCCAGGGCTCCCATGCCCTCCTGACTCAGGATTTTGTGCTGTTCACTCACATTTCTCTGCAGACTAGATCTGACAAATATGATCTCATTTTAATAAACGTAATAAATCAACCAACCAGCTCTAGGGAAAAGCCGTGTACATCCAGGGTCTGGCAGGGGGTGGGCACTGCCCATCCCCCTGCCAGATCCGCTGCACAGGCAGGATCCCTCTCCATGTAGTCATGGATCCAATTGCTCCATGCAGGGGTGGATGCCTGAGGCCTGCACAAACACTGCCTTCCCCAGGTCTGAACTGCATCTTCAGAGAAACACACACTCTCCTGTCCCTCAAATCCAGTCCCCAAACCTCTGGTCCTCCTTCGAGCCCTCTCCAGCCACACTGTGCAGATACCAACAGGGCAAGATACCGTACTAGGAAATACATGTCTCATTTTATTTGGAAAGGTTTTCATTCTGTGTTATTAGAAAATCATTACTGCAAAGGGGACAGAGAGAGAGAGAGGGAGAAGGAGCAGATATGGGAGGCAAGAATGGGAAGGGGACATTGGGAG
>VWPU01004245.1:0-58876 GCA_013398955.1 Callaeas wilsoni | reverse complement strand
CTCCGCCCGCGGGGCTCCGGGCGCGGGGAGGCGGCTGCGGGCAGCGCTCCCGGGATGTGCCGGCTGCCCCTCGCTCGGGAGCCAACGGCGGCAGCGCCGCCGGCCTCGAGCGGGGATTTGGAGAAAGAGGGAGTCGTGCCAGACCCGAGCTGGTGTACGCGCCGCACACCCGAGCCTGCTTCCTAGCTTTCGCAGTCCCCGCGGTGCCTTCTGGAGCAGCATAAAGGGGATGCCTTTGCTCCAAAGAACTGCTGAAATCCTTGCTTACAAGCACCGCAGCTTGCACAGATTTTATGGTCCTCAGACGTGGTTGTTGCCAGAGCAGTTGTAAGGATGAAGAAAGCATTTATGTATTGCTCTGTCAAGAGAAAAATAAAGTATTTCATATTTATTTACAAGTCTGGAAAGGTAAAGGCAACAGCTGCTGCTTTTATTTGGTTCTATATCAATAACCTTTCAAAAGAGCTCTCCTGCCAGCCAGCTTGACTAAGGACTGGTGCCAGCCAGCTTTTCTGTGCCTGTGGTAGGGTCCAGCTTCGTTAAATCAATCCATCAATGGGTTCTGCTTAGTATTTTGCTGAGTGTCTGAAGCCTCTCTCTAGGTATAACTTCTGAGATTAAAGGGACTGTCTTCTCAATGCATATCTGGGGGATCTGATTTACCAAAACATGCTTCAGCCCTAGTTGTTGTTCCCAAGAATAGGAGACTTTGCTTTCTCTGTGGTTGTAGCACTAACACTTAAACAATTCTCTTCCCAAACCTTACAGAAGCGGCTCTCTAGAATTTACTTCCTATCACTTAGGTAAATTTGCATTCATATTTAAGGTAACTTCAGAGATCAGTAACATTATCTTCCCTTTTCTGTCCTCTTTTTTTCCAACGGAGACTTGATACAAAAGCACTCCCTTGTCAAAGGTAATGCTCCTTGCTTTCGTTAAGCTCAATATTATGCCCTTATCAAAAGAAGAGAATGTTAAGGGAGCATTAAGGAGTAACTTCAGTGATTAAGAGCTGGTTTTGAAATTCAAAACATGTCTTGAGAACCCCCTTGGATCTTTACTAATTCAGGCTATCTCTTCAGGAAGGGCCTTGCTCTTAGTCCTTCAGCACTTCTAAGACTGTTAATGGAATGCCCCTAGCTTATTGCAAAATAGATTTCTTTGATGACTAAATAAAGAGCCAGGAGTTTCAATTCTCCTACCCCTGTTTATTCATTTCCCAAGTCAATCCAATTGTAGGATTTATTTTTTGATCTATCAACAGACATAAATGCATGCCATGAGTTTTAGTAATTGGAGCACTTGTATAATACATGGCCATAATAGCCTGCAATCCTTTCCTTTCCTTCTCTGACAAGGAGTCAGCAGTGGCCTTCCACTGATCTCAGGGGTGCTGCTGTTTTGCCCTACTCTGCACACTCTTTCTAACTTGTTTCTGGTACTCCTAATGTCTTGGAGAGTGTAGTGAAATCCTACAAATCTTTATAATCTGCCCAGCTGAGGATTCCATAGCTAAGGGAAGGCAGTTCCTTACTTACACTTCCAGACTCCTGGAAGAAGTCAAGAACTGCAATTTCCTAAAGATTGTTATGCCAGTAAGGGCTGGCTTCCCATGCAAGAGAAAGGTGTTATTCCCTATTACAAGGCAATTCTGTGTTCAGGCACAACTGAAATGTTTAATGGAAATGCATTTCTAATAAAAAACAGCATTTTTTAATTGCTCATAAAAGAGTGGAATTTAATGGCCCCATAAACACCGCCTTGAACCAAAAGCCATGAAAACACTAACATCAAGGGCAGACAGAGTCAAGTAGCAAATGAGCTGTTCAATATGAAATGTGCTCCTGGGTGATCACCTCCAAGGCAACTGTGGATACTTTGCTTTGTATGCACTTGAATTTCCATCCCAAAAACCATGATAAGCCATGAGTCATTGAATCACGGAACCATGTTTTGGATGGAACTTCCAAAACTCTTCACGTCCAGCTTTGTGCTCAAAGCAGGTCTAGATGCAGCAGGTTGTGCCAGGCTGTGTCTCCAGGAGAGTTTTGAGTGTCTCTGAGTGAGAGATACTGCCCTCACTGGGCAGGCTGTCCCGCCAAAAACTCTCACAGTAAGACAATTTTGTTTGTATCAAGTCAGACTTTTCCATGTTCCAGCTTGTGCAAAGTGCATCTTGTCCTAGCACTGTGTTCCTCCCAGTAGCTGTGAAGAGAAGTTACATTTCCATTCAGCCTTGGCTTCTTTGACGCTGAGCAAACTCGGTTCCCTCAGCACCACTTTGAATGTTATGTAACTCAGCCTCAATCATCTTGGTGTCCCTTTGTTGCACTTACTGCAGTCTACCAATGTCTTTCCAGCACAAGGAGCCCCAGACTGAACCCAGTTGTGACCAGAGATGTGGTCTCACAGCTGACAAATAGAGGGGAATAGTCACATCTCAACCTGTTGGCTACACTCTTGCTATGTCTTGATACAGATTGTAAAGTTAGACTGTGCAAACTGACTTGCACTAAATAAATGAGCCACATGAACTTTAAATCTCAGCTTCCTATTTAAGGCAAGTCTATAAATGAGCTTTTGCTGTGAATATGTATACGTACTAAGATGAAATTAGATAACATATCTTAACAGCTTGGGAATAAAAGCCTGTTGGATCTATGTTGTTTCTGCTGTAACTCCCACTTAGGGAGGGATGGCAGGGTGTAAGATATCCGACTTACAGAGTTTGCCTCTGGCAGTATCTGTTCAACTCTCTCTGCTGTTAGACAATTGTCTTGTCAAATTCTGTCCAACATGAAGGATTTTTTCCGATGGAGCAATAAATATTTCTGCCAGCTCCTCCTAAGTTTACCAGCTGTCAGGAGCAAAGTAAAGGTCTGCATGTAGTGCCCAGACTTGAAGCAGTAATGACTTTTGTTTGAATCACAGAACTAGGAAAGAGTTGCCAGTCCATTAAATCGTCCAACATCAGATTTGCTGAAATGGCGAATAAGGCTTGATGAATATCAGCAAGAAAAGGCAGCAGCTGTCCCATCTCCTGTCCCCAGACATAGTTTTCCTTATTTTATTTACTGTGAGGGTTGAATTTAAAAGAAACCACTGCCCCTTGATCACTGACCTTTAAAAGCAGTGCTGTGCTGCATGCCACTCAGTTGACCCAAACTCTGCCAGTCCTTACCCACACAGATTTTCTTGGAGTGAGTCAGATTTCAGGGATTTAAGTGTTCTACACAGCATGGAAAATCCCTTAAAAATAAAATGGGAAAAAAAACCCTGAAAAATGACCTTGAGAAAAAATATGTCATGAATCTGTAATATGGTACCCACACAGAAATCATATGGTGTAAAATTATACAGGAAGAAGACTTTTCTTGCTTAAAAGGTCAGAACAAAAGTGTTTAAATAGCTAAGGAGTGAATTTTCTACTTATATAGATCTGTAAACATTTTGCCATACATTTATAGACTATTGTTGTTCCCTTTTTGTTTAGATTCAGTCTCACAGGTTCAATTCTACTTATTTCTCTTTTTCAAATGCAGTAATATAACTGTATGCACAAAAATGTGTCATCAATCTGCCTTAGGGGTAAATACAAGTCAGCAGGTAATGAGAGGAGTGTGTAGGTATGTACAAATATCAACTTGGACTTGCTAACAGTAGTACTTCACAGCCAGCGCTGGTTAAACAAACAGTTTGGTGCATCTCATTCAAAAATGATTGCACCAAAGGCTCAGCTGAACTGGCTGTTTGCTCGCAGGCTGTGGCTGAGGTCAGCACCATTTCCACACAAGGCAAGACTGCGGAGCCGAACGCTGCACTTCAAACACAGTCTTCCCAAATCACCTAGTGCATTGCATACACTTGTTTCATTCAAAGTCAACGCTGTAAGATCGACTGGTTCACCCGATAAAGGACAGGTTTAAAGTTGCCCATTTGCCACCAACACGTACCTATTGGTATTTACACACCTGTGACACAGTCTGTAAGTAACTAGACATGCTATTTTTCTCTAAGGTCCACGGCTTCATTCAGTGTTCCCAGCTGGCAATCCTTGTGCAATGAGCACATCCTTGATATTTCTTTATATTCTCAGTATATATTTTGCCATCTTATTCCTTCTCTTTACTGACATGCTATCCTTTCTCTGCAGAAAATATAGAAATTTTCATTTCTTCACAGGGTTTTCTATGCTCTTTTCATTGCTAGATCTCAATCAGAAATACTCAACCTTTACTAAGATCTATTTTCTGTAATTTGAATTCAAAAAGGCTGGCCAAAATTTAATAGGATTTAAAAATACCAGGAATAAATCATTTTACTGTATTTTTGTTGCTTGCAATTTAGACATTTTTTCCTTCCTATTTTTCCTTAATTCAATTTCTTTTTAAATACAGAGATTTCTGAAAACTCCAAAATGTAATGTGGAAAATGATGCTTCATTAGGGTATTGAAAGCTTGGTGTACAACGAGTTGTTGCCATATCTGAAGAGTTTTTAGATGTTCTCAAGGCAAGCATACTCTGTTTATTTTAGAGCACTCATCACAGAGAATAGATTCTCACATAGAGCTTACAGCTCGAATATCACACACGCTTCAGTCCTCAATTTCTAGTAGCTGGGAAAGCAATGTATCTCTAAATGATTTCCAAAAGTGAGTCAACTGTATCTGCTTGTTGTATGCTTGTTTGTATGTCAGTTACTTCTAATTCTAGAAAACCTTGGCTGTTGCAAGCAACAATGCCACTCATCCTTTGCTTTGTCTAAAAATTATTTTTGTAACAATTTTTAAATGTTACGTATGTTCTTAAAACTGAATCAGATGCTCTTCAAGCTCAGTTTTTGGCTTGCTGATGATATCTGTGCAGTGTTGAATGAGTTGTCCTTGGGACAAACAGAACTTAGTTTGAAAGATGAAAAACTTTCAAATATGTGTTCCCTCTTCTCCAAATTACGTATCTCAGAATAGAGAAAACTGGTCACAAAGTTTACACACAGTCTTTTCTCCTTGTAGAGTGCATAGAGCACACAGTTGACTACACATTACTCAGAAATATATTTTAGTGAGCTTATTTTTCAAAAATATCCATATGTTTTGGAGGGGTTTTTTTGTTACTATGTGATACTCTTTTCATGTTGCTCTTAAGCTCAAGGAAATGGGTCATCTTTTGACCTTGCTCGGCTAGCCTTCATTAAGATGCGGAGGAGTGCTGGTGGGGTGGGCATCTAAGTCCCAAAGAGATGTTTCAAAGAATCAATATGGGTAGACTAACCTATCAGAAATTTAATTATTTTGATGGAAAATGGCATCCATGAATGAAGACAGCCCTTTTGATAATGCCATCTGACATATAATGCCATGTAAAACTCGTCATATTTGTTGTGAGCATAAGTATAAGATGCAATTAAAAACAGTTTCCAGTGATTTATAAAACCGTGTCATCTTATATAAAGAAATGGTTTTTTCCACTTGCTAAGACCCAAGTGAGCATCTTTCTCCTATGTTGCTGAAAGTAAATTAATTCTCATAATGCACACTAATTCAGTTAATTTTCCCACATTTACACAGAATTTGCAGACTGTTCTGAAACACTCTCTGGCTTCATCCAGAGTCATTCTGTACCTCTGTGTAACATTTTATGCAATAATGCCTTCTGCTAATAATACATGGCATTAAATTAATGGATTTCCTTTGTAAGTATTTTTTGTCCTAAAGAAATTACTGCAATTGCCGAGCAAGTGGAAAAAGAGCACTTTCCATTCCTGTTAGCACTCATTTAAAGAAGTGAAGTAGTTACGGTCTCATTTCTGCACTCTGTCACAAATTTTGGAACTTCTGAAGAACTAAATTCAGCAAACCTGTGCAGCCCCTTTCTTGAACTGTAATGGTACGACTCTAACTCTAACGTACAGAAATGCTGAGAAGTTTCAACTGTTTCATCTTCTTCCTTGCTGATACTTTCCATTACAGGTGTCACACCTAGCAGTGCAGTGAAACTTCAGTGCCTCATTTTTGACTGACAGCACTGTTAGTGAACAAGTTGAGCTTGTCAGCCTATCTTCATAAGGTTGAAAAGTGCTCTGATCCAAAAAGTCTGCCTCCCACTCAGAACTGAACCAGGAATTTTCTACATGAACTCCATTTTCCTTTGTTAATTGCCTGTGATTCACACCCACATTTTCCAGAGAGTGATGGCATCTTAATTGCTAGGGGTATTTTAGGATGGAGGAGAGGGAATGGGAAGAGGTTTGGGAAAAAAGTGGGTAGGGGTTTGGCACGTTTGTAAGGCTAACCGTTCTGTGATTGCACACAGCTAGGAGACCAGCAGCCAGAGCACCATCTGTGCACACAGCTTTTCCACCCCGCCCGGCTTCGGCACAAAGGAATGTGTCAGCCCCTGCTTTTCCAGAGCAGCTGAAAGCCTCCTTCATGCTCCACTGAAATTTTGCTATCATTCCCTGAAGATCTATTCCCTTCACCCTGCATGTCTGGCTGGCACAGCCTTCCTTCAGGAAGAAGCTCTTTCTGCAGTGCTGTTTTTGCAGGTTGGAGTGGGGAAGATTCAACTGCTCTTCAGCATCACCTCCCTGTCCTGCAAGCTGCAGAATGATCATCTCAGGGTCCTGGGGAATGGTAAGGCACATGTGATCCCCCCAGAAATGCAAAAACATCTCAAGAGGCTGTGTGTGGCTGGCTGTGGTGGAGATGTTTGCATCTGAGATAGTTATCTTAGTCTTCTTTTAATGTCAAGAGAGACCTACTTAGTCTGATCAGTGGAGTTTAACACCTTATTATGTTTGGTTGGATGAATTGCACCCTAAACACCATCAGTGTTTACAAGACCTTCTTGAACCCTAATGGGAACCTCAGCTAGTTCTTTGTACACTGTGGGTACCTAAACTCCAGTGAAAGGAATTCTACCTGTCGCTAATGATATCACAAAGATGCACGAGTAAATTTTCTCCCCATCAGTATCTGGACTGATATCCAGTATATGAGTAGTTTTCCCCCAGATCCTCAGTGAAGTTTAAACACATAGTGTCCATGATTTCAGGTAAAAAGCTATGCAGGGTTGGAGCCTTAATGCTTTGCAGATTGTATCAAATTTGTCCTTATAGATGGTCTGTATGATATTCTCTTTCTTGTTCACAAAGACTTGAGGGGGCTTGTCTGTATGCAGAAACTGTCCAAAATAGCTCTCCCAGACAAGTTCTAGATATAGACTCCCTTTTTCCTAAATATCCTTTACTGTGTTACAGGCAAAAATTCCTATATGGCAAGACCTAGATTGCCAAAAATATAAAGGGAAAAAAAAACCAAAACAACAACTGGTTTCATCTGTAAACTCTTACTGATGTCCATAAAAGTTTTTTTCATATTGGCAGTCTTACACATTCATGCAGTGCACTAATTCTTCACCCAGCAATGTAGATGGTGGCACGTTTAGATGGATCTGCCATTACATGAAATTAATACCACACCTTCCTATGAGTACCTTCCACTGAAGACCAGAAAAAGCAGGTTTCTTTATAGATTCTGCAGCAGAGTTTTGTTGAGTGACTAGAGACTGTTCGGTGCATCTGCACACAATCTGTCTTGCCCTGGCTTCTCTATTATGTACAAAAAAATCTAGTTTGTGGCTCTCACCAATTCACCCTCCCCCTCTATTCTGAAGTCTTCCCTGTGATTCTGGCTTTCCTCCAGCATTGATTCCTGCCGGTCAGAATACAGGACACTCCCATACATTTCTGTCTTATTTTATTCCTATAACCTTCCTCCCAGCATGATCTCACCAACAAACATCTGTACGTAGCTGTTTTTTCTATTAGCCTCTCCTCCTGGAAGTATTGGATGCACTCTAGTCTCTCCTAATAGCAACTTTTTGTCACCACCAAAATAGAAGAAAATGCTGTTAACATCTGCGTGTGAGAAGAGAGATCTTCATCTGTGTCTTTACTTTTGTCTCTCTACCAAATCTGAGAGCAAAATGTAGTACATTGCTTCTTTATCACCTCATTTCTCCCCTCAGCAAAGATTAATTGCCAAGCAGTTTTATATGATTTTAATGTTATGGTTCTGTTCTTTACAGTGCAAATATATCTGGCCTACATAGTGGGAAAGCAGTGAATATAATTAACAGAGGAATTATGATGAATTCTTGTGTAAATTTTGTTAGATTTTCTACCACCTTATGACATTTTAAAGAAATCATACCTATGAAAATTTCAATGGTTTAACTGTTTTGCCTTTTTAGAGACAAAAGGCAAAAGCATTGAACAAATTTTTTTCTCCAAACTGTCCATAACATTGTATCTTATACCATGCAGCTAAGTATTAGCATGACCAACAATGAACCTGCTCCTTGTAGAAATCCTGAAATTTCTTAGCCTAAAAAACACCCTTATATATCTCCTCTTTACCTTTTTTGCAGTGAAAACATGTTATTTCTGTAAAGAAACCGGAGTATCAAATATTCTTTCGCAGAGACTTTACGATACAAGGCAGTAAATCTGTGAGCTTGAAGACAGAAGGGCTTCACCACACTCAAACTTCTCTTTTAGGCAAAGTAGTTCAAGGCTTCAAACCCTTGCTACAGCAGTGGCTCACAGCACCCACAAGCCAGCGCCTCTCACCTTGTCACCAAATGCAGTAGACACATCCATCTCCAGTACCACCTTTATTCAGAGGTGCACAATTCAGCTTGACTCTTAAGGAAACCTGCAACAGTTTTACTGTTGCAATATTGTTTTAAAGTACTAATATTTGCTAGTGAGAAATACTCCCTTTTTGTTCATGCTTCTTTGTGATCTTTTACTCAGCAAAAAAAAAAAATGTTCCTAGTTAAAAAAGAATATAAATGACACACTCAGTTCTCCAACTTTTTTCTGGTAAACTCAGTAGAACAGTGTATTAATGCTATATCACACATTCGCAAATATGATTGCAGAAGTATAGCGCACTATAATATTAAATATTATTTTAAAATAATTCCCATGTCAAATATGATCATCAATTTATGGATATAAATAAAAAAATAATCTGTCTTTCTAAAGATATCCATTTATACTGAAGAGGATTCATATTAGTAAAAATTTAATGTATCATGAAATTAATAAATAATACCAAGCTTAATGAAGGGGAGAAAAAAAGTTGTATACTTAAAAATCACACTTTAAATTGTACACTTCAAAAGCAGTCTTAAGGTTATTACTATTTTTCTAATCCCAGGTGAGCTTAATTCTGCTTGAGTACCAACTTCTGATGTTGTACAAGTGAATCTGCCAGTCCTACATTGGTGAGCTATTAACTGATTCCAAATCTAATCCACATTTTTTAGCCAAAAGTTTATGCCATATACATGTGTTATAGTTTCGAAAGTGTTGAGATAGTGATGTAAAAAAGGCCAATTTATAATCAAGGCTTGGATTCTGCTACCCACGTTTGTTTTAAGGAAAGAGGACTTGACTTTGGTGTTAAGCAGTACTTCACTGCAAGCCCCACGGGTTGGAAAGGCACTGAGTCTGAGGGAAAAGCACCAAGATCCAGATTCCCCTTTGTGGCTGACAGCCTGCAGCTACCTTGCTGTCTGCTTTTCATGAATGGCCTCTTCCTCTGCAGAAAGCTGGTAAAAAAGGGACCAGTGAAACTAAATGTATGAAGATCTGGGACTGCAGAAATAGATCCAGAGGGGCCAGAACAGAAGCTCTTGAGGGGAAGCCTTTAAGTCTTCTGATTTTCAGATATTAAGGCTGAGGGGACAGAGTTATCCACTCCAAACTTGTCTGCTGTTTTGGAGACTATGACATTGATGTTGTGGCTGTTGTTGAAAATTGGAGCTCTTTGGTACCTAGCTATCCTGGAGCCTGTAGCAGAGGAGGTTCCCACACTGAGAAGGCTCCTGCAGGCGCTGGATTTTGTTTTGGTCTATCCAAAGCACATCTTTTTAAATTTAATGCAAAATTTTGTAGCATCTCTTCCCTCAGGCAGTTTTGGTCTAAGCTTTTCCACCCTAGGTAGACATCCAAAGGATCAAGTCAAAATAAAAAGAAGCCACCCCTCTCATCTTCTTGCTGCTCAGAAACAGCTTCTGGCAGCCAGCAGTTGGATTAGTGCAGGATTTAATACCATTTCTGTATACGAGTGGTGGCTTTCACTGCACTAAGTAAATCCTGTAAAGGGAAATCCTGCTTTGAAGCTTTCTGAAGTTCTACAAGTTACCTATATATCAAAAATATATTTTGTTTGGATTTTCAACAAACCCACGATAAGATGCCTGGTAGAAAGCTACTAAAGAAATGAAGTTGCTGTAGGACTGGTGCTTATATGATTTGAAAGCTGCCTACAGAGTCTTTGTCACTTTTCAGGATAAAGAGTAAGCAGTAGAGTATCTTAGGGAATTGGTTTTGTTTAAGATCTTCATCAATGACCTGCAGAAGGAAGGGATACAGGAATATGTCTCAGTTCACAGATGATACTGAACTGAGAGTCAGACTACACACTCACACATAGAAATGAGCTCGAGAGAGATGATACACAGCTGAGTGAGTGCAGAAGAATGTGGCAGATGATCCTGTCTAGATATAGAGTACATTTAGGGAGAATAATCTAAGCCATGCTTACACAATGCTGAACTGAAAGCTGGCAGCTGGAGCTCAGGAGGGACCTGAGGGTCTCTGAACTCATCTGCTCAACATGCAACAGCAGCCAAAAATGCCAACAAAATTTTGAGTATTCTCGGAAAAGATGGTAAGAGCAAACCAGAAAATACAAAGTCTTGGTGCATTCACATCTTGAACATTCTGCACAATCCTATATACATGTTTTGAGAAGGACGTAGAGAAATTCAAGATAATGCAGGAGAAAGCAACTAAAATGATTAAAGGGTTGGAGCAGCTGTCTTTACAGAGAATCAGAGAAGGCTGGGACTTTTTACAATCTTACTCCTCCCCCAGGCTCAGTGGGGTATGGTTAAGGTTTATAAGATCATGGAGGCAGTGTGTAAAGCAAATAGAGAACTGTGTTGTCCTCTGGGCACTCACTGCAGCTTTTGGAGGGCAGTTTAAAACCTGCAAAAGAAAGTCCTATTTTGAATACCGCTACCCGCTCTCCCTTCTGAAATCTGCTGTCACAGAAGGCTGTGGAGGTCCACTGTACCAGCAAGCTGAAAAAGGATAAAGCAGACAAATTCCACAGCAGCATATCCATGAAGGGACACTAAAATGAAAAGGTAGGAACATACTCACCGCCATCTTTGGTGCGGTGGAGGGTAGTGGAGGAATATGAGAGGGATGGACGGCAGAGAGACAGCATCATGAGTTGTCTCCAAACAATATTTCCTATTGCCACTGCTGAAGATGAAATGGATTTTTAGTTTGACCCAAAAGGCAATTTTCTATGTTGTCATGAAAATAAGACCCTGTGCTCCTTTGCTAGAGCTTAAACCTGCCACTTCAGAGTTATTTCCACCTATTTAATTTTGATTGCATCTCAGCAGGCAGTCAATGATGCAGAATTTGTCAACTGGAACAACCGTGTGGTAATTATCAATGGCAGGGATTTTTTTTTGTAGTTTTGACCATGGCATTTTTTTTTCAGTAGAATTAAGGAAAATATGGGGTGTTGCAAAAATGAAAGGAGGTGAACAAGTGTTTTTAAATAGCTATGGATCTTTTGTATAAATATATAGAACTTAAAAATTATGTAAATTCAGTCAAATAAGAAATATGTTGATTGAAGAGAATGAATTAGGCAGGCACAAAAAAAGAATTATTTTTAATGAACATATTTTTAGAGCTTTATTCTGCTACAGTCATTAAAATTTGTGGATCAGAGTCTGGTTGTTTCTAGAGTTGAATATTGTTCCCAGTTTTTCTGATGGTATTACTGCTGTACTTTGCATGGTGAGCAAACAATTTTTCTCAGGAATGAGGAGTTGCTAGAATAAAGGTATTAAGCTGGGCCTAAATAGTTAAAGATAGACCAGAAGTCCTGGAGACTGTATAATGCCCTCTGCCAACTCATCCCTTGCGGCAGAGGTTCCCTCTCTCTTTTAGGTTTCCATAAGTATCAAATACAGCCTTCTCCTCACTCAACGTCTTCTGCCACACCTTTTTGTCTTTCCCTGTCCACCTTGCTCCAAATACCCCACACAGCAGAGTGTTTCTTCACTTTTACCAATTTCTCCTCATTCCTTCTCCCAGCTCCCCAAAAAGGCTGAAAATGCTAAAGAGCTCTCCACACCCCCTCACTAGTGGGTGGTTTTGTGTTGGAGAAAGTACTGAAAAAATATTTATTTTGTATGTTGCTAAGTGTTCTAAGGCAGGTTTAAATACTTATTTATATTCATCAGTTATCACAACCTCTTGAGGCAATTATTAGTTGCAGTTTTAATACCACTTTACTGTACCACAATGCCAAGAGAAGACAGGCAAATCACATCCCCTGGAAATGTGCTGTATTTGAGAAAAAGGTTGAAATAGGGGAGGGGTCTCTTTTTTGTTCTTTTTTTTACCCCTGGAAAGTAGGAGAGCAAATACCTAATCAGAGGGGGGAAAATCTCACAGACTAATTAACTAGCATCTGAATTAATGGATGACAATTTGTTCTGGATATAATTTGCATTCTGTATGTCCCTACATATAACACCAAGAGTAAAGACCAAAATTAGTTATTATTAGTTAATATTATTATTATTATTATTATTATTACCGCTTTTAAGTTTAATCGTCTGTTGCTTGCGGTAGCCTTAACTTGGTCTGTTGTAGCCACAAACAGGAGAAAAAAACCAAAAAATTTGTTGTAATGAAAGATGGGAATTTGTTTCTGTTTAAATGTGCTCAAAAATCCACTGCATATTTCAAACACCAAAATTTAGTAGGTGTTTAGAGGGTACACTAGGATGTGTTAGTTGAAATCTGGGGTCAAATGAGCTGGAGATTGTTGAGGAACAATCCCTCAAGGTATAAACTCTTTTGTTTTCTTGTTTGATGGGTTCTTATAATGCATTGCTGACATTGTGCCTGGACAATCAAATCATAATTCTGATCATCCCTGATTGATCTCAGCTGCTTGACATTTCCCACTGCTAGCACAGAGAGATCACTGCCCAGCATGTAATAAGGAATCAAAATTTGAAAGCCAGTATTCTCTAAAAGAGGATAAAGACCTCTCTCCCCACCCCACAGCATTCCCCATGTCCCACAGTGAATTCAACTGGAGCAACTGCAGCTGTTCTCTGTGCATGTTTTCAGTACCAAGAGAGACTGAGTAAAGGCTGCTGAGATGCACAGCTCAACTCCTTCTATCTGGTTTTAGTGTTTTTTCTGCACTGGATGGTCCACTAATATAACCATAAATCTTCCTCTCTCACAATTCCAAATAAATCATGGCATTGCCATGAAACATGAGAATAAATACAGTTGAGCTGTCCAGGAGCAAATCCAGAGGCAGAATAGCAGCACCTCTAGTGATGTAGAAGCCAAAATGTTTATCCCTCACATTCTTTGCTTACAAATACCCCTGGGATCAGCACTGACAGGTACCCGTTTTGGTATCCCCCAGAGGAAATTCAACAACATCCAGTATTTAAATCACCTTTGAAGGCTCACTAATCTTCAGATTCTCGGGTGTGACTGACAGTACCCATAGCACTGGCTGCGTCCCTTAAACCATCATTGCAGAGCCCTGAGTTAGCTTACTGAAGTCGATTGGGGAACATCTGCCCCTCACACACTTTCTGAGCTTTCTCCAGCTTTAATATCTGCATCAGTACTGGCAGAGTGCCTTAGGAAGCTGCCAAGAACATGTGCTTTTATCCTTGACAACACTACACGAGGGAGGTGGCTGGCTCTTGGGCTGCACCTACTCATAGATCCAGTAGGTCGTACAAGACATCAACAAGTTTCTTACATCTCTCTATTCCCTATCTAATCTTGATTCAGTCTGGAGTAGAAATCACAGCTTGAATCCTGAGGGAAGATCAGTAAAACTGTATTATTCTTACAATCGGATGGGTTTCCCCTCCTTTTCTCTCTGTGTGAATCCTAAGCCCAAATTTTCTAAGTCTGTCAATATATATCCATTGTACAGTCAATCTTGTGTTCTTTCCTTTGATTTTTTTTTGTCTTCTCCTCTACTGCAACTGTCATTTATCATTCTTGCTTTACCTTCAGATGACTGAATACAGGCTTTTTCAAACAGCATAGTTTTTTTTCACATGGGCATGACATGATGTACCTCTTTTCAGCTGATCTACTTCTCTCCTAAGGTAAGATACTCTATGCATCTTGGAAAAAGAAAGAAAAGATGCATCTAAAATAGCTTGTGTGGATATGAGGAGGGGAATAAATAGTTCTGTTATAAAGGACCATTAGCCAAGTCGGTTGTAGTTGCTGAGAGTGTTCAGAAGTAAATTCTGTAACATAAATTGAATGCATCCACACCTGTGAAATGGTTATGTCTTCTTTTTTTCCAGTTCTTTTTGCTTTTAGGCTGAAAAACTTGAAATATGGAAAGTTGAAATTTAGAAGTAGAGGCAGCTTTGCCAATTCTTGTAATGTTATTGCAAGTATCACAACTGTTAATGCTTTCTCTTCAAGTCCCAAATGCTAGCAGCAAGACATTGCAAAAGAATAGTCATTTCTGAGTACATTCTGAATCCTTCTGATCTCAAGGAAAGGTTTGAAGCTGCTTCAGAAATGTAGCCTAAAGAATAAAATAGCAAGTAAATAAAAAATGCAAGTCTTAAAGTCTTGCGACTTTTAAACAACTGTGATGTTTTTCCAATTCATTAATTTTGAAGATGGGATTGGCAATACCATGCATCATAGCCTTAATCCAGTTGAAGAAAATACACCTGTTTGTTGTAGTACTTAGAACACAGGACAGCACTGTCCTGACTAAGAATTGCTTTAGTCTTTTTTGTTCAGGTACTCTCCTGATTCAAGACCCATCTATGTTTGCAACCTGAACAAGACTCCAAAATAAGTTATTTACCTTGCAAAAATAAGCATGGAATGGCCTTTATTCAATACCCCAGGAAAGCTGCCAATCAGCTACTGCTACACTCAGCCGCTTCTGGGCAGGAGCTCTCCCGCCGGCAGTGTGAGGGGCATTAACCATTCAGCTGGGCTATATCCCAGATTCTTCTTTCAGGATGCCTTTGGCATCAGCTGTGCAATAAACTGCTATATAGTGTTCTGGTCCTCCTTTGAAGGACTCCCGACCACTCCTCAGGCTATCAGTGGAGGGGAAGTCTACTGTATTCCTGGACACTGAGCACTTGTAAGCCACAGCTTAGAGATAACACCTTACCCCTGTTGTACAGCTCTTCCCTTACAAGGGTCATCCTCCCAGGTGCCATGTTTCCCATTGAAGACAGTAGTAACTGTAGTTGGATTCAACAGTGATGATGGCTACCGGTGGAGACAGACACTGAGGTAAATACCGGTAGCAGAGGTTTTCTTCATTTACAGTAGCAGACCTGCCCCAGACTTGCATCTCATCCCTCCTCAAGAAATGTCTATGAACATGGACATTCAGAACAGGCTCGGACTCATGCTTAGCTCAAGCTACCGGCAATGAAATAGGTGGGATGTGATTTCTTTCTTTTATATTTGTTCTTGTCCCTTCAGCCTTTGAGAAACATTATATTTATTGGAGGTTAGGCTTGCCCTTATGGACTCAACAAGGCCATTTTTGTCTCATTCATAAATGGGGATATTTGGCAAAGAAGTACTTTATACTTCTTTGTTATATGGAGGTGATCAACATCTATATAAAAATGGAGACAGAAGCAATTCCCTCAGGCTGGGCAACATATCAGAAGCGTTTATTGCACTTCATGATGTCTGAGAAGAATGGTTCAAATCAAGATCGAAATTAATCTCAGAAAAAAGAAAATAGCTTAGTTGATTTTTGCACAAGAAAAAAACAAATCAAATAAATAATTACTGTTAAGAGTAACATTGTCATTGCCTCCATACTAATCTATATTGAGGGTGGAGTGCCCCTGGTTTAACTTTGTCATGCAATTCATTTATTAGGTCTTTCATCACAAAATTGCTTTGTATACCAGGAAAGACAAGTCAGGAAACAGTGGTGCCCTTTTAAAAACAAGATTGTACAAAGATGTGATAAAATCCCAAAAGAAACAAGTAATTTCAAGGGAAATCAAGAATGAAATTTGTCTGACAGTAGAATTAATTATAAATAAAGTGAAATGCAAGCAATGTAAATGAACCTAGATTTCCTAAATGTATAACAAAAAGAGTTTGTTACATACAGAATTACAGCGCGTTTATTCTGTGTGCCCTTGGATATGAAAAGTATACTGTAGCTGGAAAATAATAGAACTGTTGCTTGAATAATACCTCTCCTCTATTATTCTTTATAAAGGGCTGTGGTTTTTTCAAGTCACCATTCAAACCCACACTTTTTTTAACATTTTATAGCTATGAAGCAAACTTTGAAACACTGATATTTCTAATTTATTGAACAGGTGCTAAAGTTAAAATCTTGATATTGTAGTAGATTGTGTGGAGCCTGTTAAAGAACAGTTTGTTTGGACTTTATCCCAAAGGAAATTAAAATTCTTGGAGATCCTGCACAATGTTAACCCTTTTATTGCAGCCCTATAACAGTAGGGACTACAACTTAATGTGTCACTGATCACTGCTTTCAGAGGACCTCGCTGCTTTCAGAGGACCTCCATATCCCAGTAAGAGATGTTAAACTACTTTAAGGGATATGTCACAATTTCACAATGCATTTTTATAAATATAGGTCCACCTATATAGGCATCACATGCAGAGAACAAAAAATTTCTCACTGATACAAAAACTCAGATTTCATGAGATCAAATGCAGTTAGATAGCTCAATTCATCCATGCTGTTCTGAAAATGTTTCCAGAGCACAGTTCCTCATCTAGACAGAAATCAGGCTTCTGTCTTGGCCAGAGCAACAAAAAGCCATTCATCCAACTACAGAGCCAGAGGTTCGGCTGTTCGCACGCAAAAGCGTGAAGGTGAGAGAAGGGACAGCTGTGGGTTTGTTGACTCGAAGGAAATATGCCCAGCCTCTGGCACATGGCACTGAAGGGCTGCCTGAGGAGAGCATTGCAATCCCTACATTTTATCACATTCAGTGGTCCTAACAGTGACCGTGGTCAGTTTCTTTTTCAGCAAACTGCACTGAGCCACAGGTCAAAAGGTTTGATTGTCCCTCTTTAAAGAGTGAGTGATGTGTCTGTCTTTGGCAATCTGCAATACAGAAAAAAACCCTCTGTCGGGTACTTGCAGTTACTCTTCATGGCAGAGAATTTGTGTTTAGGGATTCAGATTTATAGGCTTTCCAAATTCATGTTAGAGCAGTTTGAAAGGTTATCCTCCCCAGCTGCCCATCCCTTCTCTCTGCAGAGGTTATTGCTCCTGTGGCAGAGACAATCGAATGGCTGGCAGGTTGTGTGCTCTGTTCATGACCTGGGGCATTGATTTCAGCTTACATTATTGACTGGCTGGGCTATGAGCTTAGGGAGCAGAATGCCTTGACTTACCATCGCTGCTGGACATAGCTGCAGCAGGTAAAACGTTTATCAATTCCCACAGGCCATAGACAAACCCTACAGGTACTGAAGAGAAAACCCTAAATCCTACCCCGGCAGGATGCTGAGGGTTGTTACAAAGCACTGATTCCCATGCTGAGAGTCTCACCCTTTGGAAGGAGTTAGGAGAAAGAGGCAAGTGGCTTCCAGTGTCTCTGTGTCAGGGTTGTCAGGTAACCCCGGTAATCAGGAGAGGGCCAGGCACATGCACAAGAAGTGGGCCTGGGGGAAGTTAGCCTGAGAAACTTTCCAGTTGGGAGTTAAGGAAGCCAAAGCGCTAAAGTTGGCCACTTGGGAAAATGCCTGGGAGGGATTTGGAAAACTCAGTAATGTGCACTGCAAAGCCTAATCTCTAAACAGTGCAGTGACCTGTAGGAACCACACTGTGCACCCAGAAGAAAATCTCAGGAGGCACCAAGTCAACTAAAAATCAGGAAGAAATTATGGTGTCAGACAGTTGATTTCCCAGCATCACCATGGAGCCAAAGAACACCAGACTAAAAACACTGTTTGTGTATTCACTTGAGTGAAGAGGAATGCAGCTTCAGCATCTGTTCCGGTTCTGCAGGGAAAGGAACTGAGCAGTTATGTCCCATGTTCCTTGGGGACTAGTTCACCTCAGGAATGTGCTGTTATGGAAGGTGCACATCCCTTCTCTTTTGCCTGAGTAATGTGCAGTCTGAGAATGACTAATCTAAGAGATATTTTGGATATTTAGTTGGTAAATAAATCTGGATCTCCTTGGCACGCCCAGAGTTTTGTGAATGCCAGATAGAAGGAGGCATGGAGCGGCTGTTATGGATGCAAATCAGCAGAATTTAAGCACCTTGGGGGTAAGGAAGCAGTTACTTAGAATTTCTGAAATTTCTAATAGCAATTTAATTTTGAAAGTACACATCCTAATTTGCAAGTAGGATCTAGGTTCCTTGGTGGATTTAGTCTTTTTGATCTGGAGGTATTTAAAAATGTATCAGTGAATCAGTGGGAGTTTGGGGCTTTGATGTGTTATGTGCCAGTTTCCATCTGTAAGCATCTGAATACCTAAGTCTGGGCCACAGGAAGTTCTTTGAATCTTGCTGAAGTGTGAGGTTTTTTCACAGCCAGAAATGACCTTGCTTGAGCAGAGAGATTTTAGCATGAAGCAGAAAAGTGGAGTTTAGTAACATCAAAAAGTCTCTTTGGGTTGGACATTCCTACACAGAAAATAAAATTGTAGAAGACGTCCAGGAATTGTTAATTATATTCAACCCATTAAGCACAGGCATCATGCAGAGAAAAATAATTTAGGATTGACAGGTTTTTGTATTCCCATTCTTACACTTACTCCATATTTAGAGTAACTCGCACTGATTTCTGTGGACATTAATGGATCATGGATGGTTGGATTCAGTGACAGACTGCCCTTTACCTATGCCAAGTCCCACCTCCTGCTTGCAAAGCTCTCATGTTCTCTGAATGCTGCTGCTAAAGCAGGGGACAAAGGGTGGGGCAGCAGCAACTGCACCAGGACTAGCCCTTCCCAGCAGAAATAGTGTCACTGTCACTTTGGGGATGGCAGCAGCAGAAAGACATTCTCCAGACCAGCCCTGCTCCATCCCTTCCCTCCAGCCCAGAGGGTGCAGCAGATCAAGAAGGGCCCCGATGCCGGGAAGCAGCAGGGCCCTTGCATCTTGCAGACCTGGAGGGTGGCTGTCTGAGGATGGGTGCTGGGATGGGAGTGACTGAGGAGTGTGGCTTCTGAGTCTAGGGAAGAGCAGACAGGGATCCTGAGAAAAGAGACGTGGTGGAATACATGGGTGAGGAGGGGAGAAAAAAATTGGCAATGAGGTCTTCCTGCCCTGCCAGGCTTCCACAGCTCCCTCACACCTTGCTTTCATCCACTCAGAGCTCTTCAGACTTCACTGACCCTTACTTACTGTCATTCTCTTTCTCTAGGGAGCTGAAATCTCCACTGACTCCTTCCAGTCCCAGTCGCTCATCTCTGAGGCCACTAGTGATCTTGTTCCATCTACTCAAACCCATTCCTCCTCTCCACACTTCCTCTGCTCCATCTCCATCACCACCCCTACAGTCCTCATGCAGCACCTCCCTGTTCCCTCCCAGAGCATCACATTGGCAAAGATGGGTATTCAAGTATTTCAGTCTTAAAAATTTCACTGCTACCCTTCTTTGTCACTGCAGTCTTACAGAGGAGACACCCACAATAATGACATCCCGTGAAGTTTTTTTATAAGAGAAGTGTTTTTTCTGTATCCTGCCTTTGTGATAGTCTTCTATCCCATATCAGGCTTCAAAGTTAAAATGCAATGTTTTACTCAGCAGTCAGCATGAATAGGGTTAACCATACCCTTGTAATAGCTGGAAGTTCTTTGAAATTACTCATCCTATTTTGATGAAAATCCTGATTAACGAAGTGCCCAAGGAAGTCTTAGAAATTAATCTATTCAGATTTATAATACCTATGTCATTCTGGTAAAAGTTAACTGCTTTAAATAATTGTAGTTTTTGAGGGAGTCGAAGAGGTTTGGCATGTGTTCAGATGCTGTCTGATACCCAAGTCAAGATACAGCATTGCATGTGTAAATGACACTGACACAGAATAAATAAGAAGTGAATAAGTCAGTGGAAATTGAAATTAATAGAGAGAAAAGTAGAGAAAATACAGAAATAAAGCAGAAAATAGAACGTTATTGCTGCTTTCCATTGTAATAGCCTTGCTAGAAATGCGTAAGTAGATTCCATTTATAAACTCTTAAATCCCCTACTACAGATTAGAAAGAGCAACAACGTAAAATTCATGGTATTTGGGACTGGCCTTTATCAACAGAGAGTAAACAGCCACAACTTCTAATAGAGCTTCTGCCGCTGGTTTGACATCTCCATGAGAGGCTCATTCTAGAGATTCAAACCGCACAATAAATATGTCACAGAAGCTTAAGCATCTCTTAACATAAAGTGATTATTATACATTCTCATCTTATTGGTCTCCCAGCTATTCACATTCAGGCTTTGAAGTGGCTGCCTTTATTTCAGCCCTACCATTCTTTTTTTACTCTTCTGAAGCTGTATAGAAGTTGCTCTGGAGATCAGCATCAGCATCTCTGTGACTGATATGTAAATCAAAAACAAGTGGGAAACTCGTAACAAGCCTTGAGGGAGATGGAGTACTTCTTTATGGTACTTGCTTGATGCTCAAATTATTTCTAGTTTTCAAGCTATTTCTAAGGCTATCAATTAGGAAGGAATGAGTAACTGAGGTATTAGCATTGGAGTAATTCAGATTGCTGTTTCAACTCTCGTTTAAGCTGCTAGTTACTGAAACGTGTTAGCAGCAAAACAGAGCTCTCCTCCTCTCAGTCCCTTTCTATCGAATTGTCAGAGAACACTACTAGAGTGAACTGACTGTCTTGTCAAAGAGGTGTCTTGTAGAAATGAAAGACCTTGAAGTCTCTAGATGTCAGCCAAATAACCCCTAAATGTATCTTCAGGCATCCTGAGCTTGGTTTGTGGGTGAGCATAAGCAGCTCTAAGGTAAGGAGTGTCATACACCTTATTTATGCTCACCTACAGTTTTCCCAGATGCTGAGATTAATTTACTCTGTTTTGCTAACAAAGTAGCAGTGGCAAAAGTTTTGTTGGGGAAATAATGAAGTGGAAAATAAAAAACAACAGCCATTGCACTAATGTACAGTTATATAAAAAGTAGGAAATGAAAGAGATTATCACTCTGCAAGAATTCTACACATGGGAAAGGTAATACAGTAGATAGTGGATATTAGATCACAAACAATGCTCTAGTTGAGAGGGAAATCAAAGAAATAAATTGTTTTTTCCTAAAGGTGTACCTACAGCAGAAAAAATATTGACTTGGGGTTTAAAAAAGAGGTTTTACTAGTGCCTTTTTTTCCCTAAAAAATTGCCAAAAAAATAAGGGCTGACAGTTCTCCCACCCAGCCATTAATGTGAGAAAATGATACATGTTCTGTACATATTTCCAGAAATAGAAGGGAAGGTCTAAGTGGAAGTCCAAGCCAGCACTAAGCAGCAATGAAGAAAATAATAAAATATTTTTATTTGAACCATTTAAAGAAATCAAGCTTTATCCTTGCAGTCCCAGATTGATTGATATATATATATACATATATATATATACATATATAGTTATTTAAAACCAGGAAAATACCTTATTAAAAGAACAAAAAATGTGGAAGAAAGGTGAAAATTGAAAATTCCTTGGTTCACAAGTGTCTGATATTTTTTCATCCCAATTTTTTATTTCCTTCTTCAGTAGAAAGAACCAAACCAAAGGAAATCTAACCCAGAACTGAAAAAAATAAAAACATTATTTGAATCTGCCATGAGTTCAGTGTCTGACTGAAATTCAAATAAAAAATTAAAAATCTTGATCTATTAAGAAGAATTATTTCCAGCCACAAAATCTCTCTGTCAGGTACACATTCACCTCAATAGTAGCCAAACACCATACTAATTTAATGCAAAAACAGTACAAAAACTGAAAGCAGTAAAATGCACAAAATTGAAATTGAGTATTTGTTTGCCCGTATTTTCCTGGTTTTGCAATATAGTTACCCATTACTGGAGGCCAACCTGACTTTCCTATGGTCGCAGGTTCACCATTACTTCCATGCTTTCAGTCAGTAATTACAGCAAATCCCTATAAACTTTCAAATCATCATTATTACATTCATGAAAAGTATTTGAAAGCAAAAATATGTCAACAGCACCGTTGTGCTGAGATTACTTTTCTTACTAGCTTTGAAGTTGGTTCCTGTCTGAAGCCCTGTGTCCAATTAAGTTAGATCATTAAAAAGCAAATTATCTTGACGTTTTACTGTAATAGCCTGACTTTGCTTTGGCCAAACATGAAATGCTGAACTTCCAGGGTATGAACTTCCCTCACCAGTGTATGTTTTGGGAAAACTGGGCTGAAGACTGAAAGAAAGAGGAAAGAAACAGTTGAATCAGTGCCAGAGTAATAGCTCTTTACTGAATGAATCAACGCTTTCTTAGATGTAAGGAGGGAAGAAAAATCTTGCCCTAATCTATATTCTGATATTTGTAAGTCTATAAATTACTCACGGCTTAATCCAAACCTCCTTCTTGTTCAGACAATAAACTTAACAATCATGTCTTCCGAATACTCACACTTTGTGAACCCTGTTGTGCAATACCCTAAGCCATATAAGAGAAGAAAACCCATGTAATGTAACAGAAGAAAACACTGCAAAGCAATTTTACTAAAATACTAGAGAAATTTGCATGCTAACTCTGCACAGCTCAGAAAACATTAATGAGTCTTCTCCTGTGGGTCCAGTTAGAAATAATACAGAAGAGAGAGTCAAGGGTGATCCAATGTGTAAGAAATTGTGCTTCAAAGACTTTCAAGGAAGTAACGCCTTTTGCCAAATGGAAGAAATGAAGATGGATATTTGTCCTGATGACTTCTTGAGCATGTGAGGTTATCACAATATGAGTTGCTAGAGACTGAGAGGCTGTGGGTGCCCCAAAGGAAAGAGCTGGGTCTCTCCTTCCTGCTCATCTTGTAGTGGCCACCATCCAGCACAAGATATTTGACTAGATGGATACCACCAAGGAAAAGAGGTAATCTTGTGTTCTTATGGGAGACAGAATGCAACTTGCCCTTGCACACCATGCTTGGTTTTTTTATAACTTTACAATCCACCGATTAGGAAGTATTTTAGAAAACTTGATCACTGAAAGAGGAATTGATGTATCAGGAAGCCTGAGAGAACAGAGAATGTTTTTTTATCAGCAGTAGGAGGAAAACAGTAAGATTATAAACTAAAGGCTTGTAATTTGTATTTATACATCTTAGACTTGGAGACAAAGTAGAGGCTGTTATTCATAAATTTATAAGACCTCTCTTGCTAGAGAGCTAGATAATTCTTTTTTCTATTGGGCTGTTTGAGCTAGAGTGCTCAATGCTCCATACATTTTGGGGGTGATGTCGGTTTGGACACAAATTTAGAAGGAAACGACCTGAAAAGAGTGTCTCTCTCTCCTGCCTGCCAGGCAAGCAGGTCCTAGCACCCCTCCTCCCATCGGTTCAGGAAATAATTTCTCGAATGAAAGTGAAAAAAACCTGTTTATTTAGCAGAGTCCCCCATAGGCATGGGGCAGAAAAGGATATTGAAACCCCCTCCCTCTGTGGAGGAGGCCGGTGGATTTTATATTGTCCCTTCTGTCTGTAAAACTTAGCTGCTCCCACAGTCCTAAGCCAGGCAGGGTCCGGTGGCCCCTCTGGAGAGTCCTGCTGAATGTCCCGGAGATAATAAGTTGATCTTGGATGAAAAAGCAAGTGGAAAACAGTCCAAAAAGGAGCAGAACCCACTGAGGTAGATTGCAGTCCCTTTCTGCTGAAAGCTGAAGAGCGAGAGAGGAAACTCTCCCCTCCTAACTGGCAAAAACTGCCAGCCCAGAGAAGAAAAAGTATGTAAACGTCTAACTGCAAGGTCAAGCAAGCTGCTCTGAGGAGTACCCCCGGCTTCTCTGTCCTTTTGCAGTTTAAAGGTACAAACTGTGTTCTAGAGATCAAGCAGGCAATGGGGAATACAGTATTGTCATAGAATCACCCCAAGACAGGGTGAATCACCCCAAAGGAGGTGAATCATAAAAAAGTATCACATTTAGTGGGATCCATGTTAATTTTACAAATAGTCAAATACTGTCTAAATTAATTTTAACTAATGAAAGGAAGAATATTTCTAGAGGTTTTTGGTCAATATACATGTATGAGGAAAGAGGATGTCTAAGAGATCAGAATTTTGCAAAAACTTTAGTTTTCCCTGGAAGCATGGGTTTCCACCAAAGCAGCCTGAAAGCTACAAGCAATACATTCTGTACTTTTAGAACAGATTTTTCAATTGAAATATGATATAACAGAAATAAAATAGAAATAATAGTATATATTAGGAAACAACTGAAGAATAGTATTTACCTGTTTGTCACCCAACACAGAAAAATCTAGTGTATACAATGAAATGCAAAATGTCAACATTATAAAAATACAGACATATTTAGTACAAGTGCTGAGCCCCCTCAAATCCAGGATATTATATGAAATCCTGCTCTTACAATGCGTGGGCAAGTAGAGTCAGGAAATATTCATACGGTGTGTTTCTTCAGTGAGGCAGTGAGACAGCACAGTGTTCTCAGACAAGAGGCAACAGGCTCTGTGCTTTCAGTGTGCTGCTCTGTGGGAAGTGAAGAAACTATGCTTTAAAAGTATGAAATCAATTAAAGGCCAAAGAATTATATCCCCTTAGCCAAGATGCCAAAAATATTTATGCCTCTAAAAATCTCAAGAGCATAAAACAATTCTTACTACGTTAATGTTTATACTGGGAGCTTTCCATTAGTAAATATGTGACAGGGAATAACCGTATCCATCCATCTGCTTAGTAGCTACCTCAGAAGCTGCTACATGTCAATTATTAATCCTCCTGGGGATAGCAAACCATTTTTCTTCTGGAGGCTTACGTTTGTGTTTATCTTTTTCATTTTTCCCTGCTATTTAAAACAATATTTTTCCTGCATATTTCTTACAAATACTGACTGATATATTTTCTTCTCAGTAATGTGTTCCCTTTTCATTTTCTAATAGAATGATCAGGATGAATAAAACAAATCTTTTTCAACTTATCCAAGTTCTTTTGAGACTCTTACTTCAGTGCCTTTGTTGCAATGATGGCTGTTCCACCAATAGTTGTTGAGACATTTGAACAGCTATGCTGTTTCTATTTTTATTGATGAGGTAGTGATCTTTCTGGTTTCTGGCATAGCAACAGACAGGAATGCAACAAAGCTATTTATAAAATAAAAATCAAAAGTGTCTAATTTAGATTAAAAAAAAAAAGACAAAACAGTGATAGGTGATCATGGTTGCTGGTACTGTTAAAAGCTAATCAAGCAAGTGATGTTTAACATCAAAGGGAAATTAACTTCAGTGAAAGGGGGTTATATACTGATGCTAGCCACATTAGGAAGTTGTTGATTTTAGCTAGAATCAAGAAAGGTCACTTAGTTGTTTTGTTGCCTTATGATACTGCTTTTTACAGAATGGTTTCTGCCAGCATTGTCTTCATTACTAAAGCCACTGTAATAGCATCGGAGAGCAGGTACACAGCATCAAAGTAAATCTTTGCAATAAATACAGGTACTAATTAAACTACTGATCAGAACTGTCTTAGAGAAAAAGCTAATTTAACTATGCCAATCACTGAATATGACTCATTATGAGCAACTAACTTTTACGAACAGATGAAGAAACAGACAAAAGTATAAGCTTTAGAAAGTACACTTACAAAATAATTTGCTTAAATTATTTCAGAAGAAATTAGGAAAATATCAATAATAAGATTACAAATTTTCATTTCAGGTAAGCTGTTGAGTCTTTTTCAAGGAAAGGATAGATAACAATATGTAGGTAGCCTGTACAAAACCTTTGCCTGTTCTGTGTATCAATGCACAGCTCTTGGTTCAATACCATTGTCTACAAGTACTTAGAAAACCAAGTGGATGAGAATCCTGCCGTGCTGGGCAGTGCCATGCAAATGCACCTACAGCTGGAGACAGTCTCTGTCTCAGAGACAGCCTGCTCTCGATAGATCCTTACTTGCTGACAACACAAAACTGAGACCTGGGCCTGGGAGCATCCACAAGAGGCTCCTATTCCCACCCTGCTCCAGCCCTGGGGATTCCAGCTGCAGCCAAGTCTCTATTTTAGAGGACAGAGAGGGAACATCCTTGCTGAATCCTAAACACACAGAGAAACTAATGAACAAGAAAAGGTTCAAGTCTCTTACTTTATACTAGTGTTTATAAGTTCTTAATGTACAACAAACATCTTTAAAGAAATGTATAAATGGCAGTCTGTTGCTGCTTTCTTATTTAAATGCAATCAGCACATTTTATTTAAGTAGATAGAATAGATATATTTTTTAGACATATTTCTTTCAGTAGTATGTGGTATTTTTTATTCCATTATAGTGTGCTTTTGTCCTTTCCAGATCCCAGATTTCTGTTGAAGAAAGGGAAAACTAGGCATATATCTTGGCTTATTACAAATTGCAACTATTTCAAAGTTATTTGAATATTAACAAATTCTTGGTTTTAGGGAAACTAGAAATTTGAAGTACCAGAAAATTCCACAAAACATAACATGTTACGTAACAGTTGTGTTACGTCATATTTCTGGTGGTATAAATCTTCTCACAAAACTTATGCAACTGCTGGTCTGCATTTCTTTCAGGTTCAAAACCCACAGAACCTCTGAATAAAATCCAGATAAAACCACAAGTCTTCACCTGCTTCCATGTCAAAGTCAAAGAAATAAAATGCAAGTGTATGGCAGTTTCAAAGCACGATCACAAATCAGTTCCTCGATTATTGGTTTCCATTGAAAGATTGGCCAAGAGCTGGGAATCTTTTCAGATACAATCTACATGTAGAGTCTAAAATGAAAACCAAAGCCTCAGAGATCTTGCCAAGGTTTGGACTGACAGCATGCACTTTGCTTTGGTGGCTGCTTGGATCTGACAGCCTCTTGAATCAAAGGAACCACTGCCTTCTACCCTGTTCCCACTGCTCTCTCTGAAGGTAGGGAAAGTGCTGTATTTCTGCTTTTGCTTTTCTTTTTTATTTTTCATGTCGTCGAGCACGCACTGTTAAACCATATCCAAATGCTGATTAAAATTTTTCCCAGATTGTGAAGTTTTGGATCCATCTTTGTCCTTCCAAATGCTCTGATACATCAGCTAAGTGTTTTCTTAAAAGTGAATGCCCAGGAACACGTCATGTACTGGGCTTGTGATGAAAGCATCTCACTGCCTCACAGTGCACAGTCCCTGCAACTCATCATGTCTCACAAGGAAAACCAAGGTAACAGTGTTTGTAAACCTGCTCAAATACCTTCATGCTTATTACAATTTAGGTGTTTATTAAAAGATAATTGCATTTTATTACTTATAACTTCAAAGCTATTTTGCAGTTCCTAGTTTGAACGATTTACCAAGGAGAAAACCTGAAGAAATAGCAGGGAAAGTTTTATGCAACCTGGAGATGGTGGATAAGTGTCTGAGAAACTTGGAATTTTTTCACACTGAGAATGTTTTTCAGTCTATAGTTTTTCAAGAGTCTGTCCTGTCTACCCGATGGAGAACTGCAGAATGGTGCTTTCCATTATATAACAGTAAAAATAACATTTTAGTCCTAAGTAAGTTGATTTTCTATCTCTCTTTTTTGTATCTATCTAAAAGTTATTCAGAGAAGTAGGCCCCTTTTGATGCTGTATGCCTCACATAATTCATCTTTGACTCTAACATGTTTCAATTCCATTTCTAGAAATTAAATAAGCAGAACACAGTCCTGTCCTGCTAGGAGTAGAGTTTTTATTTGCCATTGCAAAGTCATAATAACAAATTTGCAAAATGGGAATAATATTAAAAAACATAGTGAAATCTGGATGTTGCATTACATGCTTTGTCTCCAGACAGTGAAACTAAGCTGTTTGTAAACACTTCCCACTACTCCTGGGGGAAGTGGTGTGGTGAAGAAAAGCATGGGCTGTGGATGTGAACTGGCATTTAAATCCCTGCTTACCATTAACGTCACAGGGGGAATGTTCTCATTGTTCATTACCAGGTTCATCACTTAGGACTTGTCATGCAAGAGAGGATATAAATTGTGAAGTGCTAAACTAGAGACAAAATTAGATGTTTCTTAATATATCTCTTGCTGTGTTGGCACTTGGATCCTACATTGTGCTGCAGAATAGATCAAAGTGCTTCAGCATGCAGCAAGGTAAAGCAGGTCACGAACTGTGGCTGGAGGAAACAGACGTATTCAAGCTTCCACTTCCGAAAAGTTATGGTGTATGGTAAGATCTGCCTTAGTCACCAATTGAGGAAGCTTTTTTCTCCTCTTTTCTTTATTTTGTTGGGTTTTTTAAGTCTATGGAATAAATTTTGAGCTCACGTTTTGAGCCCAGGAGAGTTACACATAATCTATATGGTTCTGAATACATAGTTTAAATTTAAGAACTTTGTCTTCATGTGAGCTAATGTCACTCCAGACAACAGCATTCTTCTCCTCTGCTGTTCTCTATTATTGATGTTGTTAGACCAGCTTAACCTAGCTGTGGATAAATATTAGTTGATGACAGCAGATTAATTGTTATCAGTCACATGTAGGCGCAATAGAAGCATGCAAGTCCGAAGAAAAATACCCTTTCTCTGTGACTCTCATCTGAAATTCTATTTTTTCTGCCGTCAACCACAGTACCCTTTCCTTGATGCTCCTGAACTGCTGCTGCTGAGAGTAAGATATTCTCACAAGGCATTTCAGTTAGTCATTTCTCCAAAGTAATCACCATATTGTCAGGAGCTGAAGCAGTCTAATTATTTATTGTGATAAATCACCAGTATTGCACTATGTGAGAAAGGCGGGAGAAAGGGCTGGCATTGAATCACCCCTTCAGTCCTGTGGAAGTGAGGTTCCTGTTTCTGTAGTTTGTCTATTGGAAAAGTGAACAGGAACCTCAGAGCAGAAATAGCCCCCAACCTGCTTCTGCCTTTCCGTAGAAAGAACATTCAGCATGAATTTGTCTGTGGATCACGTATATCTTATTTCATGTTTACTGTTTAATAGAGTTCCTGCCCCAAGCAAATGAATAATGCAGTGAGAAGGGAATAACAATTTTTTTAATCCCTCTTCTATTCTTCTAGAAAGTGTGAGACCAGAAGTGTTCTTGCCCTCATAATGTTGGTTTTAAGTCAACTCTTCTCATGAGTGACAGCTCTACAGTCCTGTTTCTGCTGCTGTGACTGCACTGTATTTTATCTGTGGAAAACTCTAGGCATTTGCATGAGGAGGTACCTGACCTGACTGTCAATCCCCTGCAAGTAACTATTGAACATTAAATCAAGAGGCTGAGACTCCTCCAAAATTCTCAGACCTGGTAAGCTTTAATAGCATTTCTGTTCGCCATCACAGGATGGCCATGCCATCTAAGCATAAGTAATGAGAAACAAAACTGTGTAAGAGGAACGGTCTCGGGAGCCTTGCTTAGCTGATGTTTTCATGTTGTGACTGCATAAAGCAGTGAGAAGAATAAAAGAGCAGGAACCAAGGCAATACACTTTTACCAGGCTTGTCAAAAGCTCCTTCTCCAAACTTCTTTCTTCTAAAAGCAAACTCCTAGACCACAGTGTTTCTTTCCCTCTCTGCAGCTGCCTACTGCATGATATGCCCTATCACATTGTGGCTTTTCCCCGCCAGCATGATTTCAAGCAGGGTCGTGGCCCAGAGGCCTTGATGTGCATGTGAATGGTGAGTTACATTTTTGCAGCAACTGTAGGTATTTGGGTTCAACCATCACCTCTGTTTTTAATGCAAGGGGTGCTTCACAAAAATTTCCAGCAGACAAAGTTCTCAGCAGAGAGCAATCAACCAGCTCTGAAACCTGGCCATAGCACTGTGGCTCCCTAGTGCTGGAACCTTGGGATCAGCACTGCAGACCATACTGAACAGAGCTGGCCTGTCCCATTCCAGACGGAGAAGCACACACAATTTCTTCTAATAGCAGGTGTTCATGCATACTATGAAAAAACGTTATGAAAGAACATCTGAAAAGCTGCTTTTCAGTGCTATTCTGTTGTCTTTCAGCAGGATATTTTAGTCTTTCAAAACCTTTCCCCTTAGAGTACAGGGGAAGAAGTTCAAGTACTGTTGTGTGAGGAGAAGGGCATGGGAGAGTGCAGAGCCCCAAGACACTCTCACTCCTGCTCACAGTGGGTACAGTTTCCCCTTCTGCATCAGGACTATCAAGTTCATTGCATGTGAAAGGAAGATTTTACATTGGCACAAGAAGCAGCATCCCATATCTGTCCAACTGCAACTCTCCTCCAGACCTCCCAACAGCAGAGGACAAGTCTAGGCTGAGGAGCCCTCCAGATCCATCTGTTGTAGAAATTAGATTGATTTTCCTTTGGGGGCAAAGACTCAGCCTGTGTTTGCAGATAGCCTTCAGTGAATTACTCTTTATTAATTCTGTCTTGAAAAGTTTGAATCTCTCTGTAACAGTGTCACTGAAAACTGACCTCTCCCATTTCACCCCTTTCTCTGACACGCTTATTAAACTAATGCCAAAGCACTAAATCCTAACATATGATCTTCATGCAACACTGTGGAGGAAGAAGAGCACAGCCTTATTGGACAGGGTAACTACGAGAGAAATTCAGGTAATGAAAGCTGTTAAATTAAATGTACCTCCAACTTGGAAGGAAAAGATTTAGGAGTGAGGGAAAGTCAGGAAAGGGAAACATTATTAAATATAATTAAGCAGGAAAATAAAATACTGATGGCTGTACCTATACAGTTTAGTTATTTACCTTACTGACCAAAAACCAAAGGATGCTATCAATAGAAGTTAATATAATAATGACCATTTTGAGAAGTGTCTCAGCTTCAAATATAAGGAGGAAAAAAATGATAGCAATTTCAAACTGACTTAAGGGAGATCAGTACAACTCCAATGTCTTTTAAAATGTATTACTGATGATGGCAATAAGAGAGAAGCCTAAATGAGTCCTTTCACAGATCAATGCTCTGAGCTGCAGGTATTCACGTTTATGGAGAGCAGCAGGTTGTTTCTTATTTACTGGTTTCTTATTTATTCTCAGATTTCATAGCAATATTGCCTTCCTACAGCTGACAGAATAGCTGGGGACTGGTGACTGTGTGATGATGGCACCGGGATGAACCGAGCTCTGGACGCCTCTGGCCACCTTCCTAGCTACAACGGCTCCACCAAAAGCATGGCCTGACAGAGATGATGGGATGGTAGTTATTCCTCAGATGATTCAGGTGGCTGTGTGCAGATTGCCATGGAAAGTGACATCAAAGTTTTCTTGTGAGTTAGCAGGGAGATTGGGATAGCTATTAGCTACCGGTCTTAGAGCTCTCAACCATAAAATTATAGCATCCCAGAGCAAAGTGAGAGAGCTGGAAAAGGAAGCTAGGACTTTACAAGATGCAAAGGCAATCTCACAAAAAGTAATCACCACTCAAGCAGAACATTGCTGTAAGCAACAATGCACTGCAGAACATCTGCTGGCGTGTATTGCTCACAAACTAAGGCACACAATGGGAAGAGTAAGGTTTCAATTTCCCAAGTTCATGCTCTCACTGTGAAATCTTTGTGGGATCCCAAGGAATGGGATGAAAATATCTGGGGTTAGTCCTTGGACTCAGAGCCAGATTTAACAGGTAAGGATGGGATAGGAGCAAACCCCTCATACAAATGGAGGGGCAGAGCAATCTGCTGGATGAAGGGGTACAGATCACACAGACTCTGAAAGAGCTAAGGGATTTTTTATATATCTATCAGCAGAAGAGCAGGGAAGCCATCCTGGCATGGATTTTGTGACCTTGGGATAGTGGCACTGCAACAATCTACTTATTAAGGTGTGAAAAAAAAGTCTGTTAAGCCCTATAGCCAAGGATATGCTCAATTACTAAATATCAGGGGTCCTGACGGGCAGGATGTGATGCACCTATGGTATACCAATGGATGTGTTTTAACAGCATTTGCAGATAATTGCTGAATTAATGTCATCTCTCAGAAATCAGCATACAATAGAAAATGGTATTAGTTCACTGTGGCAGATGGGGATGGCTCATGGGCTGATTGCAGGATCTAGTCTGGATAGGACAGCAGTAACAAAAAGTATCAAAATGCAGGTTTTGAGAGGGGCATCTATTTCGCTGAAACCTTTGATTACACCAGAAGTCACAAGTGCTACTGGTAGGTGCTCTAGGAAACACTGTGTAATTTCAGAACCAGATGTGCAGGTGGTGAATGAAAATAAGCTGGCAAAACCAAAGTTACCTCGCAGGTGACAAACAAGCAAGTTTGAAAGGATCTTATGCACGATGGTGTCCCACAATAAAAAGTAAATGGGATCACAACATCAGAAATGTTTTGTCATTGGCAAAAGGTAGTGCCTACAAATAAAAGGTTCTTCCCCCTATATCCCATGTGCCACCCCACAGTGAGGGACTACCTGGGAAATGCCAAGACAGGATAAATGGACCAGGAAGAATGGTCCATTTATCCATTTTTTGGCAATGGATAAAGAAATAAAAAGAAGCCCCTGACACCTGCAAAAATGCTTTGAATTGAGCATGTCCAATTCTACACTCCTAGACAGGAAAATCCTTTTGAATTAGATGTAACAATTCTAGATAATATAGTCTTGTAGGGATCATGGCAGACAACTGAAAAAGTTTAAAAAAATCTGCAGGATTTTAGTCCAAGGTATTACAGTGCTTCATTATATATTATACCCTGATGGATAGACAAATTAAAAGCTTGGACATTGCAAGAAACTGCAAGAATTGGAGGCCAAAATAGCATGACTGTACACCTCCAGTACAAAATACAGTGAGGACTGAAATTCTTCCATATGGCATTTCTTCCAAAATATTAGCCACAGGAAAAATGGAACTGTTTGCACTGATGGATTTTGTGGTAGGACTGCAACTGCTGTGTGCCAAGGAAACTTACAGCATTGGTTACTGAAGAGATACCTCCATCTTCAACATCAAAAACCCTTTCTCGAGCTGGAAGGCATGCACTGCTTCAACGTTGACTGCTTCGACCTGACTGCTGGATCAGCTGGCATGGAGGATGGTAAGCAACATCCTCAGGACTGAACACGTGGAACAACACAACCTAACATTAGTGCATTGCTAATTGAAAAGTGTAGCTCACTGACAAGAAGGGTGGGACACAACTCAGAGCATTGTTTAGATGTCTATTCTTTTTTCTATATGCTTTATTAAGTGGTCTCTTGAGTGAGGCTCAAGTGGAACTTTTGGAGGAATGGGTTAAATATAGAAGACTGGCAAGAAAGATTGTAAGTCATTCCAGTGACCTTGCAGCCGGGAATAACTCTTGATAAGCCTGTGTGAACAGCAAGCCAGTGATCCTCCAGCACAGACTGAATTTAACAGTGCCTGTGTCTCCTCTTCTGTACTTCTGCCCAGGTGTTGCTTCAGGGATTCCCTGGTTAGCAAGGTAATCAAAAGAAATTTACTCTTTGTGTTTTATCCATGAGTTTGTGCTTGTCCCAGATGCCTGCCTGTGCCAAGGCACACAACCCTTATCTTTCATGTTTTCAAGACGGCACGAAGTTGTCTGCTGAGATTTTTCCAGGTTTACTCTCCATCATGTCTCAGTGCAATCAAACCAACTCAATAACCAAGTCACGTCTCTCTAAGGTCGAGTAGAAAGTAAGTGGTTAATGTTAAACCACTCTCATGAGATCTTCCACACCTTTAATTTTAGAGGATTTATTTTTTATTTAAAATGTGCACTCTGACAAGCAAAACAATTTGGTAAATATCCTTTATAATGCATAAGATTTCACGGCAATTTCTTTGCTGTTGCATTCCAACTCCTTATCACATGAGAAAGTAGAAATATATTTGCAGATGCGTCCTCAAAGTGGGCAATGTACGGTTCAAACAGGGGATTCAGAACAGTCACTGAAATATATGTGAAGAAAGAACAGGTGCTTCACTGCAAGTTCAACTCGGCATATCCCAACCATCACCATTGCTGTTCTGCCAGTGTGTGCTTTGCTAGAGCAAACACTGAAGTCATTTGCTGTTTGGATCCCTCTGAAGCCAACCTGAATTCCTCCTCTGACTTCATGAGGCTCAGGTTTTTACCTCCTATATGTGGTGAAGGATCATATTGCGTGGTAGGGATTTCGCCTGCCATGATTTCACCTACAATTCCAGAGATTTCTCCTACAATAAAATAAAGGTCTTCTGACAGTAAATTATGATATGGCATGAGGAAGAGCGACAGAACACTCAGTAAATCCAGGTGGAAAGAATACTAATGGCTCAGAAAAAATGAAAGGTCAAAAATCTTTATTCAAATATGAACTGTCATTCCATTAGCTGCTCTTGAATTTTTATGTTTGTTTAGCACGTGCTTTTTACCTCATGGCTTTGATAAGCATAATGTTATATTAATGTTCCTGCAGTGGCATATGCATGTGCATGTAGTTGAAGTAATATCCCCAAAGATGTGCTCAAAGCAGCTTTCCAATACAGCTTCATGACTTATTCATGAGTCATGCTGTTTGCAAATGAGACCGCAAATAACACACACCAAAGGAACTTTCTTCTGAATCGCTGCTAGTGGTGCCTAATAACTTAGACACAAAGCTGCATATAAACATATGTTTTACATCATAATTGCTTTTGAACCAAACTATTTCTAGGTGAGTCAGATAATGAGCAATAGCAAAATACCTATCCCAAGCTTTACATTTTGCTACTGTGTGCTCCTGGAGATATATTAGCCATGGTTTTGCTCCAAGGATCTGTTTCTTTCTTCAGAGTCAAGCTGTAACTGTGATGTTTTTATGGGAAAGATATTTTCAAGTTTACATCCTTCTTCCAAATTCCCAACAAAATTATTTATAGAATAAATTTTGACCGTGCTTGGGCTTATTTAATGTATGAAACATATATTTTTTACATTGATCTGTCAAATACAGAACTAAAAATGAAGTGCAAAGCAACGATAAAGATTTTTTGTCAACTGCTTCTGTATAAACCAAGGCATTTCTGTTACAGTGACAACAGAGAATTTCTTCTTACGATAGCTTTTTAGAAAGTCGTCGTTCTTCAAACATATGCAGTCTTCAAACTGCAGTCTTTCAGGCAGCATTAGTGTTTCAACTGCATTAAAAAATACGCTTCATAAGGAAAGCAAAGACTAGATAAGAATTGTTCTTTAAAAAAACTAGTAATTTCTTACACATGCAATTGTAAAACTCCTCCTCTGTATAACTCGCTCCTTAGCTTCCAGTTCTAGGTTGCAAGTGACGGTGAGTTTCGATGTTCCAACCCACCCCAGAAGGCAAGGGGAACTCAGGTTCTTGCTAAAAGATCACTTGGGGTGAGTTAGAATGAAATGACACTTAATGATCAGTGTTTATAAATACATATGTGTGTGTGCATATATATATTTATATACTATATAAATATACATTTATATGGACTTATTTTAGAACAATTTGGTTGCAATGGAAAGCAGGTATTGCAGCCATTTTGGTTATTATTACCTGTAGCAATACAGCAATATAAAAGCATAAAAGTGACACTTAAGAAAATATGTAAGGAACAGAAAGACAGAAAAAGAAAGGACAGGAGTAGAAAGTTCATAACTTGAATTCCTTGGGCTCATTAGACCTGGAGAAATGGAAGCCATGGAAGTTCAGTTGGTCCTCAGCAACTTAAGGAGAGATAAGCATCTGGTGAGGATTCTTGGCAATCTTGTCATGGAGGCATGAAAGGACATGATTAAGAAAATTGGAGACACTAATAAATACACTCTTTTCAGAGATGGAAGGCTTTCTTTCAGCCCACACTTTGCTTAAGTTCACCTCAGGACTAGCCATTGGTCCCACAAGTGCCAAAAGAACATCTTTACACCTATGCTTTTGGGGCAGTTAGAGTAAATGCTCTTCCTGTTATTTTTATTGCACTCGTTTACTTTGAGCAAATAATTGGAGATTCATTTAGTCAGAGGCTTGAACATAGCTCTCTGGTCTACAGACTCAACCTTTTCCTTGCACATTTTTTAAAAATTTGACTAAATGCATATTCAATCACTAGTAGAAAGTTAACCATCTCCAGCAGAAAATACTCTGATTTTCTCCTCTTTGCACAACAGTTCAGGCTGATTGCAGAATTTTGCTCATTTCTAAGAAAACTGCATCCAACTCCTTATTTTATATAAGATGAAATGAAGCTGTAAACCAAGATTTTTCACCTCCTGAGTCCTGTAACTGCTGAGTCTTAGCAAAAACACAGTACCTGCACGAAGGCCTGGCCTCTGATGCTTTTTGTGTGAATCTCAGCTGTGGCTAACCTGACCCCTAGAAGTGAGGCACATCTAAGCTGCTTCGACTAAGTAACTCAAAAATACAGTTTTGATCTGTCTGCTTTTCAACGCATACACCCAGTAACTGCTGCTAAAGGGAAACTGCCTGTTCTTGAAGACAGTTAGTATGGAATGATATCCCCAGTCCTCACTTTCCAAGAATGTCATGATCAGGGGACAAGCTGGAATAAAGGATCATGATGAAAATGTTGGTTTAAAGCCTATGGGAATGGAATTTAGTACTTGTGGATAATACAGCAGAAACAGATGTGAACCCTCATAAACATACGACTTAAATTTTTTACATCTCGTCCTTGTTATTAAATGAAAACTAATCTTTTAGGCCAAGGCATGGAAAAAATCTCAGTCTGAATAACTTTAGTATAATTGGCTTATTGTTTTTCAACATTTTCAAGAATTTTCAGTGTTTACTTTCTGCTGTTCCTATTTTTCTTGGCTGTGGGTCTTCTTGTTACCTCTTTAATTAAAAGGTCAGTGCAATTTATTACTACTATTATTTATCCTTCCAACAAACTAAATCCATGCCTTATGTAAAACCTGCCACTCCAGGCTTATATACTGCGTGACCTGGGGTACAAAAGTCATTCATTTTAAAGTATTATCATGTGATAAAGTCATCCCAGAAGGGAATATTTATTCACTTTTAGCAACAGGAAAGGGAGGAGGCCTTCACAGCATCGCATGAATTTATTTAGATTGAAGGAACTCACTTCACCTTTGCCTTTGCAAAATATAATTTCCTCTGTCAACACTGACTCTTTTGGTGCTACAGATCAACACTGGATAAGCTTTATCTTCCACAAGAGCCTCCAACAGTAACAACTCAGCAGGATGAATCCAATCATACACAGAAATATAGTGCAGTTGTAATAGAACAGAAAAAGACAGTTTCTTGACTGGCATCTCAGTATATGCCAAGTTAGAGATTAAATGTACATAAACATTTTCTTTTGGTAAAGTCTGGGTTTTGTTGTCAGAAAGTATAACTCAGCACAGTTGCTTGTTACAGTTTGTGAGCTGATTTTCTGCACAAATACAGATGCATCTTTCAACAGAAATTTAATTAATTCAGCATGACAGAAGCAAAGGGCAAATGGTCATTTTTTTGGCAATTAAATCAACAGGAGAAAATATTCAGAATATAAATATTCAGAACATAGCTATTGTAAATGACATTTTAAAATAACAGGCTTTTGGATTTTAATGTCATCACAGGGCTATCTTTAGAAATAGAGAGCAGGACAGTGCTGCACAGAGCTGCCCTGGCAACACAGGACATGGCTGGCTCCTGTCAGCAGCTGAACACCTTTCAGTGCATAAAGTGAGATGGCTAGTCAGGGAAATGGAGACTAAACAGGACCGTGATTGAAAGAGACACAAAATACAAGATATTTTTTCTCATTCTACTCTTTGTAAATGAGTAATTAAAAGTATATATAGCAAAAATTAGTAACCTAAAGGAGGAAAATGATAGAGAAGAATTACCTATTTTCTTCCTAAGATTTTTCTTCCTTGGTAAAGCATCACAACCACAATCCCTCCAACATAACCTTCTGTTGAAAATACTCAAGGAAACATTATATTATATCTGAAGGTATAAAACACTTCTGCAAGAAAATACATGCATTCCAAATAAATAGCTGGTCCTCTGCAGTGGAGAGGCTCATGTTTTTGCGGTTTTGCATAAAATCTGCTTTTCTCTTCATTATTGTGCAAAGACCTATGATTTTTGTCAATCTACAACTGGTTCAAATATCAAATAAGAACTACTGTGACTCTTATGGGCATGTCTTTCACACCCAGATTAGACAGATGGAACCATAGTCATTACTTGCAAGATGTATTGTTTTTCTATCAATCAGAAACATCTCCTAGGTTCTTTTGAATACATAAGCAGTAGAAGATAGAAAATTCTGTTAAAATAGGTCAGTGAAAATTAGACATTTTAAAAACAATTTACGTTCATGGGTGAAAAATAATCAAAATACTGACACTCATAAGAGAAATTACCCATTGAAGGCTATGCAAGAAAAGTCACACAAATTGCCATAAATCAGAACATTCTCCCTCTTCCTCCAAAATTAAAATACATTCTGTTTAAACTTTTCCTTCTTTCAGAATGTATGAAGTAAGATGAGGTAAAGATCAATATCCTGAAACTCTCAATAGTGAAAAAATGTTTTTGCAGCTCTGGGATTTACATCACCAAAGAAGGAATACAGGTGTGTCTGCTGACGTTGTGTGAAGCTAACCATGACAATGAGTTCCAGCAACTTACAGGGCAAGAGGAAAGACACCAAACTCTAGCCCTAATGCCAGAGTTTCAGAGTGCGTGGTGATCGAAAGGTGCAAGAATTTTGTTCATGCATTCATAGGTCACTGGGGTTAAGGGCAGGCTTGGCTCAATACATGGGCTATGTTTAAATTTATTCTGATTTACTCGTGTAAGCTTTAAGAGGTAAATGTAATTTTAATTTGAAAGATGCCTCACATAACTTGTAACTTGGCTCTTTCCTGTATAGTAAGTCAAAGAAGATCTTTTTAAAAACAGGAAATACATAGTAGATGGTGGCTTCATGAGCAGTTACATTATTATTGGGTAATTTTGTTAAGGGTCAGGGACATTAGCCCTTGCAACAAGTAAGGATCCGTCACATCTAATTCATCATCTCAAAAACAATCAAGGAAATTATGTTAGCAATTAAAAATTGAAGTCGTCTACAGATAAAATTAAAAGGTAAAATTAATGAGTGGAGACTGAATCCTCAGGTGATTTTTTTCAATATTCCTCTCCCTGCGGTGAGTAGGACTTCACTAATGGTCCTCATCTAAGGATAAAGGCTTTGAAACACTCTGTTTTCCAGGTCTATTATGTAGATAAGCTATCATTTGCTTCTGTTACACACATCTAACTTTAATAACCCCAGCTAGGTTGAAAGGCATGACAACCACTGATAGAGGATAATGCATGTGAATAAGCACACACATTTACTCTCTCTGGCATGGCCATGGATCTGCTAGCTGATCATGGGCAGAGTAACCTTATCTTCCCCTGTACGGATTTTTTCAGCTGTCTTGTGAATAATAAAATAGTTGGGAGCTATGAATGAAATATTACTCTGCATTTTATTACCTCCTATAAGCAGCAGGTCTGTCAAAAACTACAGAGCATTTAAATGCAGGAGAAGTTCTGTTGTTTTGCTGGCTCCTCTAAATGAAGAAGAAATCACAGCAGTATCTTCCTCTGGGCTTGGAATGCTCCAACAGATGTCCAGAACCACTTCTTCAGCTCCCTTGTGTAGCCCTGGATTCTGGATACAGGATATTATATCCTCAGCTGTCTGCCAAGTATGGAGTGTTTCCTCTCATAGCTGATTCTTCGGGGGTTTGCAGACCAAAAGCTGGGAAGTTCTACCTCTATCAGCTTTCACAAGAACACTGGGTACAGTTTTTTTAGCTCAGGTTTTTCCATCAAACACAATGCAGAGTAAAAGAGCATAGCTTTCTTTTTAGTGAGATTCAGTGAAATATCTGAGTCAGAGTCACCTCAAACCTCAAGGCAGCATGATTCATTGCAGTGCTTGTGTTTATCTACTGAAATCCAGGAATAGTTTAATGTTAGGTCCAAATTTCTGTAGCTGCAACCCCACCGTCTCTACCTTCAAAATGAGCTTTAAGTTTTGTTTAGATAGCCAGTTCTAGGGACATATGGGTCAAGCATACTCACAGCTTGAGACCTCCAGAAATTCAATTCCAGGCACCTTCTTTTATTCAAACAACATCAAACAGCATCTGAACAAGGGGTATCTGTAGTTTAGGACACAGGGAACATTGCCAGTCTCAGAGGGAGAGGAAGTCAGCTGGAGATGTGGATGTGATGAGGGAAGATATGCAAATGTACTCAGAGACTTTAGGTCCGTGTGGAAGCAGACTCTGATGGATACCTGTATCTCCAGGGCTGCAGTCTCAGTTGCAGCTGCTCTGGAAAGCATCTCTTCAGCAACCTAATTAGTTTTTCCCTGATGTATGACAAGGGAATAGCAGACAATTTTTCCTTCTTTTTTCCCAGGGCAGAAAGCTGTGCATCCTTCTGCCCCTTGCTTTTGAAAAGAAAATAAAAAACCTGGAGGATGAGGCTGGTTTAATGCACTGACCTGACAGGGGCAGCTTTCAGAAAGCAGTAGGTACATGTAGCAGCTGTGTTGGATTGATGTGCAGGCAAGGAGCCACAGCTGTGTTAGTCACTGCACGTGTGACTAAGGTGGCATGAGGGAGTGCTCCTGCTTTAACCAAAACTCTTGTTCTCAAGGAATTTCCAATCTTCTGTTAGACTGGACAAGTTACTTCAGTGACTTTGATCAAGAGATTATTGATCAAGAGATTATTAAAAAAACTATAAGACAGACCAAGTAACAATGCTGGTCTTAATGCCGACTTTCTGATGTTTTGAGGGGAGCCCCTGCTGCCTCTTCTAGTTCTTGAGGAGGACAAAACATCTTGCCTTGGTGTACATTATAAGGCCCAAGTAGCTGGATGATGTGACAAGTCCTCTTGGGTTGCTAAGGCACCCACCCACAGCAGACAATCTCCAGCAGTTTGGGGTGCCAGGGTGCTGGGGCGTGGGGGTTCGGCAGAGCCTGCTGGAATGCAGACGGAAAAGAAGACAGACACAGTAGGTCTGGATGTACTTCTAGTTGTAGGAGGTATATCAAATGCAGATCCCTGGGAGTGGTGTGTTCCTGAATCTGCTGTGAATAGCTCATGATTAAACTTTCTCAGCAATCTTACAGTATCATGGTTTTTTCCTGTGATTTATTCAGAGCCTCTAAAGAACTGGAGGCTTAATCAGAACTGATTAGTGCCCCTTCTCTCTTGATTGACACTGAAGTCAAAGCAAGGACTCCTCTGTCTCCAGCAAAAACGAGCTTTCATTTTTGAATTAAAAAAAAGCAAGAACTCCTGTTCTCCTAGCTGAAGTCCATTCCAGGAGTATAGAAGGAGCAGGATCTTCTGTTCATGATTTTCTTTTAGGGCAGACTAAGTGTTATCTCACAGGTGATCTGGGGCAGTCAGTAGCACGCAGAACTCACAGGGAACAGAGCCTTGCTAACTGAACAAAATTTAGGGCATAAGTCAGCTTTTTCAATAATTGTTTCATAAAGAGGTTTGGAGTTCTAATAAATAATGTTAAAGCAGAAAGAGGTGTTTGTATGTCTGCTGACTAAATAGTTTTAGGTAAAAATCATCACAGGGGATTAGAGGAAGGAAGCTATAAGTATTACTACATGCTACTAAATTAACCAAAAGAAGAACACATTTATGTATGTCACTGACAACAATTTGTAGCAACCATTAAACAGAAGATCTTCCAATTATAGTGGGTAATAATGAAAAATATTTTGGGTGAGTGTGCCCCTTTTTATATTGATAAATAAAAATTTTACTTGCAAAAATGACATTAAATAACTTTTTACAAAAAACCAGAAAAGTTTCAAAGAAAGGAGCAAAAGTTGAATTTTGCCTTCAGAACTGTTATTTTAACAAGGCTTGAATTTTTACTTTGGTGCACCACCATTTCATAAACTTGCACGTTTTAAGCAATCACAAAACACCAGAGATGTAAAGATTTGCCAAAGCTGGCTTCTATTGTAGATTACATCATTTTAGATATATTAAATAGAATCTCACAGAGGTAATTAAAAGGTCAGTTTCCAAGTCACGGAGTCAAAACCATCTCTTGGTACAAGAGACATCTCACTGAATCCAACAGAACAACAACAGAGAACTTGATTCTCAAGTGTACATGAATTTGTATGAGAAATCTAAAACATGATGTAGACTTATTGAAATGCAGCAATTTTGTATTGACATAGACACTTCTGTGATTTAAATTCTTAAAATGAGGAGGTAGCCCCTATAAAGGAAAAACAGTGGTATACTTTGCTAACGGGTAAGTGGTGTACTTGGCTAATCTAGACGCTTCTGCTCTGTTGGGTTCAAAGGGTGAACTGAGTGCAGCATGTCCTGTGCTAAGACCCTGACAGCACAGCTTTCTAGTGAGAATACCCTCAGTGACACTTTAGTGACACTCACCCTGGTGAGACACCTTCGGTGTCAACTTACTCTCCATCCTGAGAACTTACCGTTAATAACTTATGGTGTGTAATTGATGCTCATCATATGACTTAATTAGAGGCTTCTCGTGCAGTGCTCGAACATCACTGGTTTGTTGAAGTGGAAATAAACTGTGAACTAAATTATATTCTTGCTCCTATTGACAACGAAATTGTAAACAAAATGAAGAAAAAACAACAAGAGGTGATATGGGAAAAGAAAGGTAAAACTTTCTTTTGTGAGACTTACCGGTGTGATAAGGGTGAGAAAGAAGATCTGACTGTCCTGTAAGAGGAATGCACGCAACCCAAACCCATTCGGTTTGTTGCATGCACTCAACACTGCAACCCATGCTGGCTAGCAGACAAACAGCGATACAGAAGTAATTCTGACACAGCTGTGCTTGTGAGTACCAGACTGTTGTGCTGTGGCACAGCTCCATGCGAGCTTCCAGAGGCAGCGGCAGTAACAAGGAGGGGTGCCCGAGCAGTCTTTCTGAGTCTTGTACCCGTGGTGACCCTGCCACACAGATCTGGCAGCACATGGTGACTCCAGAACGTCTGGTGCTGCCATGTCAAGTTTCTTGCAAGTTCCATTGGATCTCCCTTGGTTTTAGAACAACCTAACGTCACATGTACCTCTTTTACCTTTCTCTCCTGCACGGATGAGACCTAGCAGATTTAGGACCTACTGCCTGATGTCCCAGACCACTTGTGCTATGGGTTTGTTTGCATATAAGAAGATTGACTTCAGTGAGATTAATATTGTCTGTATATGATTAGTCTTTATTCTAGCATAAATCTCACCACAGAAAACTGGACATGGAGAAATAAATCCTATACATTTGTACATAAATTTATTATTCCTATCTTAATTTAGCCTACAATTTTATCTTAGGGATTGAATGGATTTCTGGTGCATCTTTCTAGAAACCAGTTTTGCATCCTTAAAATGTGAAATCCTTTTTTCTTTTATTTTCCAGTCACTGCTTTGCCAGAAGAACAGCAGCTAAACCATAAACATGTTAAGGTTTTGGATTTATTGTACAGTGAAATGTCAATCCATATAGTTTCAAAACACTATGTACAGGATTAAAAACAATAACATGAATTCTTATAGATTTCAAAACTAGCACTGATGCCTTAGGATTTTAGCTTTTATATTTTCATATATTTGTAATCCTGCAATTCTTTAGCATATAACTCTGAGCTCCATATAGAGTGTTAGCTACTGCTTTTCCCACTTTGTCAGACACAACAATTCCTCTCTAGGCCTGAGAATCAAGGACACCTCACTGTTTCAGGCCCCAAGAAATGTAAACAAAAGTGAGCTGGAGGGGGGATCAAACTAAGAGAATGGAACTCCACTACCCGAAGCTGTAATTGGACAATTAACCTCTGATATGCAAATGGACAAAACTCATATCTGTCCGAAAAACGTGTGACTGTCGTCCATCTCGGGTGTAGTCTCTGTGAGACTCCTGCACTGCCCAAGGTGTACCCTGTAAAGGGCTTTCAATAAATACCTGCCCTTTATCTTTTCACTCTGTCCAGCCTCTGCTCCAGGTCAGCCTCTACAAGGCATCAACACAACACTATGACAACGAGTAAGAAATTCTGAGGAGCTTGGTACTAAAATCTAGCTGATGGCCAGAAACAGTAATACTTGTAATCATTAAATTAGAAAGGTAGTTTTGCCATTTCTGTGGGACTTTTCTGATTTCAAAGTTAAGTGAATGGCTAAGCTGAAGTACTCAGAGATATTTTAGATTCCCTTGAGTGCCTAAGACATCTGCAAGGAGCTGGCAGGTATTTGGGAGACCTATGCCCTTCTACATTGGCAGCTGAATGCCAGGTAGGATACCCTAGGAATTTAAAGTGGCATTGGATGCCTACTTGGAAAGTTATGCTCTGTTCCTTAAATCCTGTGTTTTTCCATCACTTCGTTTCCCATTAGCTGTGAGTCAGAGGTGTTAGAAGAGAGAGTAATTAGCTGAGAGTTTGTTTGTCCTTCAGAAGTAGGAGATAGCTCAAGCTCAGGTACATTGTCTGTGGAAGTCTGACAGACACCTAATTTAATTCAGCTTTTGAAAAGTGACACCAAATGTTGGCAACAAAGATGAAATGTTAGATGGTTGGCTATGCTAAGGATGTGAAGTCTTGTTACTTGGGTGTACTGGGTGTGCATATTACACATAGGATGACCAAGGCAAACTGCTACAGCTTTTTGAGGAGAGGGGGTGAATAGATTCAACAGCTCACTGGACTGGACTGTTTGTGGGCTAGATCTCGAGGCTGTTTTGCCACAGGGATATTTTGGCAAGAAGACTGTGAAGTTAGGCTGTACCAACAGAACTGCTTTAATGATCTTAATGTAAGAGTTATATAAATGATTATTTAGCCAATTAAAATATAGTTGGGGTAACATATAGTTAATAAAATGTTTGCAAAGTAATCAAAGTGAGAGTATAAAACAATATGCTTCAGGGGGTAATTCTTTGGTGTGACTTTCCTCGGACTTCTGCTCTTTAGCAGCTACTCATTAGAAAAGCATAGTCATCTGCTTAATATTTTTTGCTTGTTCATGTTCCTTTGGCTGTATCAAATATTAATTTTATGCCTCATTTTTTGGGGGGTTTCCTCTGTCCCAATTGTGCAAAGTCACAGTAATAGTTTTCAGGTAGGTGCCCAGATATGCAAAATTAATAGATGCAATTTCCCCTGGTTCAATACCCTTATTATATTTCCCATTTAAAAGGAACTTCAATTTGGTAGAACAGAACACTAATTTAAAAACTGGTTAATGTTCAAATATAGGAGAGGGCTCTTCTAACTAATTTAAGCTTGCAATCTATTTATTTCACAGATATTTTCTAGTCATGATAGAAGCACAGAGCCATAGAATGGTTCGAGTTGGAAAGAACCTTAAAGATCGCATAGTTGTGACTTGCCACCTCCTGACATGGGTAGGGATGCCACTCACGACATCAGGTTGTTCAAAGCCCCATCTAACCTGATCTGAAACACTTCCAGGGACGGCGTATCCACAACTTCTCTGGACAGCCTGTTCCAGTTCTCAACACTCTCACATTAAGGAATTTCTTTCTTTTACCTAATCTAAACCTACCCTCTTTCAGTTTAAAGCCATTCCCCCTTGTCCTGTCACTACGTGCCCTTATTAAATGTCCCTTTACAGCTCTCTTATAGGTCCCCTTTAGGTTTTGGAAGGCTTCTATAATTTCTCTTCTCTTCTCCAGGCTGAACAACCCCAGCTCTCTGAGTCTGTCTTCATAGGAGAGATGCTCCAGTTCTCTGACCATCTTCGTGGCCCTCCTCTGGACTTGATCCAGCAGGTCCAGGTTCTTCTTATGTTGGGGGCCCCAGAGCTGGATGCAGTGTTTCAGGTGGGGTCTCCTGAGAGAAGAGGTGAAGAATCACCTTCCTTGACTGTCTGGTCACACTTCTGATACAGCCCAGGACATGACTGGCTTTCTGGGCTGCTAGAGCCTAGTGCCAGGTCATGTCAAGCTTCTTATCCACCAATGCCTCAATTCTTATTCCTCAGGGCTATTTTCACTCTCCGACCAGCTTGGAATTTCCCTGAACCAGGTACAAGACTTTATACCTGGCCTTGTTGAACTTCACAGGATTCATATGGGGCCACCTCTGAAGCCTGTCCAGGTCCCTGTGGGTGGCATGCCTTTCATCCAGTGCGTCAGCTGCATCCCACAGCTTGGTGTTGTCAGCGAGCTTGCTGAGGGTGCACTTGATTCCACTGTCTATGTCACAAACAAGGACGCTGAGCAGCGCTGGTGCCAAGACCAAGCCCTGAGAAATGCCACTCCTCACTGGTCTCCACTTGGACATTGCCCTGTTGACCACAAGTCTTTGAGTGTGACCATCCAGCCAATTCCTTATCCACAAAGAGGTCTAACCATCAAATCCATGTGTCTCATATTATTTATATAACTATTAGATTGTTAAATAAGATTCTGACCTAGAGGCTGTGAAAGTCAGTAAAGTATCTCACATTACTTCAGTAGGTAGTAAAAGACATTGTGATTTACTTAGCATCTAGCAGGGCTATTATCTGTTATCTCATCTATTAGATATGATAGGCTTTTGGAAGTGATGCTGTAGGAATGTATCTGTTTTCCTTTCATTTATGAGCTGACTCCATCAGGTATTAGAGTTTAAACTTGACCACGTAAAATGAGCTTCAGCAACTGTTTTTAAGGGTATAGAGACACTCCATAATAACATTAAAGACCACTGGAATTAAGAAGATTTAAAGATATATTTCTAGATAGTGTCCATTTGCTTGTGATAGACCTGCAATAATGAAGCATAATGACTCTGTAACTAAGAAAAACTTCTCTAGGTGTCTGAATTTCTTCCAAGTTTCTCAATCTTTTTTTCAAACAGTGCTGCAACGATCACCCAAATTCTGAATCTATAGATTTAATAAATCTTTCATTTTGAAAGTGAACTAGCTTCCTTGCATTACTCTTCTGACCTGTTTATCAAAATCCAAGCCAGAGCAAACTTTTCACTATAGCAATTTCATTTATTCTTGCAAACTCATACTCTCCTGCTACAATTTTAAATGAAGCGTGAGGAGTGATGGGGTTATCAAGCCTGTCACTGAAACAGCTGCTACCAGAACAGGTTGTAACTCTTTGAATCACTTTATCTGTAGCTCTAATAGCATCAGCTACAGCCATACAGGTCACAAGTCAGCACCTTCCGCGATTTATCTAGAGCCACTAGATGGTAATGATAGTCACCATAAGTGAGTTACCAAAGTGAGCTAGTATCTCCAAAGCCATCTCAATTCTGTCAGGGATGGAGACACTTTTTCAAGCTTTATAAGTTACAATTTGATTTTCCAAGTACAAAATGGACTAAGTCTTCCATTACTGAGAACAGAATCTGACACTGTATTCCACAAAACAGCTGACAACTTCCAGCCTCAGCAACAGAAGAATTAAGTTTTAGGGATGTTCAGATCTTATATAAAAAGACTGACAGTCTCCTGGAGTTATAGATAATAAAATTGCTACTACAGACAACTTTGAAAATAACATCATTTAAAGCACTAACTGCATTCTCCATGACAGTTATATGAAACATAGACTAGACACAATAAGAAAAATTAATGGCAAAGGTCATGAGTACTATTGGTCACCACATACATAAGTCAAACATTTTCAAAATAGTTCATTTTTTCATATCATTGATTTTGGACATGTTTAATAGTCATCAGTTTTCAATACATGCCAGTATTTAACATTTTGTATTTTCCAAGGGTTTTAAATATCTACGTTGGTATGGTTCCTCAGAAAACATTTTATGAAGAAATGGAGTAAAAATTATGGTAAAGGCTGATAACAAATTGTCTGCTGTCTCTGAAGGCTAACTCCTCCGAGTTCATTGTGCATATTTTGCACAGTGCTCCTCTGGACCTTGAATTTTCCTGGAATATTAAGTGCGTTGTCACTTATTTTATGGACCAAAATTCAAGCAAGTGTACTAGAAAAAATAAAATGAGGGGGCTGTGTGTGTTTGAACTATTATCAGCTAGCCAGTAATTTGTTTTCATATCTTTCATCAGCCTTTTATGAAGGGACCTTCAGTGACACCATGGTAAGGCTCAGATCTCTTTCTACTAAAACATTTACTTGTAGCATGGATTCAGATTGCTTTTGTGTTGTTTAACTCCAAACATGAGTGGGCAAGGCCAGCTTCTCAGGGTCTCTATAAACCAGATAGGATCTAAACTTTAACGCTTGAAGCTTTTCATATTCTTTTTAACTGTTATTTTGTCTCATTGGTACTTGAAGAGGAGGCAATGAATCCTGTCTGTTAAATAGTTAATGTGCAGTAATGGAACATATTCCAAAAGTTTCCAGAGTTCATTCACAGCTAATGGCAGAAAAAGTACAAGGAGAGATAAATTCATCTATTAAGATGTAATACTGAGAGAATAAATTATCATTATAGATTATAGTATTAAAATAAGATATTATCAACTATCCAAGTTAAGTATCTCATAACTTTACTCCAGCTGAAACAGTAACCATTCTCATCACAGCAGAAAAGTAATCTGCAATTTGTCAGAGTGAAACAGTTTCACCAGGAAGCAAGTGTAGGAGGTATTTCAGGACGGAGAAACTGCTGATGTATGCCACTGCTATATTTTGCCATCGGCTATGTCTTACATAAAGGATTGGAAATACCATTTCTGGGTTCAGGTGCTTGTTTTCAATTCTCCATTGACCCAAAGACAACCATACCTTCCTGCCCTATTTTCAGACTGAGCAAGTCAGCCAGGGAGACGACTATAGTGAATGCTGAGAGTTTTCCTGTCACAGAGACATAGAATGGTTTGGGTTGCAAGGGACTTTAAACATCATCTAGTTCCAACCTCCCTGCCATGGGCAGGAAGAACTTTCATGAGATCAGGTTGCTCAGAGCCCCATCCAGCCTGGCCTTAAACACTCCCAGGGATGGGGCATCCACAACTTCTCTAAGCAGCTTGTTCCAGTGTTTCACCACTATGACAGTAAAAAATTTCTTTCTAATATCTAATCGTGACCTATCTGCTTTCAGTTTAAAGCCATCCCCCCTTGTCCTATTCCTATCTGCACTTGTAAAAGATGTCTCCCCAGCTTTCTTGTAGGATCTCTTCAGGTGCCTCCTTCCTTGAACCACTTTATTCAAATACCTTTAGCTCTAACAAAAAGATTCTGCAAGAAGTACACATACAGTTTAAATGCATATGGTAATTATTTATTACCAAACATGAACAAAAGACAGCTGAGATTTAATGAGCTACCATGCTAAGCATTAGCATGCTCACCACCTCCAAGAGAACTCACAGGGGCTTTCTGCTGCTCAGGCAGCTGTCAGTCAGGAGGATGGCCAGGTTCCACTTCTTCTGGAATCGAATTCTTGACATTGCTGAGTTGCCACCTTCTACCACCTCTGTTTTGTGTCCTTCAGCATTTCATACCTCTCCAATCTACTCTTCAGTTCTCTTGAAACCCTGAGCTACTTGTGATAACCTCCATACCAAACTTACCTGTTTGAAATTTAACCTTCCTTATTGCTCTGCAGAGAGTTTCACAACTTCCTTCTGTCTTAAAAATATCCTTAGATGTCCAAGCCAAGGTTACACAACTGGGCTCCACTGGAATGAGGGCCATGAGTCCTTAGATCATTAGAGTGAGTATTGTGAAGGATCTTGCACAGAGTAGGTTACACCCTACAGCACAGATACAATCAGACCTTTAGCTTAATTTTTGGAACAGTCAGAATTTCACCTGTGGAACAGAGAATTGCATTACCAGATCTTCGTTCTCACTCCTGACCAAAGAACCTTAACAGGTATGATAAGCATTGACAGTGAAAGACAAAACACTTAAACATCTCTGCCTCTGAAAGAACACAGTGTACATTTCTAGTCTTGAACAGTGATACATTCTGAAACATTTTGACTTTAAGTAATTTTTTTTCATATTTAAATCCAATTTTAATATCCAGTATCTTCACTTCAGGATGCTTTATTAAGCTGAACATTTAAACAACCTCTGTTTCTTTCACATATTCTGCTGTAGCTAGGGAAAACAGTTTTCTGAAAAGATTAGAAAACAGTTATTGTAATCTCTATGCCTCAGTGCACAGAACAAAATAAGAACATGCAAATTTGGGATGAGGGAAGGACCTAAAAGAAATTAGGACATTAGTTTCTTCTGTGGTATTTAGCAGTAATGCACTATTCATCAGTTCTCAGGCTAGATCTCTTCCTGCACTTTTGAAATATGGAGTAGTTTGCTGAATAGATTATGTATGAAGACATCTGGAAAACTGAGATCTTTCTGATGGTTTAGGAAAAATGCAGCCTCTGTCCTCATAAGTTCTTCTCCAGAAAATTTAAGCAGAAATGCAAGTCACTGCATTTCTTGGAAGAATATGTGGCATGTTTCTACATATCTAAATGCAGCATGAAATCAACATGATGGTGATCTAGCACAGGTTAGGTTTACCATGCAGGTACAGCTAATACAAGCAGAAATTTATTTATGTGGAAGATTCTTCTTCCTGATACCTCATAGCCTACTCCTCTGTGTTCTCTTCCCTGCCCACCTACAGCTCTGAATTTGTGAGAGTTATCCAAGCACACAAGTCACTGCAAGATTTATAATTTTTATTACTATCTTTCAATTCTTGTGTTTATATGCAAGAAAATACTCTACACATTTTGTGACAGAACTTGAACTTGCAATATACTTGGATATAGAAGGGAGGAATAGGGGCTCTCATTGTTTTTGTTAACCTTTTAAAAAATTAACATATCAGAACTTTTCTTATGACATAAAGTATGAAAGAGGAACACCTTATGCTGTACAGCACAGTTCAAACATTTTATCAGTAATGTCCTTCTCTTTCAGTGCTAAGTCATGAAACATATGTCAACATGAATTTTTTATTTGCAAGTTTTTGTTGATCTACTTAGTGCAAACCATGCAGCAAGGACCGAGGTAGGGGGAAAGTTTTTTTTTCTTTCTCTTTTAAACTGCAGAGAATGTTACTGGTTCTGCAAAAATCCAGTTGGAGACACTGCATTGTTCTGTGCTCCCTATATTAGATTACTTTTTTCATGAACCCATTCTCAAGGAAATACTCTCTTCCAGTGTTCAATAAAAACAAGAAATTATTTTTTTCTTCTTTCATTGTGAATTATTTTTACCTAACCTTTTTACTGCCAGAATTGTGCCTACCCTACTCTATCATCTTGAAAACACAATACAGTGACACACATATCCCCTCAAACAAAGATCTGAGGATGAACCTTGCCACATGTATTTGACAGAAATATAAAATCTCACAGAAAGCTCTCTCTAATTCTATGTAACAGCAACAAAGCCATTTTCATTAGCCTTATCAAGAATTGGGTTATGCCTGTTGTCTTTTCCAGAACCAGAAAGGGAAACACTTCCTAATATATGGGAAGTTTTATCACAAATGGTGACTTTCAACATCCCTAATAGACACAGAAATAGCTGAGGTAAGAGCAAGTGAAGCCTTGAAAAGAAATGCAGACAGCTTCCCTAGAAATTCCCTCACATGTTTGATAATACTTCAGATTTGATAATGTTTCTGTCTCCTTTCAAGTGCTTAAGCCTTTATATTCTAAGGGAGGGAGAAAAAAAAGCATTTTACTTAATGGCTGTGATACAATGCTGACCATTGCTGAGCTAAGTAATATAAGATGCATGAGTTAATAAGGATATGTTATTGTGTTTTTGTACCTCCTGGGGAGTTTTCACAATTATTTTCAATAGAGAAGAGGTATGCCTATGCCAGAAACAACTGTATAATTCCTTTTCATCCAGAAAAAAAGGACAAAACTGTACAGGGAGCTACAGAGCCCTCAATTTGTGAAGAGATCACCTACTGTTCATATCTAGTGGTGGATCCAAGAGGATTGTTCAGAAATTAGAGAGTGTACAGCAGAGTGACCAGAGAGCAGGCCTTGAGGGAGCTGAGTTCTTTTCATTTGGAGACAATGTAGATGAGGAAGTGGAGTGGTGTCCCCAGTTGCTTGGGGCAGCATTACAAAACAAATGGATGTAAACTCTCCTGAAAATGGATTCTGATATTAGCACATGCCAGAACAATTTACAGTGCCCATAAGTTGCAATTTGAGAGGAGCAGATTGGATGTGGGGAGCGTCTTCATTGCAGGACTGGAACAGGCTGTCAATGTGGCTTTAAAAATCTGTCCCTAGAAATTGTCGGACAAGGCTAAAAGAAACCACACCTGACCTAATCTAGACTGGGACTAGTCCTGATTCACACTGGAGGCTGGACTCAATGACTTGATGCCAGAAGTCCCTTCCAACCAACATTTCCATGAGAACAAATACTTATAAGAAATACAATATATGCCTGGTATGCCCCCAAGTTTTGTAAATGGTATTTGGTGTGATTCACGATGTCTTTTACAAGCCTTTGCAGAAATTCTGCTTCAAGCACAAGATGGTGTCCACCACACTCAAGGTGAGGAAGCATGACAAGATCAGAAGACTGGAATACTTCCAGCTTTTTCTCTAGGGGTCCTTCTTTAAAAGACTGTTCCATTCAAACAGATATCCATCCTAGATGGTATTATATATTATAACTAACCAGCTTGGCTTTTTAGTGGAGAAAAGAAGGGAGCTTTGAAAGGCTTCTGCCTTGTGAGTGTGAGGAGTGACCTCCAAGGAACAGAGCTCAGCATAATTTGGTCTTTCCCTTTCTGGTTGATGACTTTTCTACAGTGAGAGAAATCTAGAGTCATTAGCAAGACTGTCATCACTGCTTGCAAAGATCAGTTGCTCTGTTCGTTGAACTATGCTTTTTTTTTAATTCACTGAGGTTATTTTCATTATTAAGAAGAAATTGGCAACTAATGAGTTATCTGTAACATTTCTCTAAGCGCTAAGAGGTTGTGATATGTGTTTTAAATTAGATTCCCTGAGCTGTAAAGCATTTTCTCTCTCACTGAAAGCCTCACCTTCAACACAGTCAAAACCTAAGCAGAAAGTGTCAAAGAACATGATTATGATTTATTTCCAGCATACCAAGACTTGACAAGTTCTAAAAACTTACTAAAATGAGATGAGTGTGCTAAGAACCACCTAACAATACCACATGATCCATTTACAAGTAGAACCTTAAAAGCAGAGGAAAAAAAGAGAAAATTGCAAATGAAAATATTGGACAGATGGATGTATATGGAAATTTCATTTCAGACATTCTTAGTCATAACAAAACCATGAAATGCAGTGCTTGAGTAGAAAAGGGTTGTCAGAGCAAGTCTCTTTCCATTTTGAGCAGCAAAATTATTTTTGAGGAGAGAAGCAATTTATTCATAGCACTAACAGCACTATTAAAAGAATAAGACTCTAAAACATATTTTCATGGTCAAGGAGATAATTTCAGAAGTATACCCAAAAAGTAGAAGACCATGACAATTTCTGACAAGTGAATTTTCTTCCTCTGCCCAGCTAGTAATGACATCTATCTTTGTCATCTTCAGTTCACTCCTCCAGCTTGGTCACAGATTAAAAAACATGCTTTCTCACACTTCCTATCTCTAGTGACACACTCTACCTCCTGACTGATTTTGCCGTTGTTTTCTGCACCCATCCACCTTCTTTTATTTAGCAATTATCACTCTATATGTGGCATACCAGAGCTTCTCCTCTTAAAAAATCCTGGACCACCTCTTCTTTTCAAGCACCTTTGTTACTTATTTCTACTTGCTGCCTCACTAGCTATGGTGTTTTCTCACTCCAGAGCTCATGACCTCTCCAGCTGCCTTCCCCTCTGCTGAAGCTGACCTGGCACGTGCTGTGGCACCTCCTACAGCTCCTGGCCAAACTTCACAGCTGATTATATTCCCCTACCCTCTTTCTGACTCTCAGCACCCTGAAGACCTCTGACATATCAGCATCTCTGTCCACTCCTTATTGCTCCTTGCTGCTCTTTTAGTGCATATTCCAAAAAGTCCTTTTCCACCAACCAACAGGAATTTCTGTTACAAGCAGCCACTGGGCTTTGCATGTTCTTTTAAACAATGGCTTTTATTAAATTCCTAATTTTTCTTTTTTTTCTTTTTTGTCGTAATGTGGAGGTTTTTTTAATTGGTTAATCTAGATTGGAAAAACTAGTCATTGTAATAACAGGGGTAATTTTGCAATAAAAGACACATTTTGCCTCAGCCCCCAATTTTATCTCCTGTAATTTACCTTCTGCCTCAGAAAAATGCTCAGCCAGTAGCTTTCATCCCATTTTCATTGTTTGCTCTTTAATATTCTCTGCATCATGAGTAGTATCTCTCAGGTTATTAATTTCTCTAGCTGCATCTTGGCCATAATCAGAAGCTATGTTCTTACCTGGACTTGATGCAGATAAGGACAGAAAGTCATTCTTCTTCTTAGGAACTCTCTTGTTTTCTATTCTGCAGTGTTTAGATGGGAGCAGCAGCATGTGCAGGCATCCCCACCCACTGACAAGGAAATCCTGCTGTAGATGTTATTTGCAGAGTCACATATCTTTCTGTCAACAAGCTGATGATTCTTGGAATGTACCAGTTGCTGTAAACCAGGTATCTGTCTAGCGTCCCTCAGTAAGAGACATAGGACTGCATGGTCCAGCTGGCAGACACCAGGACGAATCCTGGATGCAGGCTAGTTCTGTCTGCAACAAGCATATGGAAGGGAAGCAGGTGTGCTGCACTAGGGATACCCTTGATGGCAGTAGCAAAAAGTCATTTTTGGGTCTGCAGCCATATGGACGGTCCTTTGTAAAAACCTTTTTACTCCTGCTGAAGCAGGTATGTCCAGAAGTTTGTTCTCCCTGTTAAAGGAGTAGCCTTCTGCAGCTGTGAACCAGGATATAGAAAAACTTCACATGGCTTCTTGAAGCCAGGATAAGATTTAAACTGGCCCACATCCTGGTAAGGATTAAAGTATTCTCCAGGATGGTGCCAGCAATTTAGCACTTGTTCTTCATTCTGCCATGGGGAATTGGATAGGGAGAGAATTTTTTTTGCCCTAAAGACAGAAGAGGTTATCTTGCCTGCAGCACCGAATTTTCAGCTTCAGTTCAAGGCATGTGGTGTACTTCGTGCCACATCCACTTATTGTCTCAGTTGGTGTCTTCAGCCACTGACACAAAGCTCTTGCCATGCCAGACAGGAGGAGGCTCCCCGGGGCTGTGGCAGTGCAGTCCCACTGACTTCCACCAAGATGCATGTGGCCCTGCAGATGTGCTGGGACTAGCAAGTATAGAAGGAGGAAATACCAGCACACAAAGGAAAAAGAGGTGAAAGAATTGTTCAGTGAAGAGTAATAGACACAAATATTATTCCATTTTCTTCTCAATTTTTCGTGGTTTTTTTTTTTTTATGGTATGCTTGCTGTTTAGTGGTTTTATGAGCAGTCTTCAAAGATTTATAATACTCTTTTTTTACAGTGTGGGTGGATCTATTTCCACATTGTTTTGAATGTTGTTTTTTAGTCACATGCTGTTCAGCTGTATATGGACTTTAAACTCTGTGCAAATCCTTCAGATATACCAGAACAACTTGTTTGTTTAAAGTGAAATCCCTGAGAATGCTGCAAGGCAGAAATCTCTCTGGAATGAGGTATTTGCTTTGGATTTCTTGTTGTGCTGGGGAAAACACCTCCAGCTCTTGTTAACAGAAAATATGGAATGAACAGCTTGGGACTTTTATTTTTCAAACCCTAGAATCTCATGCTGATTGTAAAGACACCTTGGACTCCAGAAGAAGGGTAAAGTTGAGAAACAAAGGTGAACAGAAGACAGAAGAGAAAAATGAACACTACAAACTCCTTGCCATTCAATATCAACTTTGTATTTCTACCTAGCACATAGTACCCTGGGGGTACACAGAAGATGTTTCCAGCACCTTGCACCTGGGCTGGTTCCAGACTAGTCTTGTTCTTGTAGGCCAGTTTGAGAGCAGATTCAGGTAACGTGACTGGGAAATTGCAGTTTCAGAAGCCAGGAAATGCTGGGCACAGAGACCACATATAAAAAATCTTCAGTTGTTGGTATTGGGCTTGTTGAAATAAAAAGAGAAGATGCTGAGATAAAATTTAATGCAGAAGAACCTTTGTTGTTGCCTTTAGTACAGTCAAGATTTAATTTCATCTGAAATGGTCATCTAGGCATTACAGGAAGAGCACCAAAAAGCCTGCACACAGAAACTGAGCTTGCTGTTTGTCGTTAGAATGCTGATATAGACCTTAAAGCATAGAAGGGATAAAAATCAATCTATTTCAAAAATAACGCCTGTAGCTGCTTTTCTCCATCAATTCATCCCTTGTCATGTAACACTCATTTACCTGCACACCATGGAAATCCTAAGTGATAGTGCTGACTACAAAGGGCTAGAGCAGGCTGGAACAAGGTGAGGGAGGAGTGATGCAAGGTACATCATACCAGAGCAACAGTGATGATGATTGCCAGGTTGTCTGTCAAAAACCGGTTACCTCTTTCTCTTCAGAGGCATGCTGATGTATCCTGGACCCTCCCTGGCACACATCTCCCAAGTTTCTCATGGTTGGCCTGTGACTATTTGGCTCTTCCTTCCAAGTGTTTCCAAAGGTAAGAATGCATGTATAGCAAAAAAATTTGTTTCTTTTTTTATTTTGTTACACTTTCTATAAGAATATTACCAATAACTTTATCTTCTCTCATGATTTCTTGTCTGTCAAGCTGCTTTTTAGCTCTTCTAATGTCCAAGATTAAGAATTCTGTAGAGTATGTTTAATCAGTATAATATCCTTGAATCTTACTGGTTCTTTCGGTGTGAACATCCATGTGTCTTTCATGTGTTTTTTACAAGAATGAATTATATTATTTTTCCAAGTAGTCAAAAGTATTGAAGCCTTAAGTCTTTTGATTCTAAAGTCACAGAAGTAGAGCAGCTGATCTATAAAGCAATGCTTGCCTTTTTCCCTCTTGGCTCTTGGTGTTTGCTCTTAGTGGCAGGTTTTCCAAATCAATTTTGAAAAGAAGATAAGACCTATTAAAAGATAATGTTAAATATCCCTCACTTTAGTTTTCATAGTCTTTCAGAGAGAAGAAAAAAGGATAACTAGATTCCCTTGCTTGTGGCCAGACATGTTTTCCTTTTCCTGGGATTTCTGAAAGAAGAGACAATAAATCCTTAATTTTGCACATCTCTCAACTGACTTGAAATTTTACAGTGGCATTGATTGTAAGCAGAGAAAGTGAGAAAGCAAACTGGTATACTTCAGCAGCTGTCTCATTTCTGGGTCTTCTCCTTGAGGAACTTAGTCTGTGTTGGCAAGAGGTTGTGAGATCTTAATATTGGTACCGCGAAGATAACATGAGCTATAAAAGGTTAAATTAACAGGATCAAATTAGCTAGGATCATGTCAATAGATCAGGGTAGATTAAATTTTATAAACAAGGAGACATTACATTAGGAGTACTAGATTAGGTGAACTAGATAGCTCTGAGACAGCTACTTCTGAGTAATTTGAGGGATATTTGACAGTTCTTAAAAAGTTAACAAAAAGAAATCCTTCCCTCTGAGTTGCTAAGGTGATTCAACCATGACAAAGAATAATGAAATTCTGTAATATGCAAGGAGATGCATTTTCAGTAAGGACAGGCTCTTAATGAAACTGCAGAAAGCTCCAATGAAAGTTCATTGAAAATATGGGTATTGGTAATTTAAAAGAATAATTTGATCTGGAAAAACTGCAGAGGAAAAGAAGTATGGCGAGGAGGGAAATTCTAAGTCTTGTTTATTAGAAGACAGAATTGCCTTCTGGTCACCATACTAGGAGGAATAAATATAAACCTGCAGATTAATGCATCACGATCTTTTAAGAAAAAAAAATATATATATATGACAGCAATATCGAGATTGTCTTAGGTCACCTGAGAGACCCCTGGAGTGTAAGATTCTCAATATATTTGATTAAGAAAAAAAAAGTCTCGTAGTTTTAAATCACCATATGCTGAAATATAATGAAAAGTTGCTGGACGAGGGAATCAAGATTTGGCCCAGGATAAACTTAAGATAATAAACACGTTGCATAATTAGACACATTGTCATGATCTAGCATGGGTCATAGCTATGTTATTTTCTTACAGTTTATCTGAATTTATTTGGCAGACATTTTCATCAGTCATACTCTGAAACAAAATAATGTCATTTTTTAAAATCAATGTACAATATATGAACTTTTCCCTGCATTTATTTTCCTTGCTTCAGTGATTTTAATGAATTTTTCTAATGAGGAAAAATTCCAGAACAAAGCTGACAGAAATAAGGTCAATAAATACATTATACCAGCCATGAGTGCCTGCATTTTTGTTTCAACCTTGTTATGAACAAGGGTTAACACACTAAGCTCAGTGCAGCATGTGTTCACTGAAATCTAAATGAATCCTTGGAAGCTGACACTTCCATGGCTGCCGATGTTGGCAATAATGTACTTTACATTAGTTTGCTACTGTCAGAGATCTTGATTCACAGGTATAAAGAGAAACAAATTGACCCTTCCTTCCTTCCTTCCT